>JAAWXA010000008.1:786354-887068 GCA_038090715.1 Florisuga fusca | reverse complement strand
TATAAGAGACAGGAGCAGAGCAGCCCCATCACTCGCTTCCCCCCCATCGCTCGCTTCCCCCCATCGCTCGCTTCCCCCCCATCGCTCGCTTCCCCCCCATCAGAGCTGCCCACCCGGGCTACTTTCGGTGCATTTCGAGCAAAAGGGCTCCGAGCAGCCCGAGCCGAGGCCCGGCCGGGAGAGGCGATGCCCTCCTCAGGACAGACACATCCCTGCAGCCTTTGCTGGAGCCCGGCGGCTGCCGGAGGAGCGGGGTGAGGCTGGGCAGCCCCCGTTACACACGTTGTTTTCTCCGGAGAAAACCGGGTCAGTATTTTCTAAAGATTCCTCACGGCCGCGGCGAGCAGCATCCCAGCAGAGCAGGAATAGGGACAGGGGGAGATTTTTCCAGCTTGGAAAATCCGGACGCGGTGGAGCAGCCAGAGAGGGAAAGTGTCACCATCCTCCCCTCTGCAGCCAGAGGGGCTCCAGGGATGGGTGATGCTTCCAGGAGAGCCACCACCTACCCAGCAATCCCCACCAACACATGCACCTCTGAAAAAGCATCCTGACTCACCCCCAGAGCATCACCTGGAGGATGTCCTCTGCCCCCCAGTACCTGAGGGGACCCAGACAGGTCCTGCACACCTTGCCTCTGCACCCCCAGCATGGACCAGGAGCTGGGCCCCCATCACTGCCCAGCCACTCTCCTGCAGGATCCAGTCCCTCAGCCCAGGCAGGCTGCAGGAGCAGGAGGGATTGTCTTATTTTAAAAAGTTAGGAAACACAGAGCCTGTGCCCACGGCTCATCCCTGCCCTCCCCCTGTGGGTCACAGCAGTCAGCTTTAGCATGTGATGGCACAGGACAGGGCTATGGTGTATAGGAAGTGATCTGCCACCCTGGGAGCACCTCAGCACATCTTGTTCCAGATCCCCAGAGATTTGGAGACGTCCCAAGACACCTTTAGACTTTTTTCCACAATAAAGAAACCAGCAAATCCCTGCCTGGGATGTGAAGATCTTTATTCCTGAGTGCATGTGCGTGGGGGAAAACTCAATTTTATAAAAGTTCCTTTCCTGCACAGCTCAGAGATCTTCAGAGGAATTAAAGAGAAGAGAGCAGAGCTCCACCCTCGGCCTTACTGCTGCAAAGCTGGTTTTGGAGCTCATTTGGGAAAGGCCTGACTCACTCTTCCAAAATGCCCAGGACTCATCTTCCTGCTGATGCTGCAGGAGCAGAGGAGATGCCAGCCAGCTCCCGTTATCACCTCAGTGGGACTGGCTTGAGATTAAAGGCATCTGAGTTGCAAAGCACAGAGGGAACAACATATGGACAGGAGCAAGGGACTGCTTTCCCAGCCTCTCTTTTTCAGCCCGTAACTGCGTGTGTGAGAGGATCCCAGAGCCGCAGTGCAGTTCTTACTCAGTGCTATTAAACTTCATTAACTGATATATCGTTTCGTGTTGACTCAACAACTCTTAAACCTTCTTCCAGGGGACTTCCTTGAACACGCTGTAAATTGCCAGTAACTGCCCTGCCTTCCACCAGGAGCAAACCACTCCAGCACCATCCTGCTACCCACCCCGGGATGGAGCAGCAGGCAACGGTGCTCCCTGCACCCAGGACTCTGTGTTATCCTCCTTCAAACCAGGGCAGATGATGAAAAGGAAAGGGACTGGGGGGTGGGTAAAAAGAAAAAAAAAAAAAAAAAAGCTCTTCTGACTTTTCTCCAAATGCAGAGGAAACCTCCCCAGCAAGTTCTGGATCCTCAGTGAGGGGAAATCTTGAAAAAAAATTCCTCTCCCAGTGATCAAAGCACTTCTTTGCCACAGAATTGACAGCCCTGCTTCCAGCTGAATGCTTTCAAGGTTTGCATTGTTTTATGTAAACTATAATCCAAAGTGACCTCGAATCCAAAAAAAGCCCTCAAAATTCCAGTTTTTGGACCCAAACCCAAATGGGTCATTTCAGCAGCATACAATTCTGATTTTGAGTGTTTCTTCCGCTGCTCTCCACCCCAAATTCAAACACCAGTGAGCTCGACCTCCTTTCAGAGAGCTCTGTGACTTTGATGCTGTGGCATACACAGATGGAATACATTTCTGCATATTCCAAGACACTCTGGGATAGCTTCACTCATGTAATTATTCAGATAAGCTAACCTGAAAGCGAGAGCGTGCGCTGCTCCTTTGCCAAATTTCAGCAACTTTGCTTCAAAGCCTCAGGAGGCACTTCCCCCATCGCAGGTGACAGCTGTCAGGCTGGTGTCCCCAAGCTGTCTCTGGTGGGAGCCCCAGGGGGAGGTGAGGAAGCTGAGGGGGGGGGGCAGAGCCAAAATCCAGGGCTTGGCACCCCCAGGCTCAGCCACTTGGTTTGGGGAGGGACAGCGTCTGCTCCAAGGGACACAAATGGGCACTGACAGGACAGGTGCCTGCAGGGAGAAGCTTGTGCTGAAAGGGCTGGCAAGTCAGAGCTGTGGGTCTGACCCAGGCAGGTGAGGCAGGGAGGACAACCTCTGCTAAAAGGCCTCTCTCCTCTAAGGGGGCCATTGTCACAGCCTGGGTGGCAGCTGCTGCCCTCGGGGCACCCTGAACCTCTCCCTGCAAACCCCAGCAGCGTGCACGCTCGCTCCCCCACCCTGCCCTTGGTTTTAAAACCAAAACGTGCTTTAGGAGCAATTTCTAAATGATTCTGGGGTCGTGAGAGGATGGCTTCACTTCTAACAGCAAGGCAGGAGCAGGAGAGCATCAGCAGGATAATAGCAGGGCTGGGTGAGTGGCAGGTGGGCCACCGCGCCGGCCATTTACCGCTCGCCTCAGCTGTAATTATCTCAGGCCACCATATCATCATAAAGCTCCTTTCTGCTGAAATTACAACGTGTCGCCTTTAATTACACTAATTGTTAATAGGGATTCTAATTTTGGGTTCATTTTTCACTGTTGAAAAAAAATAAATAAAATACCAAACAAACTAAGAGGCGAGGCAGCCCGGGCTCCTCTGCCCTCCCCGGGGCTTCTCCCGCCAGCACTAATTGAAACGTTCCCCCTGCTCCACACCACACTGTCAGTGCTTTTGCCCCTTGTCATAAAATCAATGGTCCTCCCCTGCCCACCCCACGCCTGCTCCTCTCCAGCTTCCAGGGCTCCTTTTCCCACTCGCCAGCTCCCTCGGATCATCAGGGTTAAATGATCTTTCCATACCACCCAGCCCGGACTGTCAGGAGGCATTGAGTGACTTTTGAAAATGAACCATGTTAAGTGGACTTGATGGGGGTTACAACCACCATTATTGCTATCACCACCGTGATAAAATGGAGCAGTAATGACGGGGGAAGGTACTTATCACTGTCTTTTGTAGATCACTTAAGATGGTTTGGGTCTGAAGCTTCGAGCTCCAGAGATAAATGCAAGCTACAGAAGGCAAATGGCAGCAGGATGGAGCCTCTGACTGGGTGTGGGACACCAGGTGGGAACAACCCGGCTGTGGTGGCCAAATAAAATTATTAAATACTCAAAACATCACAAAGTCAGGGGTTGGAAGGGACCTCAAAAGATGATGGAGTCCTCCAACCCCCCTGCCAGAGCAGGGTCACCTCCAGCAGTCACACAGAACACATCCAGGTGGGGTTTGGATGGCTCCAGAGAAGGAGACTCCACAACCTCCCTGGGCAGCAAGAGAAGGAAAAGGCTCAGAAACATCAGAAACCTGGAAAGAAGCTCATGGGTGAGCACCCAGTCCCAGCAGCATCCTCCATCCTTTCTCTCCCCCCCCATCCCCACAACAGGGGAGATTTCTGCTTGGGCAGGAGCACAGCAAAGCACCTGTCTGTCTGCTTCAGCACGAGGCTGCATCTGCAGCACAGGGGACCAGAAAAGACATTTGAGCAACACAAAGTGAGATGTGATCTCAGGGTAAAGAATTTTTCATCTGGCATTGCTAGAGATGCAATAGGAGAAAAACCCTTGGGTATTTATTGCTTTGGGTCTTTTCTGCACATCAGACAAAGCCAAACCTGAGCTGACCCAGACCTCTGACACCAGACACTGCCTTGCACAGGCAGAGGAATCAGCTCCTACCTGCACCAGTGCAGGGCAAAAGCTGGCAGGAGCTGAGCAGGCCACAGGATACCACAAAGCTCAAGGAGGACCTCAAAGCTCCAGGAACAGGGGTGCAAAGCTGCCCCTGCCAGCCCAGCCCCAGCAGGGCAGAGGCAGCAAGGGGAACTCACACCCCACACACAACCAGAGGAACCCCAACCACTGAACCCAGCCCTGTGCCCCAGCAGGGAGCCCAGCAGCTTAAAACAGGCAAGGAAAACAGCACATACTTCAAAAAAAACCCAGCCCAGGTGAATAATGAGCAGTATCAGCACACACTGGAGGAGGAAGGGGCTGGGCAGCACCCCCAACCCTGCCCCCCACCCTAAGCCCCAGTTCCCAGCACTCACACTGTGCGACCCTCCAGCAGGAGAATCCTCATGGCTCTGCTGCCCCCAAACCTCCAGCACTGCACAAAGAGGGCCCCAGGACACCAAACACCCTCAGGGCAGTCCCCAAGGAAGGGGAGAGGAAGCACAAAGAAGGAAGGAGGTGAACTGGAGCAGAGATTCCCCTGCAGCCCATGAAGGATCATGGTGGACCTGCCCAGGAAGGGACCACAGGGGAGCAGACATGGTTCTGCCGGACCCCCCACCAGGGCAGGTGACTTCCCAAAGCAGGCTGTGACTCATGGGAAGCCCCTGTTTGAGCAGTCTGTTCCTGAAGGACTGCACCTTGTGTGAGACACCCACNTCCTTACCCCTTGCCCCCTCCCCCCAAGCCAGCCCCAGCTCAGCTGCATTAGATCACATCATTCTCCCTTAACTGGGATCCAGGTGGTGCCCTCCCCTCCATGGCCACCAGCAGCACAGCTGCTTTCTCCCTGCTCTGGATTCATGGCAGAAGACACCACCAAGGCCACCCCACCCCAAAAGCACCACCTCCAGCCAGAGCCCTGGGTGTGATGGCAAGGGAAAGGCAAAGGTGGTGGGAGAGGGAGGGATGTGGAGCAGCACAGAGGCTCCTGCACAAGTGGTCAGAGCAGATCTCCCCCAGCCCCCTGCTCCCCACTGCCCGGGGATGGGGAGGTTTCCCCTGCAGGGAGGTGACATGTAAAAAGTGGCCAAGGTCCCAGGAGGAGCCTTCAGGCATGGGGGAGGAGAGAGAAGGGCCAAGATTGATAAATAAAATGAAAAATTCATCTAAGAAAGTTGGGAAGGTGGAAGAGAGGAAGGAAAAGCCATTTTCTGGGAGGTGTGAGGATGTGGTTGACTCGAGCCTCCCCACAGTGCCCGGGACAGCTGCGGTTGGGCACGGGGCTGAGGTGCTGGTCCCAGGGTGCCTGGTTCCTCCAGCCCCCTGTCCTTGTCACAGCGATGGTGACACTGACAGCCAGGAGGGATGCTCAGTTCCCACGGCCCCACAAAGTAAATTAAAAAAAGTCAAAGTCAAAGCTATCTCTGGCTGCTCGCACGTGGGGAGTCCCAGCCCAGTACACCTTGGGTACTCAGGGAAGATGTTTATTAATAAGCTAAGAAGGCAAAGTTAGTTCTGCAGGCTGTGAGGGATCAGCTAGGGGATCTCTTACTTTGCAAAGATTGTATGGGGTCAGGTGCTTGGCCAGAGGCTCCATAAGGATGCTTCTGCAAACTCCTGCCCAGGTCAGAGCTCTGTCTTGCCCCATGTAAAGATGTGGAGATGAAGCAGTCCTGCCTGACACCAACTGCATGAACACTGCCTTCCAAGCTAGCACAAATATGGCAAAAATTGTGCTTGAGCTGCAAACCAAGCACGAGAAAAGCTGCAGTCAGAAACCATGGAAAGTCTGTGAAATTTTATCCACCACAAAACTCTGTCTCCAGACTGACTTCAAGGCAGCAAAGCCTACATGGGGCACACTGGTGGCCATGTGCCTTTTCTTCAAGCAAGGGTTTCCTGCTGTTTCCTAACCTCAAGGCAAAAGAGAAAACATCCATGCTTTCACCAGCTTTCTTTCCATTCCAGATGAAGAGATGATCCTCCTCTTTTTCTTTTTCTTTCTTTCTTTTCTTTCTTTTTTTTCTTTTTTTTTTTCTTTTTTTTCTTTTTTTCTCTCTGTCCCAGCAACACAAGACTCCCTTCACAGTGCTGCCTTCCCCTGGTGCTGGGGGGAAGGAGCTGGGCTGCTGCCAGCCAGATGCCACCTCACCAGGGCTCTGCAGGAAAATCCTGGCTGGGAACCCTGGCTGCAAACACTCAGTACAAGGGCTGTGGAGCAGGAGCTGCCCAGCCTGCCAGCCCTGGCTGCTTCTGCTCTGAGGCACGGACCAAATACGTGGTTTGGCAAACAAAACAAAACCAAAAAATAAAAATAAATTAAAAAAAAAAGCTGGAAGAGGCCTTTGAGCATGCATGTGGGTGTCCCATACTGGCTGCCGAAATCTCTCCGTGTCATGAGCCCAGGGAAAACTTCTCCTGCAAAGGAAGGATGGTTGGTTGCAGTACAGCTCCCTGCAAATGGGGGTTTCCTGAATGTTGCTGTGGGTTCCTCCTTCCAACAAACCCTAATGAGGGAAAACCTGGTGCTGTGCACAAGGTACAGTACAGCAGTGAGGAGCTCCTGGGGTGTGATGGAAAGCTGAAGCCCCTTCCAGCCTCTGTGCCATATCCCCATGCAAAGTGGCCTCCCAGAGAGTCACAACAGCCACTGTGAGCTGTGAACAGCCCCTGGAAAGCCAGACAGCATCTCTGCAGAGCAGGCTGAGCAGGTACCACCAGACAGAAGTTGAACCATATCACGCAGCCCAACGTGTGGACCCTTCTGTGCCTCCAAACAACCTTTTTATGATAGAGAGGGTTGCCCTAAAAGGTTGGACTCTCATGCTGGTGAGCAGCAGCCCCTGGAGACCTGGCAGAGACCCCACGTTAGGGTCTCACTGGACCTTTGCTTTGTTGTCTCTCACTAAACCCATCACCTTGGTGCACCACTGAGTATCCAGCCAGCCAGCAGCAACAGCATCTCCACCTCTCTGGGACCACCAGCAGCAGCCTTCAGCAAAGATCTCCTTCAAGGGACTTCTACAGCTCTCACAGAAACACACCCCTGTCCCAGCAGACATCTTCCTCCCAGCAGATTGTGCCTTTCCCCTTCACAGCACAGAACTCTGTGCAGAGCAAAGCGCATCCAAACCGCTGAGGCTGTGATTTCCCTGACACCACTGCCTGGCTCATTTCTCTGCTCTCCTCTCAGTTCTGTGAAGGTTAAAGGCATCCTTCCTCAGTGACTGTCAAGACTCTTATCTGGGCTGGAACCTGCTGCCCAAGCTCACCGAGGAATATTTTATGCAGATTCTCCACCCAGCCTCGGGTGGCTCAGCTGTAGCCAACCTTCTGCTGGTGCCACCTGGGTCTACCTCCTCCAGGCCCACTGTTAGCACCCTGACCACCTCCTTCTGCCCCAGCCTCACCCCTTCTATAGCTGTGAAAAAAAAAAAAAAAAAAAAGATTTCCACATCAGTAACATTTAAGGGTTTTTCCTTGGGCTGATGCAAAGGGGGAGAAAAGGTTACTCTGTGCTGCTCTCAAGGGAGATCTGGGAAGGCACCAGAGAGAGGTGGAACAGGTAGTTGCTTTTTTTTCTCTGGAATATCAGGAGACCCTCGTTACTCTGGACTTTGATTCCCAGCCATCTCCTCCTGAAAGCCATGCCAGGACAAAGAAAGCCCCCAGCTCCCTCTGCCTTCCCTTGGGAGCATCCAGGCAGGCACAGGGAGAGCAAAGAGTGGGCACCCCCAGGGAAGGTGCTGGTCTCCCCCCAGGGAAGGTGCTGGTCCCCCCAGGGAAGGTGCTGGTCTCCCTGCCTCCTTCCCTGGGCAGAGGGGTGCAGGAAGGAGGGGAGGAGTGTCCAGCTTGTTCAGGCAACTGCAAATCTGAGGCAGATTCTCACGCCCATGCCCCTGGCTAGCTGAATGACAGCCCGTTGCCATCCTGGTTGGATTTTTTGGGTAGAGAATGGGCTCCCAGGTGAGGGCCCTTCCCCAGCAGCATCAGCCCATCCGGGTGAGCCCACACTGGAGGAGGTGGAGGGTGCACCCACAGCATCCCCAGCAGCCCCCTCAGCCCCTCTGTGTACCAGGGCTCAGGCAGTTTTCCACTGAACACTGATTATAAATGTCATGATTTCAGAGAGGGAAAGAAAACAGCTGGATTTGTCAGACAGCAGCACTGGAAGCTAAAAAAAATACCATCTTTTAATGTGTGAGCAGAGTACAGAGAGCGGGAGGATAAACAGGAGACCCTGTGGTAACGTTTTTACAGTCCCCTGGCTGGCTGTTAGAGCCCTTTAACTAGAAGATGACTGAGAGTCCCGGTTTGGGGATCTCAGCAGCATGCCCTGCTTCTCCAGGGATCACCAGGCTCCAGCGACAGATGGATCCAGGCAAGGAAGCTCATGTCTGGATTGCAAGTCAGGAGGACTTGCTGTGGGTTCTTGCTTTTGGACCCATCCCCACACCTCGACTCCAAGCCCGCTGGCAGGAGGGGCTCTGCTCCTTTGGCCACACTTCCCCGAGACCATAAATCCCATTTTACAGCACCCAGTCCAAGCCTGAAAACCATTCAAAGCGCTGAACAGATATAAACTCTTTCTGCTGCTTCGCAAGGTCTCCAAAGGGGCCAGGAAGACTTTCTGCTGACTCAGGTATTGTTTTGTGCTCCTGCTGCTGGCAGGGAGCCAGAGGCACACCATATTGTACGAGCCGGGTAATTTGGCAAAAATGTGATCATGTGCTCACCCCTGATTCAGACCCAATTCCTCCCGTGGGGTGGCTGGGTAATGTGCAGATCTGGTATTAATTAACAGGAAACCACAGCCCTAGGCAGGGATCTGCCATCCTCTTCTGGCTGCAGCTTCTGCCTGCTAACAGCTCCCCCCATCCAGCCTGCCCTGCTCCATGGGGCAGGTACCAGCCCCGGGCTGGGCAGCCCCCAGCTCTCCTGATTCAGCCTGAAGACCCAGCTCCAGAGCTGTGCTGCTGGCAAGGATGGGTTTGCTCTCTTGGCTGGCAGTGGCTTGGGAAGCAGCAGTGGCAGTGAGCAGCAAGCTCTCACCCAGCTCCACATCCACCAGCACCTCCAGCCAAGCCAGAGCTTGCACTGCCCTCCTGCTGGAGCCAACAACCAAGCCCAGGGAGCACCAACTGCTTTGGGAGAAGAAAAAAAAAAAATAAATCTCTTGGGTCCCAGTGGAAAAGGCAGTGCTGTACCCAGCGTGCCAGAGATTAAGCAATTTACTGAGTCAATTGTCTTTTTTCCAAGGACAAACATGTGTGATAGAAGATCTCCAGATCTGCTGGCACACTGGAAGCTCTGGGCCATCAGCCCTTTCACTGTCTCAATTCATCTGTCAATAAACCACCATGCCCATTCAGGCCAGAAAAATGGAAAAGGGAGTTCGTGGTCCACCCAGCAAGGGTTTAAGTGCTGTGTTGCACAAAGGACAGTTACCCAAGAGCTCCTAAGAGAAGTGCCAAAATTCCCAACCACAACTCAAGCTGCCCTCCTAAGCAAAGCAGGAGGGACAATAAACAGCAGGGATGTTATTTGGTATCAGAGAGCCCATGCAAGAGGTGACATGACTGGGACAGGATCTCACTGCTCCATGGAACTGGGGAGAAAAAACCCCAGGGTGGTAAAACAAAGCCTGAATTCCCTCCAGCACACAGGGAACACATGAGGTGTCCACTTGGTAGAGGTCAACCAGCAACATTTGGCTTCATCCCCAGACTTTCACAGCATCTATAGATTTATCTCAGCATTGGACACCACTTGAGCAGCCAGACTCAGCCCCCCAGGTCTGGCCAGTGTGCACCCAACACTGGTGGCCCTGGGAAAGGAACTGCCCCCTCTTCTGAACTGGTAACAGCCCGTGGGTGAAATCCAGGAGAAAAATGAACATTTTCCAGCCTGGCTGGTGGATTGTCAGGAATCAGTGGGAAGGCTGCAGGGAATCAGGGAATGGGGGAGGGTGAGAGGGGCTCTGTCTCCTCCCAGGCTGCCCCATAAGCTGGGGCATGGGGTGATGCCAGAGAGAAACCTTGGGGAAACTCAAAGAGAAAAGAGGCATTTTAAGGGGGAAGAACATCTAGGACTGCCATATACAAAGGAATACTTTTGGAAGGACACAAACCCTCCCAGGACATATGTTATCCTCTATCAGAAGCCCATGATGGAATTGGAAGAAGGGGTGAGGGATAAATCTTCTAAGAGCTGCTCATCCTGGGACAGTCTGGGTGTGGTTTTGCTTTGGGGGCTTTAACAGCTTCCTCCAGGGCATATTCCTGGGACCTGCTGGAGACAAGAGAAAGGAGCAGGAGTAACTCAGATGTCACCATCATTTCCCAGAGCTGCCTTGGCAGACCCCTAATGAAGGCAGTGTCCAAACTGGAAGCCAAGCCTCAGGCTGGCCCTGGGAACGGAGCTTTGCTTCCTCAGGGGCCCAAATAAACACCCGTAGAGCTTCGGGACAGCAGGGGAGCAACACCAAGAAACTCAGGAGGATGTCTGCTTTTGTCTGTAACCTCAATCCCAGGCTTTTCCCCTGCCAAGTGCCTCGGGGGGGGGAAAGAATAATAAAAAAAAAAAATTAAAAAAAAAAAAAAAGGAAGTGGATTTTTCGTTTTTGAGCGCATAGCGAAATGGCTAATTTAAACCAATTATGCAACAGCTAATTAAAATAATCCCTGCATCCCAGAAGGGCGACTGGCCAGGTACCCAGCATGGAGCCTTTGGCTTTCTGGAGCAGCATCTCGTTAGAGCCCGGACCCGGCCCGGCCCGAAGCCCGGGGGATGGCCCCAGCCCAGCCCTCCCCGGAGCTACCTGAGCCACCGGCGGTGCTTTATGGAGTCTCACATCTTCAACTGGTTGTGTCTTTCCGTGCAAACTCATTAGACACTATTTACACCCGCTGCAGCTGTGCAGAGAGAGGTTCTGAACTCTGGCATTCTACAGTAGGCTTTGTTTCTCATTTACATTTGCATATTAAAGTGTTTGCCTGAAATAGGCTATTGAAATTAATTCAGGATTAATTGGTGTCTTTATCTCATTAGGACAATCTAATTTAAGGATGATGAAATTGTTTAGCCTCCCGTTTGCATAATTAGATTGCTTTGAATTGCTGTCATTATTGTGCTCTTTAGCATCATCTGTAGGCCTCAAACAGACAAGAGTTTCAACCTCATAAAGACCAATCATGTGTTACAGCAGAGAGCTGTTAACCCCTTTTAACCCAGACTCCCTCCGACCTGCTGCCACACGCTGGAGGGGAGGCTGCTGGGCACGGCAGGGACACGGGGGTCCCCGCACCCCCTGGCAATGGGTGTCCCCTCCTTCCCTGCACACACTCGGGGTGCTGAAGTGTGACCCTGGGAGCTGCTGCTGGGCACCCACCCCATCCAGCCTGGCCTCCCCCAGCTGCTGGTGAAACCCTTCAGAGTGAGATGGGGACACGGGATGCTCGTCCAAGGAGGCTGAGAAGAGCCACAGGTGCTCGTGATCCTTCTCACGCCTCTGGAAAAAGCTGGTGGCCATGTGCCCAAGGATTGCCTGATCCTTCCCTTCCACATAGCTCTGGGAAAATCCTTAGGGCTGGTGGAAAAGGCTCCAGGGACATCCGGGCTCCCCTCCTGCTGGAGCTGGGGCTGCAAGGGATGCCCATGGTGCACTGCAGTGTTTCATCCCCTCCAAGGACTTACCAAGCTCTGTCTTGTTCTTCTCCAGTTTCTGACCCTCCAAGTGAGGAGTGTCCTCTGAAAATGTCCTGGCCCTCAGGTCTGCTACCAGCTCACTCACTCTGCTACAAATAGTTCTTCTCTCTACTCTGTGGTTTATCTGGATGCTAAAAGGAGAGAGGAGAGTTGCCCATCCCTGTGCAATGGGACTGTATGTCTGAGGAGGTACCACCAGTGCCCACAAAGGCAGGAAGGGTGGAGGAAAAAAGCAGCAGCTGTAAGGCCAGACCTCCACACTGGATCATCTTTAAGCCTACACACCCTGTGATGCAGGGAAGGAGGAGACCCCATGGAGAAAGCACCCGTGGAGGGGGGCTGTGCCCAGGGACTCTAATCAGGATGTGGATCCAGCCATCCTGAGGACCTTCACAGGGCACAAGGACATGTTCCCCACAAGCAGCCCTTCAGCTGCTTTCCACCTTTGCCAGCTCCCTGCCCACCCAGGGGACATGGGCACCTCAGAGCCATGGGGACACATGGGCTGGAGCCACCTGGAAACAAACAGGCATCCCAAGATACCAGGAAACAGGCATCCCAAAGCACCAGGAACAGGCATCCCAAGGCACCAGGAAAGAGGCATCCCAAGTTATCAGTGGCTCCTGGCAGAGGGGACCAGTTCAGCATCCTAAGCTAAGACCTCACTTCTCCATGGGGCCCCCCATTAAAAAACAGCCTGTTGGGCCACACAAATGATCCAAACCATGCATCTCAGAAGTATTTTTACATGCTAAAGCACCACACAGCACCATAACCAGCTTCCTGGCCAGCAAGGAAGACGAGGGCCTCGCGCGTTCCCCGCCGGTCCCGGTTCCAGATGGCCACCAGAAGCCTGCAGCCACCAAAGCGCCTGAATCCGGCCCTGGAGATGCTCCCTGGGCACTGAGAGCAGGCAGGGGGTCGAGATGGCAGCTCCGTGGCTGCTCCTGGGGATGCTCTCCGTCTGTCCTGGCCCAGCTGAAGGCAGAGAGCTGCTCCTCATTAGCAGGCGGCTGGGTCCGGAGCTGGGGGCTGAGCCAGGCTGAGCGCTTCTCCAGTCCCTTCACGTAGCCCAACATCTGGTTGTGTCTCATCACAGTGCAAATTTATGACCCTGGAAACAACATGTTGATGATGCACTGGGAAGAGGAGCCAGAGCTGTAATCCCACCTCCAGAGTGGGGACCTGAGGACTCTGGTGAGGGGGAAAAGGTGAGGGAGGACAGACCCCTGCCTCTCCCCAGGGTGGGGGTGACCCAGGAGGGAATGACACACACAAACACATGCACACACACACACACAGCTCTGGAGGGTGCAGCACAGCAGCATTTTTCACTCTAAATCTCCCCGTTGCTGGGAAAAAAAAAATAAATGCAAATCCAGCAACAGCCAACTTTGCACAACTCCATCTCCACAGGCTGCCAACTTCCAAACCAGCCCATAAACTGGAAACCTTCAAGAAAATAAATGACAGGTTTGATCTGAAAGCTTTGAAAAGGAACATTTCCATTTGCAGTGACTGGGCAGTTACACTTCCCAGTTTATGGTTAAAATTATACGGACATTTAACATTATTTGAAATGGAAATGACAGACTGTGTTTTGGGTCCTCTAAGGAGGGTTTTGTTTGACTAGGGTAAGTAAAATTTCATCGTTGTTTTTCCAGAGATCAGATGTATCAGTTGAACCAGAACAGGGCAGGAGGGGGGACTTCTTGTTTGCAGGTTCACACCAAAGATGTTTTAAGTTTTCAGTTTAGCCCAAACAAGTGTTTTTAGTTAGGCTGCTTTGTTGGAGCTGCAGTGGAAAAGACAGAAATCCAGCACTTGCCATCACAGGCAACTTGATTTCGTCATCTTTTTAAAAAAACATGTTTCTAAAATCCCACTGGATTCAGGGTTCTGACCAGATACTCTCCATCAAGCTTTGCTTCTCTTAGAAAAAAAAAACAAACCAACAAACCAACCAACCAACCACACACCACCAAAGCCCCAGATCCAAACCTTCCTTCCCTTTTATGAGCAGTTTTGGATTTTGGCCAGAAATTGCCATGCCCACCACTCCTCCAGGTCTCTGGGAACCAAGTTTTTCAGTCTGGAGTTGGGGTTTTTCTCTACGTACTGCAAGGTCTTGGTGTGGAAGATCTGCACGTGGTTTGCCTACAACTTCCAGCCCTGCAAACCATTTTTTAGACCCTTGGTACTGCCACCAGGCCCTTTGACACACCAGAGTGGACAATCTCTGCACGATGCCACAGACACAAGCACCTCGCAGGGGGCAGAACGAGGAGCAGAAGAGTGAAGACATGGTGAAGACATGGTGAAGACATGGTGAAGACATGGTGAAGACATGGTCACCAAAGCCAGGATGCTGCTCACATCAACCTTCTCCTTTGGCTGTCCAACAGGTCCCCAGCACATGGGCTGGAAGGGTAATACAGGAGCAGCTGACTGAGCTGTGGGAAAAGATGATTCAAACTGGTGCAGAAAAGGCCCAGGGGAGAAGGGTGGGGATGTCTGGAGATCTTGGAAACACAGTGAACACAGGCTGGGAAACAGGATACAAACAGCTTCCAGTGTGTTGTCAGCAGTGGATGCATAAGAAGTTGAAGCTCAAACAAAGCTGAGATGGGCTCTCAGGAAGAACTGCTGGTGGTGGGCACCCCCAGACACCACCCCTTGGCTCAGCCATCCCTGCCTCAGGGGGCTGGCAGGGCCCAGATGCAGATTTCCAGCTGCACAAAAAAAACCTCTCTGCCAAGCCCACGTGCTTCAGCTTCCCTGGTTCAACTCTTCTTCCCAGAAGAACTTCCTTAGCAGAGTTCAACAACAGATCTTTATGTTTGCTTGTATAATGCTTAAAAAAAAAAAAAGAGAGATAAGAAAAAAAATCCAGCATTACAAATAAAGCTTTTTCTTTGCAAGAAAAATGGGAAAAAAAAACATTTTGAAGCACAGAGTATTTTTAAATTAGAAAAATCACAGTCCCCTTGAGCAATGTGAATAAAAAAAATTAAGGTTTTTTCCTAAATTCATCCCCAGGAGCACATCTGCTTGTGCATACACCCACACACCAGCACTCACCACTGCCTGCTGCTCCTCCTCCAGGGAAACAGACCAAGAAGGAGACCTCCCAGTGCCTCCCAGTGCCTCCCAGTCCCACCAGGGGACACCTGACTCAGGTGTCACCACTGCAGGAAAAGGGCTCTGGGAACATCAACCCTGGCACCCCAAGAGGGATGTGCACCCTCAGCTGGGGTGAGGGTGACTGAATCCCAGCCCAGGGCTCCCAGGGCCCCCCCTGCCAGAAGGAGCTGCCTGACCAGGAGCTGCATCCACCCTCCTGGCTCAGACACCCATGGACCACAAACCCATCCATCCCTTCCCAACAACCCCAGTGCCCAAGAACATGCCCCGAGGAGTGTCCCCAGCCCTTGGGGACTGCCAGGGCCAGGGGACAAGCATGCCAAGCTGCAGCTCCAGCCTTTGGGCAATGACTCCTGACCCATGTAGGGTATGGGTCTCATAACCACCCAGCCTCAGCTTCCCAGTGCCAATCAGGCCTCTCCTTTGATCGGTGTCATAATCAGATACAGCACTCCAGCATGGATTATTAAGTTTTAACAGTTGACACATCATTTCTGATACCATAATCTGGCAGCACTTTACAATAAGTGACAGGTCCTCACTAATTCCTTTTGTATTCACTGCAGCAACGTTAATCATGAGTGATGAACTTTGCGTATTCATATGGATGTAATAGGCAGTTCCCAAGGACTGAGACTGTAATTTAGCTTTAACCTAATGGGCACTGATTGTAACAATAAGTAATTATGTCAGCTAAATGCAGTGTTGATGGCAATTGATGACAGCAGCGAAAGCCACGACACCATTTTGGAACTAAGCTTGGAATAGTCATTTGTAAAGCTGTAATGGCCAAGGCAAGGAACAGTGTGTCCTCTCCTGTGTATCCTATCACCCAGCTACCTTCAGCCTGCTGAGGACAGTCCCAGCTGTGACAAACACCCTGTCAGCTCCCTGGTTTACTGTCTGGCAGCTGATTTCATCCTGAAAATCCAGCCCACTAGCTGGATGGGGCAGTGACACCCTGAAGCTCAGGCAAAGGGAGAGAGGAAGCTCCTCTGAAAGGAGATGTTGGGAATAATTCCCTGGATCACCTTCAGGTCTTTTTGGAAGGTCACACTGTGTGACACCTGGCAGGGTCACCTCTCCAGAGAGCAATGCTTGCTGCACACCCAGACACCAAAGTGGGACAGGCTGGGGAGGACTGGAGACCACTGGTGAGCCCAGACAGCTGGATGCAGAGAGGAACAGTTGGAAGAACACAAGTCTGAGAAGTGCACTTGATAACCACAGCATGAGCAGAGCCATAGACACCTGCCCCAAAGGGCTGGAGTGACCTCGTTTTGGCTAGAGAGGAACATGAGGAGGGGAGATTTCTGAGCCACAATGTCGGGATCTGATTCGCTTTCTTTAAAAAGGGGGAACATGGCAAAGTCATAATAATAATCTTGTTAATGATGGTAATCAGACTGTAAGTGCTGGTGTCATCTTGAAAAACTGATTTGTGCTGCCAATAAGAATCCTGTTTTGCTCTGATCATTAATGTGGACAGAAAATGTTTGGAAAACACAGACACAAAGTAGTTAGAATGAGGTAGAAAGGAGATCTATGAGGAAGCAGTTTTTTGGGGCTCCTGCAAGATGATGTCCCTGCCCCTACCAGAGGGTGAGGAAGAAGCTGCCTCCTTTGGTATCAGCAGCACCTTTGGGAAGCCAGCAGCAAGCACCTCTTTAAATGTACACAGTGAAGTGACTCAGGTGCTCTAGCTACTATTTTAATTAACTTCCTAAATTTGAAGCTTTTCTTTTCTTTTTTAAGTGGAGGCGTAGAAGAGCCAATTTAAGAGAAGTTGGATAAATGCCTCCTAGTGCTCTATTAAGCTCCTGGCAGTCTTTCTAAGTGATTCTTAGCATGGCTGCAACAAACCAGTGAGCCTGAGACCTCAGCTACCCTACACATGAGAGCAGCCAGGGCCAGAAAAGGCCAATGCTGGACTTGAGATTGTTGCATGGTGCTTTTGGCACCATGGGTATGGAACCCAAGAGTAGGATGGGTCCCTTCTGACACCTGAGAGTCACAAGGCTGCCAGCTTTACCAGTCCATGTCACCATGTGTATTGTCTCAGATTTGGTGTCGAGGGTTTGCTCTGATTTCCAGGGAGCTGTAGGACACAACAGGAGCTATGCAGAGAGTGACTTGCTTTGCTGTCAGCCAGGCCACCCGGGACAGGAGGAGATTGCTAACACAGCTAGGGAGAAAGCAGAGCTCTGGGTCACCCCCTTTGCATCCAGCTGCCTGCTCCCCCAGCCCCTCTTCCCTGCAGCCCTTCCGCTTGCTCAGGGGCTGGGAGCTGAGCTCTGGCAGTGGGAGCCAAGTTTCTCAGCTTGAGCAGATGTGTCAGCAGGGTTCTGACGCCCTCCCGGGATCCTGAGAGCTCCAAGATCTGCACTTTTAAATAGGCCATGTGTCAGATTTCAGTCCCAGAGGTTGCCTTGCTTGGGAGGGGGGAGGTCAGCGAGAACCCTGCTCCAGGTGCCAGGAGGCCACGGGGGAGGGAAAGTCCCACTGGTGGGCAAACATCAGGGAGGACCCTCTGCCTGGGCAGCAGCCTCAGCACCACAGGGTGCTGAGGAGAAACCAGGTAAGACCTCACAGTGATCCTAAACCACTGACACCCACCACTCACCCTGGGATGAACCAAGCATCAGCCCTCAGTGCTGGATGTGGGGGATGGGGACAGCGTAGTGAAAAGTGTGGGCAGGTAAAGCAAGGAACACGTTCAGTGCTTCCTCTTGATGACCAGGTTCCAATCCAGAAATAGCTGCCTGGATCCCTGATGACAAGACTTTGGGTAAAAATACCCAGGATGAAAGTGTAACTGCTGAAAGCACAGTAGGGATGTTCAGCCAGAGGCAAAAACGTCTCCTAGAAATTGCAGCTGTGCTGTCAGGGGGATGCAGTGCTACTGATGCTGTGCAACCAGCTGAGCTGCAGGAAGCAGCAGCAGCCCCCAGGAAAGCAAGGCAGGCATTGCATGCTGCCTCCCAGGAGGTGGGAAAACGGGCAGGGGGTGCTGCCAGCTGCAGACCAGAACACCAAGGACAGAGGAGACCACAGTCCCCACCTCCCCAGCCAGCCCCGACACCAAAAGGGACTTTCACCACTATTGCAGTCACTACTGAAATACACTGCCCACAGAGAGCTGCTGAGAGGAGCTGGGGAAAGCATGCGGGGGACCTTTGGGAATGACACAAGCAGAGAAAACCAGAGAAAAGCAGTGGAGATGATGAGGAGAGGTGGGTTCTGGCGGTGACCTGAGGATGGGCACACCAGGAGCTGCAGGGGTGCTCCTGATGCCATCCAGCAGGGTGACACACACACTCTGCATCCCACATGGACTCTTTGCAGCAAGCCCTGTCCTCTTTGAGGTGCAGGTGGCTGTGATGGAGGTGTCCCTTCCCAAATTAGAGCAAGACCAGACCAGATCCTGTAGGAAGCTCAGGCTGCCAGCAGCAGCTGGGACATCCTGTTCCCAGAGGGATGAAGGGGACAGGCAGAACAGGCACACTCTGCTGGTCCTGCTGCTGGGACACCAGCTGCCAGCAGGATTTGCAGCCACCTGGGCACGGTGTCAGCTCCACCTGCAGCAGGCAGCTTTACAAAGTGCATCTCAACACCCCTCAAAAGCACCTGCCAGCCCCCCTGGAGACAATGCCTGCAGCCCCAAGCTTCTGACAAGACCCCCGAGGTCATCCCCCAGCTCCTGCAGGTGAGGCAAGCTGGCAGGGCTGTGACAATTTGCCACATTACCCCCAGCATGGCAGAGCACTCCTGCCTGCAAACCCAGCACCCGGCAGGTCCATCCCCCCCTGAAAGGTCCCAGTGCCCCAGGGCAGCCTCAGATGGCTGCCAAGCCCCTCGCTGCCTCCACCACAGCCTTGGCAGATGCTGGCAAGACAGCCCAACACCTCCTTTCTTCCCTCCAGCTGAGCCACAGGCTCCCTCTTCTGCACACTGAGAGGGGAAACTGAGGCACAGGTCAGCCTCCTCCCCCCACACACACTTACCCTCATCTCTGCAGCCGTGCTCTTGGCTGGGCACAGGGGGACATCCTGGGAGCAGTGACACAGCCCAGTGCCCCGGGGGGATCAGGGGGAGCCCCACTGAGCCATGTCCAGCAGCATCTCCTGCCCACCCAGAGCCCTTCTTCCCGAGCAGATAAAGCCAAACCTTTCTCTCACCACGAGCCCTCCTCAGTGCTCCTTTGCTGGCTGCAAACCCCTCAATTATTCCATAGCCTGAATTATACTGCAGGAAGCAGAGCTGTGATGGTAATGGCAAACTAGAAAAGCAGGAATAGCAGCAGTTTGCCAGTGGCTTGGACAGGGCCACTGGAGCAGCAGAGGGACAGGCCAAGGATGGGCAGTGGCAGCAAAGGGTCCTTGCTGCTCCCCACTACTGACCCCTGCCCACCACCAGCCTCATGCCACCAGCTCCACCACCTCTGCACACCAGGCTTGGTCTACATTACTGACCTGAATTCCTCTTTCACACCAAACTGGAGCAGCAGGCACAATTTTAGGCTCATCTCTAGGCTCTCTCATCCCTCTTCCACTCTGTGTCTGTTCCAGCTTCCTTCCTGGGAAAGCTCTGAGGATTTCTGTTCTCCCACAGGTCTGTAGCAAGCCATCATTTGGTACCAGGAGGAGAGGGCTGGATTTCCATCACAGCATCGTGTTGTTTCCAATTCTGTCATGAGCCCTGAACCTCTGCTTTTCTTCTTTAAATCTCAGGAGACGCACCTTACAGCTGAGGAAAAACTGCCTGCTGAAAATTCAGCCTCTGAAAGGCTCCTGAAAGGAAAAGAGAGGGTCAAAAGCATTCAGGGGCTGAGGAAATTGCCCTAGCAGGCCAAGAGCTGTAGCCCCGGGGTCACAGTCCTGCTGGTCACAGGAGGTGTGAGCTGTTGCTGCTGCCTAAGTCCCTGCTGCGCCGAGGATAAATAAAGGACTTTAATCTCCAGAGATGGAATTAAAGCTGGAAGTTAAAGCAAGCTCAAAGGCAAAGCTTGTGGCTCCCCACTTTCACCTCCCAGCAGGACATCTCCCAGCTGACAGAGCTCTGGGCCAGTGCAGACCCTGCTGAGGCTGCCAGCAAGGGGGATGCTCTCCTAGGGCAGGGCAAGCAGCTGAAGTGTCAGGAGAGACAAAGGCACCTGGCAAACTTTGAGAAATGCCTCTCATTATTTACAGAATGACACAGGAAAACTTCAGCCTGAAACAAGAAAGGCAATTAGTTTCCTGTACGGAAACAAAGAGACATCTGTGCCAAGTATGCTAACATATACACAAGGGGCAGGTACACAGTACATGAGGAATTTCTTCCAGCTGCAAATCCACCCCCAAATTCTCAAGTCAATCTTGAGTACTACGACGCTCAGCAATCCTCTTAGAAGTGTCCAGATGCTTTAATAACTTAATTCTAATCTTCTCAGGCACCATTTTCCATTTAACTGCTGAAGCACTGGGTTAGGACAGAGGGGTCAGGGCTGAAGAGTCACAGTGGGGAGCTGCAGCCCTTTCTCTGGAGACCAAGATGCCCGTTCCAGTCATGTTGATCCCAAAGCCATTGTGACTTTTGCAGGGTGCACCTGAGATCCTGAGCTGGTTGAGGATGCTCTGAGCCCCAGTGGAGCTGGACTCACAACTGGACCTTGCAAGCAGGAGGAGCTGAGCTGCACCAGTGGACTGGGCTGCTGGGCACACAGCTTGGGGTGGGGGCAGATGCAACCAGACCCCACCAATGGCAGCTGGAGTTTGTGGAAAAAATGCTAATAAAGCCTGAGGTCTCATCCTCCAGAGTGGCTCAGTGAAGGCCTGAAGGTCCTGGTGGGTGGGATTGGCAGCAGGAAGCTGGGGCAGCTCTGGATCAGGCGCTGAGGAGGGGGCCCAGGCCATGGCCAAGCTGATGTAGCACTGGGGACAGTCTCACTTCCAAGGAGACCCGGCTCTGGAGACTTTCAAGGATTCTGTCCAAACAACATTTTTAAACAAGTCTAAGTCTTAAAAAGCAGCTTACCTTCCCACTGTGCAGGGCACGTCACCTCCCACCCCAGACACCCCCAGCCCTGGCTTCCAACAGATCCCTCCAGCCTTCCCATCTCAGCCTGTTAGACAGTGCTTTCTGGAGATTGTTTGAAGCAAGAGAGGAAATTTGGGTGACACTTTAATACACAAAGTGCTTCTTATTTTCTCTGTGCCGGGGAGCAGTGCTTCCTAACACACTTTCTGAGTTAACATCAGGTGTTAAACAGACACACACGTTGTTTTAGCAGGAGCCCACGTTTTATAATAGGCTTTCTACCTAACAGCTTGATATAGCTTCTTCCATTAAGCATTTATTGCTAATGCATTGTAAAGTGTAACACGCTATATATGCTGTTAAAGAATGAAGCTGCCACGAGCTCACCCCTTCATAATGAAACACTTATGAACGGGAACCTGAGGTTAAAGAGTTGTGAATTAAGCTTAATCTCAAAGAGATCATCTAGCACTCTGCCAGCAGCTCCTGGAATGCTGTCAGTGGGAGGGCTGGGACCCGAGTCCCCTGGGAAAGTGCTCCTTGACTTTGCTTTGGAGAAGACCCTGGTGAAAATGCTCCCCAAGCAAGAGGTTGTCTAAATGCCACCAGGCAGCTGGAGATCCAGAAGAGCCAGTTGGAGCCTTTCCCCTAAGGTACCACACTCCCTGCTTATTGACTTTCTAATAATTCAATATAACATCCAACAATTACAAAACCTTTTAGATGAGACACATCTACACCTGAGCATTATCGTATTTTTTTTCCTTACTATTCAATAATAATAAAACCACATTAAAATGGAGGAACCCCCGTGCTCCTGGCAAGTAGCAAGGTTTGGGGTTTGTTTTTTTCACACAGTCTTTGCCTAGACAAGTGAGCCCTGGGCACCAAGAGCAATGGCTTGATACCACAGGGTTCAAGCAGAAAAGCAAGACTGCTCCTTTGGAAAGAGAAATCATCTCGAGCTCTCCCCTCCTCCTGGTCTTCCCCTCCCAGGGATCTATTTATGCACACACACACACGTCTTGCCTTTCTTCCTTCTCCCTGCTTAGGAGCTGCTGAAAATCAAAGCCCCCCAGCTCCAAAAGCATTTCCCTGCAGAGCCTGCAGCAGGATCCTGGGTTGGTGTAAGGCAGGAGAGGGGCTTTTTATTGGTGAAAGAGATTCACCTTCTTCACACCCACCTGGCCCCTGGCCCTGAGTGGTGACAGGACACCCAGGTCCCACGTGTGTCCCTGAGGACAGGTTTGCTGGGCTGGAACTGACCTGGGGCTGGCCTGGGAGCTGGTGTGTTCAGAAAGCAGCTTCTGAGAAGGTCAGCTGGGGATAACTCAGTTTCCATGGGGAAAGGATGAGGAAGACTCTGGTCTTCAGCAGCACCTCCTCTCACCTGCCAAGCTCACACCTGCTGGGTTGTTGACCCATGTCCTGCTGAGACACCCATGGATGGGGGGAAACCCCAACTGGGGTCCTCCAGCTCTCCAGGAGTGCTCAGACCCCTGCCCACCAAGGCTCTTCTGGGCCCAGCAGTGCTGGTGGGACTTGAGTTACACACACGTGTTCAGCTGCTGGGGTTGGACACAGGTACCCAGACTCGAACAGAGACAGAACACACTTGGAAGAGATGAAGAGGATGAATGCTCTCATCACCTGCAAAATCTCTTCACAGTCTTCAAACATCTAAAAGAAGAGACCTCCACAGCTGATTGCACCTTATCCTGGAAGTCAGACACAAAAGAAATACAGAGGTTCCCCCTGCCACATCCCTCACCAGCTGATGCATTTTCTAAGCTTCTTCCCAGTCTTTTTCAAATGAAGAGGGAAAAAGTTCACCTGAGGCTGACAAACCAGAGCCCTCACCACTCATGAGCTGCAAGCTCATTCGCCTCATCCTGCCAGACCCCAGATGGGCACAGAGGACCCCAAAAAACCTCCTCGGCCACGGGTGCCTGAGCCCAGAGAGGCTCCAGGCCCCAGTGAGCACCCCACGGTGGTGCCTTCCTCCCCCCATGACAATCTCCTCTCCCCTGAGTGCCCGTGGTTCCCTTTGTGTTTATGATAACAGAGGGATGCTTTATTGCATTTCACCCGGGCCGCTGCCATGGCAACAAGCAGTTGCTGCGCGCTGTAAAAATAACCCTCCTTCTTTGATAGATTTCACTTGAGTGAAAATAACCCTTAAAAATCGGTTGAAATTTCCATACTAACTCTTCCGGGAGGTTCCGGGGAGGTGAGGATGAATTGCAGGATTGCTGATGGGATGCATGGGTGCCACCCCACCACCCTCCCCTCGCAGAGGAGCCCGGGAGGATGCTTACTGGGAGCCACCACCAGCCACTGCCCCTGGATTATGGTGGTGAGGATGGCACAGGAGAAGTCCATGCCCACCATCACTGATGGGGCCTGTGGTACAACCTCTGCATGGCCACATCAGTGGATGGGCCACTGGCTGTGGTGGATCTCCAGGGTTTCTCGGTATTTACTGCAAAGAGAAGAGGCAGTGTCCCCTCAGTCCATCATGGGGGCTCAGTTGGGATAATGCTCAGCTTTATCTTCTCATCTCCTCTCTACTGTGACCTCAAAAATCAGCCCTTGCCTTCTCCAAGGCTCAAGGACCCTTTGCCAGAAGCTGGTGCTCTCCAACAGCACGTAGGCATTTCACAGTTGTCCATCGCTGAGAAGCTACAGCAGGGGTTTGGAGGAACAGATCAGAGCACACGAATAGTCAGGGCTGGATGTCTTCCCAAAACAAGGCTCCATGCCTGGGAGAGCTGCAGTGGCCACCTCCTCACAGGCCCCATGCCCAAGACCCTCTGGGGCAGCAATGAAGGGAGATTCATGGCCATGAGACACTGGTGCCAGGAGAGCTTCGAGTCTCACTTCTCTGCTTCAGATCATCTATACTGATCCCAGAGAGCAGAAAGTCATTCAGAACAACAAAGGTGCTGGCTCTCATCCCTGCTCTGACTCAGCCAGGAAGGTCTTTTTTATTTCTTGGGTTCTTTTCTTCCCTTTTTGCTCTCCCAACCACTCAACTCTTCTTCCTCCATACAAAAGCCGATTCACATTTTAGAGGAGGCCCCGATCCCTCCCATGAGTTTAGGTGAGTCGAACCATAAGAAGTGGAGTAATGAGATTATGATTAAAAGCACACCTTGATAGTGGGGCATCCATCAAGCTGTCATAGAAATCGTATCTCAGCGGCTGCTCTCATCAATCTGACCTTTCAATTATTACCCAGAGTTCATGACTCTAAGTGTATATAATTCCTACCTCAAATCTCAGAACAAATGCCTTTGGTTTTTTGGCTTGCCTTGTGCATGGCCAGGAGAGGTCTCCTTGGCCAGCACACCAGTGGCACTTCACAATGCAAATGGACCTAAAATAGCTCTTCTGTCACCCAAAGGACCGGCAAGAAGATGAAGACACCACAGGGACACCAGGAGAAGGCTGGCTGAAATCTTTATCAACATCTTCTTGGCTTTTTCTCAGTTTTTCAGAGCCAGTGACTGCTAAGGCAGTAGTGCTCACAGCTCTTGTCCTTCAGTCACTTGTGTCCCCACGGAGAGGCAAGGCAGTTCCAGCCATGGCACAGCACATTCCCAGCAGCAGGAATGGCCTCTCCAACCCAACCAGCTGACCCAGGGATCAGCACAGGTGAGATTTGCTGCCCAAAGGCCACTGGAAAAGCTCCTTTTTGTGAGCTATCCCTGAGCCAACATTTCAGGTGTGGGATACAGCCTAATTCAGCTTTTCCTTGAATCACTAGAAGGATTCCCATCCATTTCCCTAGGACCAGAACACCATTTATCAACCAGCTGCATGCAGCCCACCCCACTGCCTGTGCAGTGCTGGGGCTCCCAGGCTGAGCTAAGGCAGGATTTGCCTGCTGCCAGCCTGGCACCTTGCTGGATCCCAGGGAGTCTCAACAAGGCACACAATCCCCAGGCCATGAAATCCTGCCTCAATCTTCTTCCTGCCCTAACATGTGGGACATCAGACCATGGCCACAGGGACTGCCCCAAGCCCAGGAATGGGGCATCCTCTTGCTCCCTGCTGGCTCTGCTAACAGAAGAACAAGAAAGAGCTGGCACTTCCCAGCACAGCAAGTCAGGAAATTGTTCCCACACTGAAGAAGACAAATGAAGCCATTTGGTTTATGCTTTTTCCTCCAAAGTTAGCACATGCTTTTTTGTAACAGTCAACTTCCCTGCTGCCTAGTGAATTTTTACAAAGAGAAACCCACAACAGGAAGGTCACTAAATCTGCAGCCTGGCCTCCCCACATCTCCCATGCTGGAAGAATTGTGGAGGTCCTGGATGATCCCACCAGCTGGAGCACCTCTGCCACCCAACAGAGACAAAACCTCTGGAAGAGCCACCTCCATTCTCCCCTTCCCTCTCTGCTGATTCCCAGAGCAAACCTTCACACTCAGGAATCAGGTCCCTTTCCCTTTGGGAAAGCCATTCCACTTACATCTTCCCAGCATCCCAAATGGCAGAGGCTCATTAAAGCCACCTGGGCTGCTGGCTGGGACCAGCTGATGGGCTCACAGCACCCACCTCACCCAACACAGAACTGGGTGCTGGCAAAAGGCAGCAGCCCCTTTGGCAGCAGCTGGGTGGGGAGGAGAGGGCATAAAATGTGCTCTTAACCCAGAGGAGAGTTCCCTGTTTCCCAGGAGGCAAGGGGCAGGCACGCTCACATTTCACCTCCCTGCAGCCCAAAGGATGCTTAATGCTTCCCTGAAGGGGGCAACTGCTGCTGAGCTCTGCTGTGCAGGAAGGCTCTAATCCTCTGCTAATTTATTTTATCAAATTAAAAAGAAGAGCATCCGTGGAACACCAGAGACCTCCTGTTCTCAGGGTCCCAGCAGAAAGCTTCCTGATCCCTTTGTAAAGAGGGCTGGGGGGGTTGTTGGTTTTTTTTGTTTGTTTTTGTTTTTTTTTTCTTTTTGGTTTTTTTTTGCCAAGAATATAAAATTAATAAAGCAGGATTAAGGGAGATATGGTTTTAACTGATTCCTTAATCCTAGAGAATAATTAATGAGAGCAATGCACCACTTGGCTCGACTCTCCCCACATTTGAATAATAAATAGCACCCACTAAAAAAAAAAAAAAAAAAAAAAAAAAAGGAAAAGGAAAAAAGAGGAAGGTAGTAAATTCTTCATACAAAGAGCTTTTACAATATGTATGTGAGCATTGCTTTCTGGTCTTGGATCAAGAAAATGTAGAATGGAAAAAAGCAGAGACCAGTTTTGGCCACACACAGATGTGTTAAACTAAGCCAAGATTTATGGGAATCTCCACACATTTAAGAAACAAAATACCACTAAAAGCCTGGATGAATTCCCCTTGTTAGGGCCTTATGTGAACATCAGCCAAGACTGACTTGGGCACTGTGACACCAAAGCCAGAGCCACTTGCTCTGGACGTGCCAATCTGCACAAACACAGAACCTGAGCTCCTGCAACACTCGTCCTCATGCTGCTGAGCACAAAGGACAGGTCTGGTCTGCTGGAGAAGCAGCTCTGTAAAGATGCTGCAGATGGGATTTAGGCCCCTGAACCTGAGCCACCCCAGAGCTGTTTAAGTACTTGGTTATCTGTAGGGTCTTCTAGTCAGTGGAGTACCTGGGTGCTCCAACTTCAGCACCTCTTTTACAGTGGGAGGAGTCCTCTGAGACTGAATAACTCTGCAATTCAGTTGTGTCCTTTACCAGCTTGGCTTGGGGCTGGAACATGCCCTCCCAGGGCTTATCCCCAAGAGTTCATAGTGTCCCCAGCTCCTTGCCAATTCCCACCTAAAGACCAGGCAGAAGTTGCTGACCTGAGGGGTTCTTTGTCCCAGCATGCAAAAGGAGGGTTACTGCTTGAGAGAAACAGATTCTTAAGGGATGGTCTTGTCACCATTTCTTAGGCTTCTTGACTTAAAGGGCAGCCAAAGATGTTATTTGTTTATCCTGAGACATTTTTAACTAATACATGGATACCAGTGACGCATCCATGCCAGGCTTTCAGGCAACATCACCTTGACCTAGTCAAGACCAAGGCAGCCCCACCTCTGGGACAGAACTCCCTGGATCCTAAAAGAGCAGCTTAGCTTCAGAAGCCCAGCTCAGCTGACCAGGCAGGAGGTAAGAAATATTGAGGAACACGTGAATAAACACGGCCTCATCCCTGTCTGCAGCCCTTGTTAAGGCAGGGCTTTGCTTTGAACTCCTTCCTGATGAAATGATTAATGAATGTCAGGCAGACCTCTTCCCTTCCTTCCTCTGCTTTCCCCTGCCACACAGAGCAATACCAAATGAGGTGATCATGACAAACACAGCTCTAATTCTATATTAATATTAATCAGAGACAACCTTTCCATTGACATCAGAACCCGAGCTCGTGTTGGCAGGGAGGGGATAACACTGCAGCAGTGACATTTCTCGGGTAGGTGATTATTTTTTTTTTTTTCTTTTTCTTTTTCTCTCTTGTACCTTCCCTTTCTCAGCTTTAATATGGGCTGGTGATACCTTGTACAAACAGAGGAAGGAAGAAGCTGATTAAATAGCAAGAGCTGGAGCATAATGAAAGAAAAAGCCCACTGCAAACATGTGCAGCTTTGTTTGAAACGGGAGGCACCAGGGAGGTGGATTTCAGGTGATACCTCGGTGGCTTCTCTCATAATCCTGGCTCAGGCAGCATTCAGGCTTTCCAGCTCTGAGCCAATTCCACCCGGTCCCTGCTGGTGTGGAAAGAGGCTTAGGCAGGAGGGCAGCCTCAGCCCCACCTCCAGCCAGCACCAGAACAAGGCTGGGAGAACCACAAAGCCACCCAGACCCCCTTGGTTACCAGAGGCCCTTTCATCCTCCAGGCACAGCAAAGGGGAAGGCTATGAGCAGCAGCACGGACACGGGTGCTCCTGAACACACTCAGCATCTCACATCCCACCTGGCTGGAGAGATGAAGAGGTCACCTGGAAGATTTGCACCTTCCCCTAGCAGCTGGAGAGGGGTTAGCACCAGCACCCACCTCTTGGAATGCACACCTGGGGAACAAGCATGAGGTTTGCAGGGTGAGGAAACCAGTCCCTGTGGAAGAGAAAAACCACGTCCTGTGTCCTCCCTGTCAGCCTGGGGGAGCAGGGGATGTTCCTCTGGCTGGGGATGATCACCAGGCATGGACAAGAGCTCTGGGCAGGCAGGACCTACCAGCCCTCTCCAGTGCCTGCTTGCTGGTTTTCCAGCTTGCTTCTCCCTCCTGACTACTGCAGGACTGCAGGGTGAATTGTAGAGAGATAAGTCCCTGGTTCTCAGCTGAGTGCAACTTCTCTCTCTCTCTGTGTCTTAAAACAAATAGATTTTCATTGAAATCAACATATCTTTCTGAATTGAATAGGTTTTCATGGGGACAATAAATTTCTTCAAAACAATGCATTTTTATTACAACATATTTTTGTTCAAACCAATACTTTTTGACAACCAGATATTAATGACCAGGCCAAAGCCATAAATTTGCCTCAAACTATGTGTTTTCTCATAGAAGGAAATAATTTTTCTCATACAAATACGTTTTTATTTGAATCAGTCCTCTTTTTCCACCCCCAAAATCAGGTGTATTTCTTGGAGGGAAGCAGACAAGCTGCATACCCAGGGAAGCCCCTTCATCTCAAGAGGGACTGAGCACCTCTGAGACTTCTTTCACTCCCACCTACCCACCCAAGCTGAGGAGCTCCACAGGTCACTTGAAGCTGCCACATAAACTTTGTTTTTCCCATTCCCACTATCAACCATCACCAGGCTTCTGGCAGGACCTACAGAAACATGGTTTGTCTTGACCCCTTGCTTTGCTGTCCGAAATCCTGAGCCCCTTTAAACAAATCTCTCTGTCCTATGGTTTGTCCCAGCACACACTGAACATAACAGGGGTCCAACCTCTCCTTCCCAGCACCTGGGCTGACCCCCAGGTCTCCCCACCCCCTGGCCCCTTAGCAAGGTTTTCCCCAGGGGGCTGGGCAGAGGAGGGCAGGACTCAGCCTCCCAGAGCTCAGCACCCACAAGATACTGAATTCATCTCAGCCAGAGATGCAGCTCCAGAGAGGGAGAGGAGGAATGGGGACACGGAGCTGGCAGCAGGGTTGGGTTTGCTGGATCTGCAGAGGCTTTGGCTGCTACTTTTGCTACGGATTCAAAGCCCAACCAGAGCAAAGCCCTGATCCCCTTCAGATCCCCCTCCTGCCAGCTGAGCATTCCTGTGGGACACAGCCCCCCAGCTGCCCACCTCCCCACACCTCTGAGCCCTCATCCAGAAAAAATGATGGGTTTGGTACCACGTAGCTGCACTCAGCTGCTTCCAGCCACACTCCAAGCTTGGACCTGGGCATCCCAGGACTCCTTCAGTATCAGGGGCTGACAAGGGCTCATTTCCCGTGGCCCCCGTTGGCCACTCTTTGTTGAGCTTCCCCAGCCCATGTAAACATGCTAATTGCCTGGGCTCAGCACAGGGCTGGATGCCGTGCTGTTTGTTTTCCATTGAATGGGATTAGGGATCCTGACACCAGTGATTAATCGCCGTGCTGCAGACGAGCCCGGGGAAGGCGTCCTCTGCGAGCAGAGAGCGCGCACAATCTCTGCCAAGCAGCTGCTGCTGACTCCTATCTAACCCTCTGCATCCTGCCCTTTATCTCCCCTCCTCTCCCCAAATGTCTCACCTGCACCAAGCCAAAGCTGGGCTCCCCCAGGGGCAGGGGGAGAGGGGCTTGGGTGGCCCCTGGGGGTGATGAGCAGCTGCATGCTCAGCTCCCGTGGTGCTCCACCTCCTGTTGCTACAGCATCCCACGCTGCCACGACCCTCCTGAGGGGCTGTAACACCTCAGCCAGCCCTTCTCAGCCTTCATTTTGATGGTCAGGGAGATCCACACAATTTTGCCAGCTCCCACCATCCTGGCATTGAGGCATGGTGACATCCCTGTCAGCACGCAGCAGCCACATCCCCTCACCAAGCTCATGCCATGGTCACCAAGTTCCCCACCAGTGTCTGAGACCACGGACTGATGGGTGTGTGGGGGACCCAAGACCCCAAGAGGGGACAGCCAAGGCAGTCCCTTGCACAGTATCAACCATCAACCACTCATCAACTTTCTGCACTCAGAGGCACCCAGGGAGATCCAGGCTGCAGAGAAGACCAATGCTGCCACTTCCCAACAGCAAGAGCTGGGTTCCCCTTGCCCTTGCCACGGTCCGTAAGGGTTAAACATGCCCAGCAACAAGGCACAGGGCACCCAGGCACCTTCAAAGGACCAGCAGGGACCTGAGCAAGGCAGAGCAGAGTACTGGGAACACTGAACACCTTTTGCCACCTCCAGTCACGGCTTCAGCATCACCTCTGTTCTCCCTGTTCCTGTTTTCCCCAGCAGCAAGTGAAGAGACAGTGAGGAAGAGGAGGGAGAGGAAACAGCAGCCTTGCAGGGGAGAAAGCACGCCCTCAAAAAAGTTGCAACCTTTGAGATTACCTCTTCTCCTGACCTTGCAGAAGGAGTGCTGGAGGCAAATCCACCCCTCTCTGCCGGTGCCTGGTGCAACATACTGTCACTCAGACAAGCGACGTTCTTAATGGGTTTGTGGGAAAGGCCTGGCCTGCCTTTCCATCTGTACCTTCTGCCGGCTCCCCTCTCCAGCACTGCCTCCCCATACGACATTCCCTTGAATTATTTAGACTGGTAAATCTTCCTGCATCTCACATCTTTAGTCCATCTGTTAGCCGGGGCTTTGCCTTTATAGGAACTGTCCTTTATGCATGCCGGCATCTGTCAACAGTACACTTGCCTCTTTTATTCATGATCTTCCGTGGGAGATGGTACAAGCTGCAGAAATGCCTCATTTCTGGTATGCATTTCATTTTAATGGAAGATTACATGACTGGGGCCCATTTTATTACTTCTTGCCCTGCACATTCATCCATCACGAGCCCCATTTGCTGAGCCTGCACTGGGACAGCAGCCATCAGCCTGCTCATGGCGGATTCCTCCCGTGCCGCCCGCTCCCCCCCTTCGGGATGGGGAGGGAATGCACTGCCTTTGGGGAGGGGAAGGTTACCAAAGGGGAAGCAATCCACTGCTGGGGCTCAGAGTCGAAGACAGAGCCGTGGCTTAAGCCAAGCAGGTTCTGGGAAACAGGCCCGGGAACCCAACCCGTCTCACCCCACGTGTCCCCCCCTCCACCTGTGTTCACCTTCAGGCCATCCCTTTCCATCCCCTTCCCACCCGTGGCTGTGGGGTATACCAGGGCTCCTTGGGAAGACCCCAGACCCCCCAGATAAAGAAGAGCGTGGTTGTCCCCACCCCAGTGACTCCCCACACAACCCACTCCTGCCCTGCACACACGTGGCATAAATAAGATCAGAGTGAACCAGCAGTGGTAATTAAAGTGCCAGTGGTATTTGCAGCCTGCTCTCTGCCTTGGAAGGAAGGCTGCATCACAATCAGTGAAAACATTTTGGGCTGGGAATGGTGCCAGCTTGCTCTGTCCTTTCTTTCAACTCCCATGGAAACTAAAGAACCCCCAGTTACCCTCCCCAACTGCAAAAACAAAACCCCAGTAAAAGCACTCCACTTCTGATGCTGCATTTCTCTGCATCCACAGGATCACAGAATGGTTTGGGTCAGAAGGGACCTTAAAGATCATCCAGTTCCAACACCTCCCCCAGCCCAGGTTGCTCCCAGCCCCATCCAATCTGGCTGAGACACTGCCAGGGGTGGGGCAGCCACAGCTTCCCTGGGAAACCTGGGCCAGGGGCTCAGCACCCTCAAATCAAAGAATTTCTTCCTAATGTCCAGCCTGAATTCAGGGGTCACCACACCTGGAGGCAACAAGTGGGATCCAAGGGGTCAGAAATGGAGGTGACCTCTTCAGAGATGTGGGGACCTTCCCCAGCCCACAGTTCTCAGATATCATGAGATGTAGGTTGTGGTTTTAACCCAGAAAACAGCATCTGTCCCCAAAAATCCCAGCCACAAGGCTTTTCCTCAAGGACAACTGCTTCACCTCCTTGTTCCCATGAGGTTGTACTGTTTCCAGCAAAAACATGCTCTGGAAGCAGGTTAGGTCTGATCAGGATTAAACAACACTTCCAGCTTAATTTGGGTAGGAAACCAGTCCAAGATGAAGTAACGTGAGACAGCAAGACTCAGACTCCAAGACAGTCCTTGGTGGGCTTCAGTGCATGGGAAACATGAACCATAAAATCACTGTTGGCCAGAACGCCAGTTCTGCAGGGGAAGGAAAGAGATCAGCCTCTGGATGACAAGAAGTCCTATGCAAAAGTCAGCATTTTTGTACAACTTATAATGTCAGTACATATGAAAAAGAAAAAAAACAAAAAACCATCAGGAAAACCATTGCCATAAGTAAGGTGCTAACTACCAGAGCAGCAGCTCAGGGGAAGAGCATCCAGACACACCTGGAGAAGAAATCCTTCAGGCAACTGCCTCCAAACCAGCCTGGATGAGCTGGAAGAGGCTGAGCAGGTCCTGCAGACAGGGGCCAAGCCCTCAGCAGCTGCTGCTGCTCCTCCTCCTGCCGAGCTGGGGGGAAACCCGCAGCACCACGTGTGTCCCATATGGCAGGAGGAACCAGCAAGAGTCTGGGCACACAGAGTCTGAGGGAAGCAGAGAAAACATGCTCAGATAGGTTTTATGGGGTTGCTTAGCTCAACAGTCACCACCATTTTAATTTAATATTCAACACAACCTTAAACTCTGTCCCGAATCCCCACCCACCATCCTCCCCCGAGCAGACACTCTCCGTTTCGTAACTAGTCCAACCCTGATGGCATAACTCAGCAATTTCCTTTCAGGAATCAATGAGAACAAATGAAAATTTAATACATTCTCCAGACAACCCAACTCCCTTCTCTCCCCCCATGGTAAATAAATAATGTGCTACTCCAATGATGGATGGGGTGCTCGGAGACCGGTGGCCGACTGCTATTAGGGGCTGGGGAGGTCAGCTCAGTGGAGATGCAGTGGGATGAGATGGTGGCTGTGGGTGATCTGAGCACATAAAAAGAAGGCAGGAGCAGGGAGGTTGCTGGTGGATGCAGGAAGGGGGCACGGAGCAGAGTGGTCAGGGTACGGATTGCTCAGCAGGGGTTATTTGGATTCTCCACCAAAGACAAGGCTAGAGCCAAAGGCTGGTGAGGTTGTTGAGAAAAAAAAAAAATAAAAAACCCAACAAACAAAACTACTTTTGTCTTCACCAGGTTTTGGATCAGGAGGTTTTGATGGATGAGGCAGGTAGATGAGAGATTCTGGCCTGTCTGGCAGCCATCAGATGGAGGAGGCAGGGAATGGTCTGGGGCATCTTATGTGAGAACATAAGCCTGGGGCTAAAGCTCCAGGAGAGGCGGTGGGACATGACCACGGGGTCAGCAGGACAGGGAAGAGCTGAAAATTCTCACCTGCTCCCCAGCCTGGGTGAGCTTGCACAACCCATGATCACAGCCACATGCTTCTTAGGAATTATATTTCACCTCGAAAGACACAGAGGGGTTTTGCCTTTTCCTTTTGCCTGTGAGATGTGTCCCTGGGGCTCCCTGAGGACATGGCCAGGGGGGTCAAGGCAGGGATGCACTAGCTGGACCCTCTGGAGAAACAACTGTCACCCTGGAGCTCACAGAGTACATGGGGAACAGGCCAAACACTGGGTGTCAGGGACATTAACCTGGGCCAGACCTCCACATCTTCTCTAGGACAAGCAATTGCCTTTCTGAATAACATTAATCCATTCCTTCCAACCCAAGTCTGGGGCTCAGCTCCAGGAGCATGAGGCAGCACTGCTGGCCCCATTTCTCACTGCAAGCCCCTGGACTGACCCAGTGCCTCTGCCCCCTCGGTGCCGGGTCCCAGCTGGTACCTCTGGTCCTGCTGGCATCCTCCTCTCCCGCTCCACACAGCTCAGCTTTTCCATCCTGCTGAACTCCAGGAGGCACAAACAAGAGTGCCTGCTCCTCCCTGCCCCACAGCTCTGCTTATCTGCTGCTAGACTGTGTACCTCCTTATCTCTGGGGAGAGCCTCTGTGTAAATACTGCTCTGAAGCCTTTGGTTTCCCTTCCAAGTAGTGCTGCTCTTTAATGCCTTCCTTGTAAGACCTGCTTGCCCTACCCCAAGCCATTAGCTGTAACAGGACGTTAATAAGGAGGGGGTTTGGTATCTCTCAGGGAGGTTGACCTCTTTCACTAGAAGCAAGGCACCCATTACAGAGCAATGATAAATCACAAGCCTTCCACTCCTTCCCCAGCAGGCACCTCTTTGCATGCATAAACACACACCAGAGGCACACACGCTCCCTGCATTAGCTCTGGCAACACCCAAAAGCCCTGCCAAGACACCAGGTATGGGACCTGGGGCCACAGGGCCTCCCCAGCTGGTCCCCACCAGCTCCATCCCACCACAAGGCACCCCCCAGCCTCGGGGTCCTGGTGTGGTCTCACGTCTCGTGTGGGTCTCAGCTACATCCACAGGTGGCTCCCAGCCCAGGAAGCCAGGGTGTCATCACACCAGAGACACCACAGATGCTCCTGCAGAGCCAGGGGGACACCCGATGGGCCAGGGCAGGGGAAGGAGATCAGCAGTGTGCTCCCTCCAGGGGGGGATGGCACCTTGTGTCCCCATCACCTGGCACCAGGGCCAGAGCACAGACCCTGTCCAAAGCTCTCCTGAGTGGTTCTGCAGCCAGCCCCACGACACTGAGGAGCTTCTGTGTGTCATGCTGAATGCAAAGACACAGCAGGAACTGTAACCCAGGGAGAAGCCCACAGAAGGAAGGGGACACAGCCACCCCTGGGTGTCACTGGCTGCCACTGTTCCTGTCCCCAAGCACTCTGCTCAGTCTGAACCACTCCCAGACTCACAACCTACAGACCAGCAAAGTGACTTACAGATGCCTCAAGAAATTTCCCTGACATCCTTTAACACACAGTTTTCCTCTGTGACAATCAGTTCTTAAAAACCTTCTTCCATTCCACTTTTTTTCTTTTTTTTTTTTTGACATAAAATCAAAAATACACTTGGAGACCTTGCCGGCTTGAGCCTTCAGATTCAGACTTCAGTAGCTGACAACCCTGTTGTTTTCAGTGCTGCTTTAAGCAAGCAAAAAAAAAAAAAAAGAACCAAAAGTAGAAAATTTGGCTGAAAACATGACACGTTCAGAGAAAAATTCCACTTTGGCAGAATAGGAAAAAAAAAAAACCACCCAACACCAACGCCTGTTTGACAGAGGATTGCTTTTGACAGCAAACTATTGACCAGGTCTAACAAGCAGGCTGGGACCTGTTGGAGAAGCAGCCTGGGTTTCCTGAGCAGCCCCTCAGCATCCCTGCAGATCCTCACCCTGCATCCCAGCCCCGGGCTCTGCTCCCACCCCGCTGCTGGAGCAGGGAAGCATCTTCCCGGCATGCCCACCCCCTGCCAGCAGCCTCCTCTCCCAGCCCTCTGCTCAGCCTTTAACGAGGTTAAGGGAAGATTTCTGCTGAGGGCAGCAGGGAGCTGGATGCCTGGCTGCACGGGAAGAGGGAGAAGGGGCACCTCTCAGTCCTGGCCCTGCTCCCCTCTCCTGATGCCCTGCCTCAGTTTCCCTGGTTTAGCAACAGTGCTGCCTTCACCTTCCAGGGGAGCAGCCACAGGTTTTTGCTATCATCTGATGGGAGTTAAGTGCTAACCCACCCTATTTTTGGTTTTTTGTGGGTTTTTTTGTTTGTTTGTTTTGGGTTTTTTTCTGAATTTGGGGTAGAGCTTTTACACGGGTGTGTAGAGAAGGGACAAGGGGAAATGGTGTCAGACTGGAAGAAGGGAGTTTCAGGTTGGACATTAGGAAGAAATTATTTAATTTGAGGGTGGCCCAGGTTTCCCAGAGAAGCTGTGGCTGCCCCATCCCTGGCAGTGTCTCAGCCCAGGCTGGATGGGGCTTGGAGCACCCTGGGCTGTGGGAGGTGTCCCTGCCCATGCAGGGGGTTGGAACTGGATGAGCTTGAAGGTCCCTTCCAACCCAAACCATTCTATGATTCTAAACTAAAATTCCCCATCCATTACCAACCAATTCAGAGCAAAAAGTCTGATCAGAGCAGAATCTGATGATTAAAGGGGCTGGATGCAAATTGCTGGGGATGGATGGATGGATGGATGGATGGATGGAGAAATCCCCTCCATTCCTGCCCTGCTGCCACAGATCTGAGCACAGCTCTCTCCCCTGCTTGCTGCTCTACATCAGGCTCTGGCTGCTGCACTTAAAACTTTGCTGTTTTTCTGAGCTCACCTCCTTCCTGCCAGCTCAAGGGCTCTTGCTCCCTGGGGCTGTCATTAATCGGTTGTGATCAGAGGTCGGCCATAACCCTTTCACAGCAGCCTCTTGACTTCACTCTCACCCCGGGGGGAAGCACTAAGGGACAGAGCAAGCAGCATGTTTTTTTTTTTTTTTTTTTTTTTTTTTCTTCCCCCTCCCTTACTGTAAAGCCCTCAGTGTCATCAGAGCAAGGAGCCTTTCAGACACAAAGCCAGGAGATCAGAACTCTCTTACTCCAGACTTTGCAGCTGGAAAGTGACCTTGGGCAAAGAGCTGTGTTTCTCTGTGCCTTCGTTTTCTGTGATACTTGAAAACAAAACAAAAAAAAGCCCAAAACAAAAAATATAGGGAAGAGAAGGATTGTTTCTCTACTAGCTCTATTTGATACTAGCTCTGAAGATGAGACCTTGAGGGCAAAATCTGGCTGTGACACTACTAGAAAGCCACAGAGCTTTTTTTTGCAGAGGGAAAGCCACCAGAGATGCAAACCAGCTTCACTCTTCTACATGCTAACACCCTTCTAAAGGGAGAGCTCATTTGGCAGATTATTCCCAGTCACGATGAGGGGGATGATAAGGATGTTGGCTCCTCTCATTGCTGCTGGTAAATTGATGGGAGGTGGATTCCACACAAGCCCATAAAATTAAGACCTGCAGATCAATCTTGCTTCATCCGTTTTCCTGTGATTGCCTGGCAGGCAAAAATATGCACAAGTAATGATGAGGTGTATCCAACCTTCTGCTAGCAGGAGAGGGCTTTCCATTCAAGGCCAAGGCTTGGAGATGCCCATAAAGGCAAGCCTCCAGCCTAGTGTGCAAGAGATCCCTTTCCATCTCATCACTCAGAGGGGTAAATCATCACATGAGAAGTCATCAGTTCTTCTTGCACCCTGCAACCTGCAGAGGTTGGCTGAGAGGCCCTGGCAGAAGGGTGGGAATGAGAATCACGTGGGGAAGGGTGGGAATGAGAAGCCATCTCCATCTCCTGGGCCATGCTCTCTGCCTCCCTGATGATGTCCAGGGGTTTCTCAGCCATGGCCCCACAAAGCATCTCAGGTCACAGCATGAGGGCACAGGGAGAGCATCCTCCACCTAAGCACTGCAGCAATGGGTAGCTAACGTGTCAGGAGGATTCAGGGTGGCTGTCACCTCTCTACATGGGCAGTTGCCCAGCCAGATCCTTAACAGGTGAAAACTGGAAGGTTTCAGCCCAACCCAATGGAGAGCTGGAAACTTATTGGTAGCTTTGTCCCTTCTGGACTCTTAAAATTTAACTACTGAGAGGGTGGCAGCATCATTGCCACTGCAGGGCAAGTGGAACAGTGGCTGCCTGGTAACAGCTGGGAAATTCTGTCCTGACATGGTGCCAGGCACAAGTTCATCTTAGCTTTGGAAAAATATCAGGCACGGTACCTGCTGGAGTCAGGGATGTTCTCCGAGAGGCTTCAGCACATGGCCAAGCAGCAAACTCCATCTGCAGGGATTTTTAAGGTTATGCTGTAAATAAAGTAATCACTTTAGAAGATAAAAGTGGACGAGGAGCAAGCAAAGTTTGTCAGTACCAGCTGGGAAAGGGGCAGCAGTTGCAGACCCCACCTGGAAAGCCTGATCAGCCCATGTCAAGTCTTCCCACTTGTGCAGTTATTCCATGGGGATGTGGAACTCCCTCCCAGGCTGCTGGCACCAGAGGCTAGAGGTTGTAGGAAGTGTCCTGTAGTGCTGACAGCTTTCTTGCCTTTAGGTGTTCTTCACTCTCCCTGCTTTGCTGATAGGAAAAAGCACAAAGAGCAAAGGCTGCTAAGTATTCTTTCCTAGGAGTAAGCCAATATCCATCTGTACATATCTGGGTGCTGCTGGAGTCCAGCATCAGCTGCACTTCTCCAGAAGAGGCCAAAAGAAGATACAGTTTTGTGAGAAAAGAGGCTGTTTATAACCAGCAGCTTCTTGGGATCATTTAATGTGGGAGTCCCAGGAAGCCTTTGGATGGGTTAAGTCCCATTGAGCTGAGTGCATCAGCTCACAGGGGCCACTGGGAAGTGCAAGATCTCTCTCCCAGGCAGCCAGAATTTGGGCTTTTTGTTAAAAAGTTGCTTTTCTGGCCACAGGGACTGTCCTCACCTTCCTGGCACAGAAACAGGACCTGACCCCTGTGCAGACCACCTCGTGGTGTGGCCACCAGGCCCTGCAGGATGGCTCAGCCCCTGGACCAGACTTTGAAGCCCACTTACACTAGCATCAGTTGCTTGGCCCCTGGAAAGCCAGAGCTGCTCTGTATCCAAGCTTTCCAGAGCTGGGTAGGAACACTTCTGTCCCTGGAGCCTCGCCTGAGCTGTCACCAAAGTGAGGGGGAAGGAGAAATGTACTGTCAGGAAACGTAATCTCTGAAAAGTGCAGAAATCCAACTGTGGGAGGATTTACAGGAGTTCAAAACTAAGGGACGCCAGGAAAGACAGCTAAATAAACACATAGATCATGAGTCTTGAAAGCTGATGTCAAGATCATAAAAAATCAACTCGATTATAGGAGCAGACAGGTGGTGATTGGTGCAACCCCTCCACGTCGTGTCCTGGAGCCTTTGGCTGGCCCTGTCCACTGGAAAGAGCACCCAGCAGATGTTTTCCTCATTATAAATACTGTATAATTCATAATCCACAGCCTTGCACTTAAAATGATCCCAGAGCAGTGTGAAGGGGTGGGGAGGTCAAATCCTTCACACCCATTAATGCAACCAGACCCCCACTTCCCAGTGCAGCCCATTCCCATGATGTCTGAGGGGCTGGGTGCTCCTAGCACCAAGTATGAGCCCTCAGAGGAGTGGCTGGATGCCATCCAGACACCTGCTCATGAGTCCTGCTCCAGCATCACTGTGAACACCCACCATGCTGTGGCAGCAGAGGTGTGCTGTTCCCAGGAAGAAAAATCCCTCCTGATGCTGTGCCAGGCTCTGCTAAGGGCAATTGTAGACTCTTTGTCTTTTTTCCCCCTCTTCAGAAGTTGCCTGAGTCTGCCCATGAGATATCACTCAGGGTTTGGAGAGCAACACCTACAAATGGAAAACTCATCCCTCTGCCCCTCTCCCAGAAATCAGATACAGGGAAAACACGGAGCTATAGAAGTGTTCTGAACATCTCTCCTCATCTTGGCACAAACCCCTGCTCTGTGCTCTGCTAGCAAAGGAGATTCAGTATCCTGAGTGCCTGGGTTTGGAGACAGTAAACAGACTTTCTGCTGGGCAGCTGGCATTGCTCAGCACCAGTCACCCCAGCAGGATGATGTTCCTCCCCAGTTCCCAGTGCCACATGCCCTGGGCTGGACACACAGAGTCCTCCCCTTGCTGTCCTGGCCCAAGGGACACGTTCCCTGCTGGCACAGGCAGGAGCACAGGGAAGGGGGGGAATTTCCACTAAAGAGCCAGAAGATCTGAGGAGCATCAGGGGGGTTCATCAGGGGCCTGTGTGTGTGTGTGTGAGCAAGCCAGCTGCCTTTGGGTGCCACCACTCGGCTCCCAAGCTACAGAGTGTTGCTGGAACTGAGCTGGTGTACCCCGCATGGGTGTGAGGGTCCCCCCAGGTGGCTCAGTGCCAGCTCAGGCTCCTTGCCCACACACCCACAGTCCCGGGGGTACAAGCAGAGAGCACGCCCTGGCTCCCAGCACTCCTTTTCCCAAAGAAACTCCCAGCGGGGCTGGGAAAGATGCTAAAACCATGCTGAGGGCAAGGCCAGGCCAAGCTGCAGATGGAGGGGCTCAGCCCAGGACAGGACCCCCCCCCGGGTTCCCTGCTGCAGGCAGCCCAAGCCAGCAGTCTCTGACCCCCCTCTAGTGGCTATAAAACATAGCAAAGTTCACGAACCCGCTACCAGAGACACCTCCGAGTGCCAGGCAGGACCCCGAGGGGGGGGACACAGCGTCCCGGGTCAGCTATCCCCATCCAAGGCAAAGGAAGGGGCTGAGGACCGGGTGAGAGATGCTCCTGCTCCCAGCAGGGAGGATGCTGAGTGCTGGGGAGAAGGTGATGCCAGAGCCACTTCCCAGTCTACCTCCTCCACTTGTTAAAACACAAATAAATTAATAAATAACTAAAAGCCCAGCCCAAGACCCCACAGAGCAGTATGGGGTTAGCACTGCCCCACAGAGTGCAGAGACTTCCAGAGCATGGGATGTGGGGGGAGCAGCTGTACCCCAGGGCTGCCTGCACACCCCCTGCTCGGGTCCAGAGGCACAGCAGCCTCCAGGGAGGGAGATGAAGCCATCTGTGACCCAGCTGGGGCCCAGGAACCAGGCAGCACTTCCCATCTGTAAGGCCCAGGGGAGACCCCCACTCTCTGATCCTGAAAGAAGGAGGAGATGAAGAATTCCTGCACTCCCAAGAATGCAACAGAGGGACAGCGGGAGCTCAGCCTCCCAGCAGACACCAGAGACTCCCCAGGATCTAACAAGCAACCCAGGGCAGGAAAGGGAGTTCATGAGAGCTCCCAGCCCTCACCCAACCTCCAGACAGACCTGTGGGAAAGCTGCCTTGCTTCCCTAGACACTTCCCTTGCTTCCAGACACCCACCACGTTTCCTTTTACTCTGGGAAGTTGAATTCTTTTAGTCCCAACTTCCTGAAACTGAGTTCAGTCTCCTTTGGCCAGAGACCACAACCAAACACCATTAAAAGCAAAGGTTGAGAATGCTTTTCACTAGGAATAAAGCTGCTGGTATTTTTCCTGAGGGTTTGGGGTTTTTTTTGTTTGTTTTGGTTGGTTGGTTGGTTGGTTTTTTTAAAAATCCCCTGCCAGAGAAAGGCAAGAAAATTAACAGAGTATTTTTAGACAAAAGTGGGGAAAAAATCTGATGAAATAAAAGCCACTCCAGTCACATTTGGATGGCAGAAACGTTGTACCTGCTACAGACATTGGCACCTGCCAAACATCTGACCTTGAAATATCAGGCCAGGCTTAGTATGCACAGTGCAGACAGGGTGCTAATGGAACACTTCCAGATATATAGAGAACTAGGTCCATTTTCATTCTTTAAAACCCAATGCAGAAGAAAAGCCTTGGTGGAGCCAGGCTGTTTGGTAGCCAGCACCCCCTGAGAGCAGTGGCAAGGCAGGAGGGATGGACAGGACATGGGGACAGGGTGTGAGCTCCCAAAACTCACCCTGCTCCTCCAGGGCTGTGCCTGCCACCAGGGAATTAATCTTGCCCTGGACAGTCAAAGCTGGGATCTGCCTTTTCTAATGAAAAATGCACCAAGCACTGGAAAATCCCTGACACTCAGCACCAGAGGCTACACTTAAATAATTCTGTTAATACAGATCAATAAAACTGATGTACTTATAGCTGCTGTGGGAAGTATCCAAACGAGAGTAAAAGCCATCTTGCACTACAAGCTGTGCATTAATTCTTAGCATCTACTGTTTTGCATATACAATTAATCTTAGCAACTTATACAGAGTGTTAAAAGGTGTGAGAATCTGTCCCAGAGAGTCCATGCACCTTCCTCACCAGGAGTGAGCTTGGGGGAAGGCATCCCAACAAGAGCCCAAGGCCTGCAGGGACAGGACACAGGAGATACCAGCAGGACCTCCACAGCCCGTGGTCTCTGGGACAGCAGCTGCTGCAGGGACTGCAATGCCTCAGCAAAAGGAATTGCAGGGAAAAGCAGATTAACAACAGAGGTGAGGATGACATGAAGAGCAGACATCACTGGCCACTGGCTTGTCCATGAGTCTGTTTCAGTGCAAGCCAGACGAGAGGAGGAGTGTGAGAGAAGTTGGACTAAGAGCCTTTCCAAGTCTTTGCCAGGCCAGTTTGCCAAAGTCTCTCTATTGCCAGCACTTCTCTGTTCATTGAACAGTCATTCTGGAGAGCAGAAATCTGTTGGACCTAATAAAACACTGCATTAGAGGACTAGACCATCAAGCCAATGAGTCTAAAAGCTGTCAGCCCAGCCTTGCCAGCCCCTGCTCCTATCTGAGACCCCTTTGTGCCACGTGGCTCTTGGTATTCCAGAGGCAGTCTCAAAGCTGGGAATTCCATTAGGACATTGCAGGCTCTACCTGTCCTCTCAGCCCCTCAGGGTGTCCCACCTCTCATTTACTCAGCACTTTACAGACCAGCCCTGGGGTGTTGACCAGAATGCCAGTGCACCCACCTAAAATGGCAAAGAAACACTTAGGAAAAGTAAAAATCCACCCAAACTGCAGCATCCAGTGTGATTTAGCAAACAGAGAGCACCATTGATAGAGATCTATGTGAGCCTATTAATAACTGGATGCATCTGGGCTCATTTGGTTTGTGTATTAATCATGTAGGTTTTCTATAATAAGCCCAGTGTGTTGCCACCAGGCAGGACCCCCCATTCCCCCATGGCAGCTTTAATGACTTTGCAAGGCTAACAAAGCTCTGCTGTCTGAAAGGAGCCTGGAGCTGGGTCCCTACCAAAGTGAGGTTCTCAGGAGGTAATAAAACACCAAGGAGATGCTATCTGCTGGATTTGGAGCGTTTCACTCCCTTGAAAGTCAAGTCGACAGCTGATTTAAAGTTTCCAGCTAGGTCATACAAAAGTCAACAGCGGCTGCGAGCAGCCAGGTCCAGAGTTTGAATATTTATGGTGTCAATCTGAAATCCAGATAACCACAAATAACCTAAACCCATTAACTTCCCCCCCCACCCCGCTCTCATCCAGAGGAGAAAGCTCTCTGGACATTAATGCCCATACTGCTGGGGTTACCATGGGATCCTGGGCAGAAAGCTGCTTTCCCTTTTTTTTTTTTTTTTTTTTAATGCAGGTTATTCCACATTGATGGCGAGGTGTCAGGCAGTTCCCGCCAGCTGAGGCTGCCTTCCAGGAAAGCTGGCCTGGGCACCACGTGAGTGGAGCTGGATGGAAGCACCAAGACACTCTCTAGTGTTCAGCTCAAACAGAACCCAGCAGGGAATCGGTGCCCACACCGCAGTGCAGAGGCACAGGGTGACAACAGCCCCAGCAAAGGAGCCACACACATCCCTCTGGGCATGCCCCAAGGTGCCCTCACCCAGCAGATGAGGCTCTCTCACTCCTTGCTCCTGGAGAAAGTCACCCTCCCCATGAGTTGTGTCCTCCCCTCCAGGACTCCCGAGATGCCGGGGGCTGCTCTGGGCATCCCAGGGTTGGGCTGCAGAGGTTGCTTCCAGGATATGACCAACCCACTGCATCCCATCACGGGTGCAGAGCTTCCCAGGGGAGGCTCAGAGGTGGGGTGGGGTGGCAGAAGATGCCAAAAAAAAAAAAAAAAAAAACCAGCCAAAATGCCAAAAATAGAGGATCTTCCCCTGGGTCATCTGAGCCCGAGGAGCAGGGCTGACATCCTAGCAGGAAGACTCTTGCTGAATGGAGCTGCATAGGGGAGCAGAAAGCTCCCAGCCAGCCAGCAGCTGGATGAAGCTGAGCCCTGTGTGACATGCCAGTCCCTGGGGAGGCCATACCTGCAGCACAGATCCTTCCACAGCCATCCTGCAGCAGGAAAATACTCCAGTGGGTTAGAAGAAGGGTTTCACGAGCGGGATCTGCAGCAATAGCCCAGACAGGAGCCATCCCAAGAGATCTCAGCCTTTGGCCTCACTGCAAAAGCTCCAGCAGAAATCAATCTTGGAGCTTTCAGCGGTGCTTTTGCTCCTCCATTGGCAACTTGGATGGCCCATCCATGACACGAGCTGTTAAACTCCATCTTTATGGCTTCCAGGCCACAAAGCCCTGGAAGAAAGTCTGTCTTACTAGAGGGAAGAGGTGCTGGCTGGTTTGCAGACGTGCTCAGGAGACCTTGGTGCAGCCCAGGAACTGGAAGCACACACCTGGGACAAGATGCAGGACATGGCCAAGCAGGAGCATCCCAGATTTTGCCACGGCCGTGGCAGGGACAGCCCCACACAGCTGTGTGCTGGAACACAGCTGCAGCACATCTGGCAGTGCCTGCCAGAGCCATGAGCAGCTCGAGGCATGTGCCAAGTCCTGGGAGTTGCTACAGCAAGGTTGTGGGGACTGCAAGCCAAAGGAATCAGCAGGATGCTGGCAAGGAGGGCAGAGCAACTGGAGGCAAGAGCAGAACCAGAGAGAACCAAAGGGGTTATTCTGGCAAGGATCTTCCCATCCAGAAATATCCCCCCAGAGACCAGACGGAGTTTTTGTCTGCTGCTGGAGAAGAGTTAGTGCCCCTTGGTGAGTTTTAGGAGGATTAGCTCAAGCATTAGAGTTAAAAATAGTTTTGTAACTGTCTTCATGGACATACAGGAACATACCTAAATATAACATTAATTTCCATATGTCATCCAAATGGCTGCTTAACAAAAGCAGGGACTGAAACAACATGAAATGCAGTTTTTTCCCATCGACTCACACGGACTGCAGCTCCTGGTGAAGTCAGCAAAGCTGCTGTGGGCTGGAGACGTTTTGCCCTTTCACCTTAACCCAGATGTCTGGAGAGAGGCTGCTATTACTTTTCCTGCCTCAGCTCCCAGGCAGCTTTGGGAAGTGTCCTTATGGTATGATGTTGGATGTTATGAATTGCATCCATTCTTCCAGACCATTTTAGGTACCCAAGAGAGGAAACGTGGAGGGTTGAGCAGGTATGGATTGGGAAAAAGGGAGGCAGAGCTTCTGGAGCAGTAAATCATTCTACCTGCTGCACGATTGTGAAATTACATTGAAAACTGATTTATCTGAAAGAAAAGGGAAGTTTGTTCCCTCTGTAGTAATAGCTATTTGCAATGTTGATATCTGTCTCTATTTTGACAGGTTTGCAGGGCAAAGTTAAGCTTGAGTGGGTGGCAGAAGTCATTCAGGGTGACAATGAACAAACAGTAATTACAAGGCAAGAGGGGGAAATCGGCTGGATACCTTAATTATGCATTTCCAGACTTTCTAAACACTAAAGGATTTTACTAAATCAGTGTGCCATTTTCAGAAAGGAAAACATTATTGAGTGGTTGGAGTGGCATCCAAGGAATGCCTGGAAATGTCAGGAAGTGAAGTGTAACTACACCTTATCCTTCTGGAGCTTAGCAACATTTGGGAGAAGACTTTTCCCCATTTTCTCCCCGCAGGAAGCAGCACCAGGTGGGGAGCCACCAGCCTCCTAGCAGGGTTACCTGCTCAGCATGCCAAGCTGGGAGGAAAGCAAAGCAGGGAGAGATGACCCAGACCTCAAGCTGCAGATCCCAAATTGGGGAGTGTCTCCTGGGAGCTTGAGAAAGGGTCAGGCAATCCTTCAGCAGCTGAAGAGCTGGGGTTTGGGAGAAGAGGTTGCCAAAAGCACCATTCCAGCCCTGCTACAAGAGGTCACCAATTTAATCCTCTCTATCAAACCACCAGTGGCACAAGAAAGATCTTTCCTTCCTTAAAAATAACAACCCCGGCTTAAACATTTCCATCTTCTAATTCATAATTTCTACCTAAGGCAAATCCTTAGCTTCAAAACAAAATGCTTTCCCTACAATGAAACTCAAATGGTTTTTCTTGCCAAAAACTTCCTCCCCAAAAGAGACTGTTTCAGGTCAAGCCAAAGCATTTTTTGGACCTGCCAGCAAATTTGGCGACACAAATCTTTGTGCTGCTGTAATTAGTCTGCGTGGGCTTCCTCAGCACCATTGTTTCAGGAGCAGCTGTGTTACTTTGATGAATACCCATATTTTTGTATGTCACTTGCATTGGCTGTGGCCTGTTTATAAACTTTCAAATCATACACTCAGGGAGCAGAACAGAAATAATATCATGAGACTTGGGCAATTAATCACAAACTGCAAACAAAGAGAAAAGACAGGGATCTTGTTGTGGGACATGGGACAGGGACTTGGAAGACCCAGCTTCAGTTCCTGCCTAGGGCCAAGACTCAGCTGGGCAAGTGAAAAATTACTTTTTGGCTGGCAAGCAGAAGTATGGAGAGACAAAATAACTTGCCGGTTTGTCTACTTAAATTTCAAGGTTTTTCACCAAAATACTCTGCTACCTACACATTCACTGTGGAAGCAGGTAAAAAATCTTCCACTGCCATATATGCTGTGTATATAACCAGGGCGAAATGTAGATTCAGGAACACCAAAATACTCTCAAATCACCCCTGACTCCGTCACGCTGAAGGTTCTGCACACTGCAATGTTTTAAAATTCTGCAAAATCAAAATGTCTGCCTGCAATATTTCAGCTCAGTTTTCCTCGTTCGGTTCTCCTTGTCTGGAAATGCCTCATGCTTCAAATTGAATTAAAATTATATCTTTAAAAAAGCATTTCAGTGACAGCATTTATTACTAAATATCAACAATCTGTGCTATTGTTATATAAAATGCCCATTAATTATCCAAAATGAAATGCTGTGATGCCTTTTGGCTTTCAATTCAACTGTAAAGCCTCAAATGTTTGTCTGCTGAACCTGGAATAATGTGTAAAATTTGTTAAGATTCAGATTTCCCAAGGAACCAAGTCAACAAGACAAGGTTTGGCACTGCAACCAAGTGAGCAATAAATACTGCAGTTCCAAAGCTGAAGGCAGAAGGGTTGGCTTGGGAGGTAGGAAGGAGTCTGAGGGTGCTGGAGACAAGAAGGGCTGCAACATCACCCAAGACATCTTTCTCCAGAGGCCCAGGATCTGCAGATAACACACACACAAAGCTGGGGGGGAAAAAAATACCAACACAACTGACCAACCCTAATTATTAAGAGAAAGTGGGAGCTGACTGTGGTGCATTGTTCCACCTCTCCTCAGCAGGCAGAGGCACTCAGCAGAGTTATCAGCTCCGTGTTTGGCTTTCTGCAGGAAGAGGCAACACACCTGCTGGGCACACATACCCCCTGGAGCAGCCCTGGTGCTGCTGGGGAGAGCCAGGCTGTCCTTTGCCACCTTTGTGTTTGAGCACCTCAAGACAAATGCCTGCAGTCCTCCATTCAAAGCATCTTTAAGCAGCACTAAAACCATCACCAAAAGCTTTACACAAAATACCTGGCCCCATCCAGCCAAAGGCAGCCTTGCAGCAGGACCCATCCTGATCCTCACTGCATACCTTGCTGCCACAAGTCCAGGTCCAGCAAGACTGAGGATGAAGGAAACTGCTTCTCTTGCCCAAGTCAGTCAATCCTGCAGATGTGGCTCAGCTTGTTCTGGCTGCCACAGCCAGATCTCACATGGGGACATCCACTGGAGCACCAGCCAGAACCAGATCAGGTTCTGGAAAACAAAACCAGATCAGGTTCTGGGACATCCACTGGAAAACACCAGCCAGAGCAAGAGGTCCTGCAAAGAAAGGGCCATTGGCCACCCCCCATCTCAGTCAGACATCCAAGCTGCCCTGAACAAGCCATCTTCCACCCTAGGGAAGACCAAAGCTCCCCATCCAAGAAAAAGCACATCTCAAATAATCCATTTTAAACCCATTTCCAACAAGTATCTCCAGTACAACTGGTGAGTGTCCCCAGGCTTCACGGAAGGGCTCTACCACCAAACCTTCACCCAAGGCAGAAAGTTGGGATGACAGCAGGAGGTGACAACTTTAACAGATGAGGGGCCAATAAAAATAAAGGCAGCCACAGAGAGCACACGGCTGTGTGGATAACATTTCATCTCCAAGCAGGATGTTTTCTCAGAGGGCCCCATTAATTTCTCCAAGGTACATGGGCCTCACTGTCTCCCATCTGTCTAGCAGGGAAAGAATATAGTGCCCTGCCTTAAACACTTGGAGACCTCAGGCCCCCTCTTTGCTCTCTGCTCAACCCGCTGGTTAAGTCACTAACCCTCTGCAATACGGACACATTAATACTCAGCACTATGAAGGGAGTTCAGGGCTGATTCATAATTCACCTGGCCCAAAAAGACACTGGGTTTCTCAGGCTTGCAGCCATAAGTTTAGAATGTAGAAGCTGTCAAAAAAACCCACCAAAAAACACCATAAAACCCAGAACAGCAAAAGGCTGTGAAATCTGCACACAACAAAATTATTCCTGTTTCATTTAAGAAGGTTCAAGGTTCATTTAAGAAGTTACTGTAAATAGGTCCTGCAAGTCACACACAAAACAACATTTCCAGAAGCATTAGTGAAACATTTTTTAAAGCCCCCCCTAAAGTTATTCCTGGCAGAAAAGGGGAAAAGATGCAAGCTGTGGAGTCTGTGACTGCATAAGGGAAGAAGCTGTCGGATCCCATCTGTCGCTGAGGAGGATAAACGACTGCACAGATCTCTCCTCTGTGTTAGCTTGTAGCTCGACTTTGAGGAGAAGGAAAGCTCCCAGGTCCCAGTTTTCAGCAGAGGAGGCAGGGATGGCAGGAAGTGGGAATTTAATGCGGGCAGGTCTCCTTCCACAGCCCCTCCATCCACACTTCGGGACCTAACAGACTCCAGATTGGGCACCAAGCAAAATGGGGGGGGAAAAAATGGGTCCTCTGCGTGGCAACAGAGACAGTGGGAAAGGGAAAGAACAGGGTGCAAGAGTCCCCAGGTCATGGCCAACCATTTCCTCCTCCCTGTGCTTTCCCAGCAGGGACATAAATGCACTTGGAAGGTAGGAGAGGGAGAGCATCTTGCTCCATTATCTTCCGGTCCACTCAGCACTGGGTTTCTGAAAATCTTTTTGCATACTAAAGACAATATCTCATAAGGAACCCAAACAGAAACATGTTCTTTGCCCTGATATGGAGGTTAGCAGTGAAAAGAATTAACCCTTTGAAGGGGTTTGGGCTCCACTGATCTGTAAAAGAACAAATATAGTACCCTGTACTGCATTACTAAAGAGACCCATTGTGGTTTCCTAGTGACCAGACCACAACCAGTACAGCCCAGTCCCAGCTCAGACAACAGCACCAATGCTCCTCTGCAACTTTGTGAACTCAGCAATTAGCCCTAGAGTCTGGGAAGAGTTTGTCAAGATCCCTTTGCAGGCAAACAATAACACAGAAATGCAGCTCTGAGTGGAGATGATCTATCAAGCTGACCACAGACGTCTCCCTCATTTTTTCTTTAATAAATCCAGCCAAGCTCTTGGCTGTGCTCAGTATCTTGTCATTGCTTTCGTCTCCTTCAGGAATGCCTCCCACCTGCAGCCTTCAGGCCCTTGCAACCCTGGAGCCATTCATTTCCCCCAACATTTCTCTCCAGAGAAAGCCTTTTCTCCCATGGAGGGGAGGGAAACTGAGGTCCAGCTGCCCAGCCCAGGCAGAGGGAGGGGAGCAGCAGTACCTGCTCAGTTGGGGGGCTGATCTGCACTGTTCCCCCACCTGCATGATGAGCATCCAGAATCCATCACTCCCTCCAGTGAATAAGCTCTGCAGGAATTGCTTGGATGCTCTTTGCCATCAGATGTTTAACCAGGGGGAGTGCCTTCCTTGTGGGACTCCATGGGGCTGTTCAAGCAGCCAGAAAAGCTCCCGAGAGCCAGGCCTCATCTAAAACACTCTTGCTGATTATTGTCAGTAGCAGTGGGCAGACACCCCAGGCTCTGATCCCATCTCCAGCTCCTGGTGCCATCCCAGCTCTTCCGTCACTATTCCCACATCCTGGTAGCCCTCCCAAGAGGGACACGGTGAGCTCCGGGTTCTCACCCCTCAGACAGTCCTTGGAGACACTCCTGGGAAAAACCACGTCAGGAGAGACCAGACAAGTTGTCCTCTGAGGTCCCAGAGGGAAGGTCCTCTCGGGTGGGCAGCTCTTGGTGGAACCACAACACCTCCAGCAGCCACCGGTGCCTGCGCTCATTTCGTGCCCACCCTCTTTCACTCTCCGCAGAATTCCAGGCAGCCCTTCCACTTTGGCTGACATTCAAAACTGTCACCTCTCTGCAGACGTTAACTTGGAGGCCTCTGTCATCCCTCACATTAAAATGCCATCACGGGGAGTCAGCACAGCTTGACTCAGCCGGCTAAGGGGCTGGCTCCGGCCGCACTGCGGGGACAACCGAGCCACGCTTGACATCCATGGGCAATTTGACAGTGATGGACACACTACTTAGGAGTCATTTGCTGATCTCGTTTCCCCAGGTGGGAGGTCGTGCCACTGAGCTGCCTTCCCCGGGGAGGAGAAGTGGTGATGCTCTCCTCCTCTCCAGGAGCAGACATGCGTGAGGATGGGCTTTTGCAGTTGGTCTACAGAGCCTGCTGGGAACCCCAAAAGCAGCTCCTGATCCTCCACGGGGTGAGGTGCTCACAGACAAGCACCTTGACTCCCCCAGAAGGGACATGCCCATTCCTGTGGACCTTCCCTGCATCCTTGCCAGTGTGTGCTCCTGGGTTACTCCTTCCCCTCTCAGTCAGGCCAGGGAAGAGCTCCTCAGTCTCCTCAAACACTGTTTGAGTTTTCTGAGCCTGCTTGCTCTTGCTACAGATCTTGTCAAGGGCCACAGCAGATTGCTTTCAAACCAAGAGGCACCTTTGCTCCCAGACAGCATCTACTATACCTTGACCTTCCTCATAGCAAGTGAAGGCAGAGGCATGATGCTCCTGAAGCTCTAAATCAGTTTTTAATGGGTGCACACATCCTCCTTTCACCAGGCCATGTCTCAGTCTGGAGGTGCCCACCCTGCCAATTAGACATTCTCCAAAGAAGGAGCAATGCTCCAGGTAGGAATGGGCTTTACAAGCCTTCACCTTCCACCACCAGCCCCAGGAATGCACCCAGCCCTGGGATGGCTTAGCAGGGAGGATACTGACTTCAGAGCATCGGCTCCTCCAGCGCCCACAGGCCCCACATGCACACAGCCTGGGGGGCACTAATTCAGCAGATGCTGAACCCAAACCAGATCACACTCCCCGTTTGACTGAAGGCCCCTCAGCACCTGCATCTGCTGATGCCCAGCACAAGCTATTGCCATAGCTCTGCTCCAAATAACTTGGAGACAGCAGGAGTTTCCCTTTACTTTTCCATGCATCTCTCAAAGCAAAGCCCACCTGCAGCTCAGGGGGTGCTTGCTCTAAACCAGCTTGCTTATTCTGGTGCACAGATTCCAATGTAACCAGGTTGAGTTAAACTAAACCAAAACACACAGGGAACTAGTTAAAGGTGAACTGACAATACAAGCTGGCACACAGACATGATGCCACAGCAGCAGATGTGCCCTGCATCTTTATACCAGAGGAGAGGGAAAATCACTAATTTTGGTTTGTTTTGTTTTGTTTGTTTTAAATTTGTGGAGCAGTTTAGAGTCTAATCACCTAAAAACTCCCACTTCTTATTGCTCCAGCACAGCATCACTGTAACACACTCAAATCCCAGGGCTGCAAAAGCTAATTACAGGAGGGGAACTCAGCCAGCTCCTGCTGGGAATCTCTTCCCAGCCCTTCCCTGTGCTGGGAAGCCTGAGCTGAGCCCCATCCTGAACACCCTGTAAAACAGATGTCAGATGCAATGTGCCCAGAAGGTCTTCCCCAAAACTCGGTTCTTTTGGATCAAAAAAAAGGAGCAAGTTCCAGCATCCTCCAGCCCCTGCAGTGAACATGGCTTCTTCAAGAGCAAGGCATGATCCAGCTTGGAGAGTGCTCTCCCCACAGCTGTGCCCCTCTGGCTCGGGGACAGCAGCACACTTCATAGCTGTCACCAATGCCACCTGTCTGGGATGAAGAAGGAGACCGAGGAGTTTCATTTCCCCCAGAAATGCCCACAAAGCCGATCAGAGCCCTCAAAGACCTTCCCTCTCCAAGGCAACCAGGCACCAAGGGATGCAGCAGCAGCATCCTTACACAGCTCCATCTCCTGCTTCCCCTCCCAGCAGCAGAGCTAACAGCCTGCGAGCTGCCCGGGGGGGTGGGAAGGGACAGACCGAGAGATGAGTGGTGGATCTGAAGGCTCCAGAAGCCAAGCTCCAGGCCATAACATTGCTACTGCTCTCCCTGCCCAACGGGGTCTGCACTGGCTCTGCTCCCCCAGCCCCAGCCCAGGCAAGACAGGACCTCTCCTCCCAGTTCCTCCTTCCCTCCTTCCACGGGGAAGATCGTTTTAGAGCAGGGGCTGGGAGAGCACTCAGCTTTCCCTTCCAGACTCCAGCAGAAAGAACTTGACCCGTGTCCTCAGACCCTCTTAGTCATCGGGCTGAGCCACCTCCCCCCTTCCCTCCCTCCCACCACCCTCCTCTTTTATGGAGTAGCAGCAGCAGCACAGAGCATGGGGTGAGAAGTCAAGGGAAGGACAAGTTGAGTGATGGAGCTCAGGTTGCGGGGTCAGCGCAAGGCGTCGTGATCTGGGCTCAGACAGAGCCATTTCCTCTGTGATTTTATCCTCTGTGATTTTTATCTTTCGTCTGTTCACACGTCATGCCACCTGGACATAATACAGAGCAAGCTGAGCACTCGGCTCCAGGCTTAACCCCTTCCCTGCCTCCCGGGAAAGCCAGAGGCCCCAGGCACGGAGCAATTCCACCCTTGTGGCTTTGCCTGGCAACAAGGGGCTTTTTTTAACGGGCCCTTTTTGTTGCCTTCAACATCTGTAAGTGGCAGGTTTGTCCTTCTCTGCTGACCCCGTGGACAGTGTTATGATTTCCCCACGAATCTCACATCCTCATTCGTGGGAGATGATTTTTGGAGAGACACGTTCTGCCTTCAGCTCCTGCTCCAAGCTCTGTGATCCCAACCCTAGTAGCTAGCAGTGAGGGCTCCTCAGGTGATAGTGCAGACATAAAAGTCAGGCAGAAACAATTTCCTCTCTGCACAAAAGGTATTCAGCCTTCACAGCTGCTTACACAGGGCTGGAGTAATGCAGACCAGCCCTCTGCTCCACTGCGCCCAGACCAGGGCTGTGGGTGGAATTGGGTGGCATCTGACATGAGTGCAGGTGTCCAGACCAAGCTACACTGAGTTATACCAAAAGCAAAGGGCACTGGGAATATCTAGAGGGAAACTGGCAACAACCACCCTACCAAAGCCTCAGTCATTGAGCACATCTGAGCTAAAATCCTCTAATAGGCAGATGTAAACCACCACCCCTGGTATGGACCAGCATGAAGGCAGAAGGGGAGGGAAAGGATATTAAAGACCTGTCCAAGAAGCCACGTCCCCAGCCATAGACCATGGTACCTCCCTAACCATTTCATCACCAGTTACCCTCCCACCTCCTCGGGCTAGGCAAGAGTCCAAGTGTCCCCACACAACATTCATTGACCTTCATTTCAGGTCCATGCAGTATGAAATCCCACGGGCCACATAGGATGCAGCTCCTGGAGAAGCCTCCACGGGAGACCCAGCCTGTAAGACATGGTGGAGGGACCCACAGGAAGCCTGATGTCCCCCATAGCATGTTCCATCATTCCCCAGACAGGACCCACCTTCCCAGCCCTCTGCCCTTCCTGGCTCCTCCAAAGAGCAAAGAGTTGTCTCCCACATCCTCCTCCTTCCACCCTGATGAATTACCACCGGATGGGACACAAGTAGAAACAGCTCTGAGGGTGGGGTATTTTAAGGTGCTAAAGGGATTTTTTTCAAGTTTCCTTATTTGTTTCCTTTCTTGCTCCTGGTATAAGAGGAGACAGAGTTGCACAATCCTAGTTGTTTATCTAAAGAAACATCTAGGGGAAAATACAAAGTGCAGCAAGCCAGAAAATCTGCACAGGTCTCGAGGTTATGTTTTTGTGGCTTCTTGAAGCAGTGACCTCACTTTCTGACTTAGGCAAAAAGATCTGAACAAAACAGCACATCCTCAAATAAATCCTTTTTGGCCTTCATGTGTGAGTCCCAGGTAAGCAACCTGTGGTGGCAAGCTGCAAGTTTGACCTTGGTGTGTGTACTTACAGCCTTCTGCTGTCTTCAGCATCTCCCCTCTCCTCTAACTGTTTGCACCAGTTGTCCACTTACTGGATTGGCTCTTGTAGCACATCCCCAGAGACAGAAACACTCCTGGTACTCTGCAATAGTGAAGGCACAGACACCTGATGTCACTTGGAGATAGTCAAATGATCATATTCAAAACTGACAGCCCCAGGTTTGCTTTCTCTCCACACACAGAAGATAACTCTGGAAAGAAAAAAACAGCAAACAAACGAGCAAACCATAAGAACAATGACACCTTCTTCCTCTGGTCTGGGGACACAGGCTTTGCTGTTCCCACCACTTCTGTCCAAAATGACCCTTCTGAATTTTTTCTTTCAAGAACCCTGAGTTTCTGAGACCCCCACAGAAATCAAAGCTTCCAGATCCATCTTTTCATGGGAAGAATCCCGCTGCCCCTCCAAGCCAGAGGTAGCAAGGCTGCTGTGTCTGCCCAGGAACAAAAGCTCCCAGCAGAGAACAGAAACCAACCCCGAAACATCACACCATCCTTCTTTCCAGCAAGCTGCCAAGGGAGCCCTCCAGCAACATAAATTCTGGGGTGCCCTTGCTCTGTGGTCAGCTCAGTCAAAGACATCTCACCGCTGGCCGTGTCCCCATGCAGCATGAATTCATGTCCCTATCATTAAAGAGACACATGGTTTATTTACTCATTACCATATCCAGCTGTTGGCTTTCTTTCTCCCCATATTTCAGGGTAAGTAGTGATTTGACATAAATAATACCCTATTCAGCTACAGCCTGAAAGATACTGTAAATATAAAAAAAGTCTTCAGCTCCAACAGCCCTTTCCAAGTGCTCGGTCCAAACCCTACTTAGCACGGGAGTGGGGGGAGGTTGGGAAGGAGAAAACCCAGTGCCATTACTTAACCAGCCCCATTAAAAATGAGCAGAGAGTGAATTACAGCTTTATTAAACAGATGCCATTACATCAGGAATGATGAATCATAATGTTTCTTCTTGGGATTACCATGGTATATGACCTCCCGGGCTGTAGCCATTTGCCTCCTATCCCGAGCCACCAGCAGGTGTGCTGGCCCCTCTCCCCATCACATCAGCACCAGAGCTGGGGACCCACAGGCATCTATTTCCCAATGGCTCATGCACTGCCACAGCTCTTGTCTAGTCCTTTTCTAGCCCCATGCTCCCAGGCATCCAGCAGCCTGTCCATCCTGCTCCCAGGGCCTTGCCCTGATTCTCCTGAGGCTATGGATAAGGACATAGTGCTCCTGTGTCCAGAGGAGCCACTCAAATGCTCAGAGGGCTGAGCACCTCCCTGGGAAGCCAGGCTGAGGGATTGGGGTTGTTCAGCCTGGAGAAGAGGAGGCTCCCAGGTGAGCTCAGAGCAACCTCCCAATATCTGAAGGGGCTACAGGAAAGCTGGGGGAGGGCTTTTTGCACTGGTGTGTAGTGAGAGGACAAGGGAAATGCGTTAAAACTGGAAGAGGGGAGATTGAGATTGGACATTAGGAAGAAATTCTGTGAGGGTGCTGAGCCCCTGGCCCAGGTTTCCCAGGGAAGCTGTGGCTGCCCCATCCCTGGCAGTGTCTCAGCCCAGGCTGGATGGGGCTTGGAGCAACCTGGGCTGGTGGGAGGTGTCCCTGCCCATGCAGGGGGTTGGAACTGGATGAGCTTGAAGGTCCCTCACAACCCAAACCATCCTGTGATTCTATGATCATAGGCTGGGAGCAAAGGGACAGAAAAACAGGCACACACAGAGCTCCACAGCTTCAGGAGAGGAATCTGTGGTGGGAACCAGCCTGGGGGTTGTGACTCGAGCCTTTTACATCTGATTCCTTCCCATAATGAGGGCTGCATTGGGGCATACAGCTGGGACCTCAAGAATCATAGAAATAGAGCAGGTTTCCTAGTGCAAGGTGACTGGGACAAGTGGCAAGGTGGCAGGGCACAGCAAGAGGGTGTCAGATAAAGGACTTCAACTGCAGCAGGACATAATCCTCTGGCACATGTGCTGCTCTGCTGGCTTACCCCCCTGAATAATAGATCCCCACCCCCAAAACACAAGGCATCAAACTAGCTCTTTGCTGGCTCCCCGTTAACTCCTTTAACCCATCCCTGTCTCTTCCTTCTTGTGTTTTAATGCAGAGTTCTCCAAGGCAGGTAACATTCCTAGAGACACCCAAACCCCCAGCTAAAACTACAGCCCCACGCAAGCCAACAGCTTCTATTTTTACATCTTTGGTGAGAACCACGTGTCAGCTATTGACAACACACACACACACACAAAAGCCTCAGATCCCCACTCCCCTTCCACCTTCTGCTCAGGCAGACCTCAGGCAAGCCCCATCTGCTCCTCACCTGCTGGCATTTGGGTAGCAGACACGTCAAACCCCCGGCTCACGTTTTCACACCTAGGAGTTGGCTGGCGGAGTGATGAGCCTGTCTGTCCTCCCATTGTGCTTTGCCATCCAGAAGTATTTTTTTTCTGGAGTCTTTACCAAATGCTGCACCCCAGTAGCTCTTACGCAAGTGATCCACCTCCTTGTCCCCATTTTACAGACTGGGACACTGAGACACCAAAAGCAGAGATACCCATGGCCTCCTGCATCCCCAGCTCTCTGGTCCTCTTGCCTTCAGGAAACCCTTTCTCTTCCTCTCAAGATGTTCCTCTGTCCACTCACCAATACAACCATAGCTGCTTCTGAAAACAAACAAACAAAACAAAACAAACAAACCAAAAAATCCACCCAGGAAACAAAAGCACAACAACCAAAACCTGCCAAGGGAAGCTGAGCTCTGCCTCTGGCCCATAGACAGCTCCAGGGTCTCTTCCTAAGCCTGGTCCCACTGCAGAGGGACCTTGGCAATAGCAGCTCCCTTCCAGTTCCCCTTGGACAGTCCCTATGCCTCTGGGTCTTGGTTTAACCTCTCACCACATGGGCATGACCCTAGGAAAGAGTCACAAACATCATGAGGGACTGAGCAGTCAAGGTCTCAGCCACAATTCCTGCTCCAGGTGGCCAGAGATCTGGGACTGAGTGTAACAAAAAAACCCAAATAACTAGGAATCTGGTAAGCAGCAACTTCAGATCAGCTCTCACACATCAAAATCAACAGTGACAATAATTTCTTTTTCCACTACAATTCTTGCAACAGCATTAAGGTTCAAATCTTAAGTAAAAAGAGAAATACACACACCCTAGATTTCACTCTAGTCTGGAAGTGAGTCAGCTCACAAACCTCAGCTAGGAAGAAAGGCACTTGCTAGGAAGGATGTGGGAAAATAGAGGGTTAGATTCATCAGGCTCCTCTTGGGCCATGCTAAAATTACTACGATTGAAGTTAATGAATAGATTTCCTTTTGTTCCAGCTCAGCTTCATTCTGCAGCATTACAGCCCTTATCCCAAGCTGGAAGGCAAGTGCCATTCAGATAAAACAAAACCCAGCTTCCCTTTAGCATTACCACCAAGACTTCTTCATAATAATATTTATAAAATAGCTATTAAGCTGGGGGGGGATAGTAAAATCATGTCTGTAGAAGTCAGGTCATAAAACACCAGAAATGAAATCTCCCCCACATCACAAATCCCCTGCCCACCCACGTGTTTCCCTGTTTCAGAGCATCTTTAAGAACAGGGCTGCATCCTGCTTGCTCCTCAGGACCTCTGACTCACCCAGGCTGGGGGCAAAGGGGTCCCCAAGACCAGGCTGCTCTATCTCCTGACACCTTGCACTGCCCATGACCCCAGCCTCTACTTGGAGCTGCTTGGCACAGGCTGCAGGGCTGTTGGGGTCAGGTCATGTCCCCCAGGTCCCTGCAGAGCAGGATGCTCAGCCACACCTTGCTTTGAGCTCCCCAGGGCAAAGGGGACACAGGGATAGCAGTCACAGCAGGACCACAGGTGACCAGGACAGAGGGACTTGCTCCTTGGCAGGCTCAAGTCAGCACCATCTGTGGCTCCTCCAAAGAGCAGGAAAGCATTTTTGTGCTGCCGTTGGCAAGAGGAGATTTCCAGGGACCATCTCCTACGTGCAGGTTCTGCTCCTCAGTCACCTGCTGCTGCAGTCAGCAGGGGCAGCTCAAAGCCCCTAAAGCAGACCCAAACTCTGATCCCTTTCCATCCTTGATGTATGCACCCACCATCCCCCAGAAACCAGGAGCAGGAGGAAAAGGCAGGCTGCAAGCTAGCTCTGGATCCCTGCCAAGCACTGGCCTCTCGGGAGCAGCTCAAGCAAGAACCTAACAAAGTGGAGACTTCCCCCAAAATGTTAACTTGCATCAGCACAACCACCAGGACAGACAAAAAAAGGGGAAAAGGCTGCCAGGCAGGCAGCCAGGGGGCTTGTGCCAGGCACTGGAGACCACCACATGGGTGAAGCCAACACACAAGACCAGGCTGTACCTTCAGAAGTGGGGGACAGGCTGTACCTTCAGAAGCCCCGGAGCTTCCCAGTGAGAGTCAGAACCACAGCAGCTCCTCCAATCCAAAAGTGTTCAGAGCATCCTGGTTAACACTTAGGAGGATCACTTCCCCACAGCCAGCCTCAGTGCTCAGCTTATCTGTTTTCCAGCATCACCTCAGCCACCAGTCACCCACCAGTGATCACAGCGAGCCCCACAGACCTTGTCACATTAGGGACAGACTGAACCAGGTTGCCAGGATCAGCAAACCAAGGACCTAAGAGGTAGGACCAGCTCCTTTTGAAATCTCTGGCTGCAATTACTCTTTGCTGACTTTTTTTTCAGCATCTTGATGATGGGGATGGAAAGGAGATTTGTGAGAGCAGGAAGAACCACTGTGTTCATCCAGGCTGACACCCCATGTAACACCAGCCAGAGCACTTCAGCTCTAACCCCTGTGCTGAGCCAAGTGTTGACACTAATAGGACCACAGCTGAGCAATTAAAAGGAGTAGAGACAAGGAGCTATCAAGTCAAAAAGGCTCATGGACAAGAGACAGAAAGACCTAATTTCTGCCTGTTTGCTTTGGTGAGTGGAATGCTGTCAGACAGATACCACGCTCAGGAAAAAATACATTTCTGTGTCACCACCAATTAGTGCCTCTTCCTTAAGAGAATGGAACCCTCCTGCCTTTTGCTGGACCAGGTTTTTCACAGGGACCTTACAGAAACAGGGCAGAGCCTGGAGGGCACTACAGCCCTCTGCACAGAGAAGTGGCTGAACAAGCAGCTGGCCCTGAACTAACTCTCTTTTAGGACTGTTCACAAACTGTGGGGAGTGAGAATTTACAGCCTCTTTGCTAGGGACAGGGGTATGGGGAAGCCTCTGAATCAGGAGGCAAACAGCAGCTCACTCAGGTCTTGTTTACACCTTTCCCCAGCAGAGTTAACAACCAGTACAGTGTGGGAGTGGTTGTACTGGTTTTGGGGCCCCGGGTATCACTTTTCTGAAATCCCTGCACAGGGGATCACACATCCCCAGTCCTGCAGTCTGAGGCAGCCTCAGGGCTCTGTCTGGCAGGACTGACATCCCTGCTCTGTCCTCCCCTCCAGTGCCTGTGACCCACAAACAAAGCCCTCCAAGGTCCCATGGAACAGTCAGGGCCAAAAAGCCACAGGCAGGGCTGAGGACAAGGTCAGGAAGGGAAATGTAGGGCAGGGAGGGCAGGCAGTAAGCACAGACAGACTGATAGGTCAGGCATCAAACCTGGTGCATGGCAGCAGCTGAGAGAGGACAAAAAGCAGGACCAGAGGCTGCACACCCAATCACTGCTTTCTCTGGATTAAAAATATAAATTCCCTGTGTGCTAGAGTCACAGGCAACGTGAGCCCTGGGCCTTGGAAAGTCATGGGCACAGGGGATGGAGCCCAGAGCCAGAGGTGTGCTCTGCAGCTGGAGCCTTGGGGTTGATCATGCACCCTAAGCCCTTCCCCAGCAGGGTGTTAACAGTCTCCACTTCCACCCTCACCCAGGAAGTTTAAAGACACCACTAGAATCACAGAAAGTCAGGAAGGTTGGAAGGGACCTCAAGAGATGCTGGAGTCCTCCAACCCTCCTGCCAGAGCAGGGTCACCCCCAGCAGTCACACAGAACACATCCAGGTGGGGTTTGGATGGCTCCAGAGAAGGAGACTCCACAACCTCCCTGAGCAGCCTAAGCAAGAGAAGGAAAAGGCTCGGAAACATCAGAAACCTGGAAAGAAGTTCTGTGGACAAAAACCCACACAAACCTGGAAAATATGGGGCGAGGGAAACCTGAGAAATAAGGAGATATGGAAGGGCTGGTGAGAAGGAGCTGGAGCTACGTGGAGGCAACTGGGTTATAGGCACTCTTACATCAGTTTATGAAAATATCCCATTAATCTTCATAGCACAATCTTAATTGCAAAAATCTTTCATCAGCCTTGTTATTTGTGCACCTGTCACTGGAGACACTCGGAGTTGTTTTGTCGTCATTTCTCACACTAATTAGAGGGGCTTGGGGTGGTTTGTGGGGTGGGATGGGGAAGGTGGGGGGGGGGAGAAGCTGTTGTGTTTTTAATTGTCCTCCAGACCAGCTCAGCTTCCCAGCAATGCTGCCAATTAGGGTCCCGCCCTGTGCGGGGCTTGCAGGCCTGCCAGGCACATTAGAGAGGACTAGAGGGGTTGTTTTAATTAAATACCCCCAGACTAGTAGGGAAATATTTAGAGCAATTTAACAATCTGCTGCAGAGTTGTTAAGCCTCCAATATATCTGCTTAATGTTCATTTGGGTATTTAATAATCTCCCTACCTTATCTAATCCTGTTTAAATTTAAAGAGATGCATCACCCAAGCTGGGGAAGGAGCTGCTGCTTATTAACAGCTGCTGGTTATTAAAACATACTTGAGATGTCATCACCAGCTAGCAGTCCCAGAAGCAAGGAGGAGACTTGGTGCCTGCAGATGTATTTCTTTCTTAACTGGAGTCACCCAGGGACAAGACCCAGTGCCTTCACCACAGGCTCTGCTGCCACCACACTGCACCCCTGGCTTTCCAACCTATTTCATCTGCCTGTGGGAGGGAAGGGGGTGGCCTTAGTGTGTAACCGTGTAGCCAAAGCCACAGGTTACCCATTTTTAAGGCTGTTTTCTAGGACTTCTTGCTACTCAGACTGGGGAGTTTAGAAGAGCTGGATATCCTGTTTTCTCAAGGCAGTGGGAGTTGGGTTTTACTCAGTCAGTTCTTCACATCTCTGCCATGAGCATCCCAGAAAATCAGTTGCCTGAGGATAGCCTACAAGGCCAGACTTTATTTTGCTACGTTTCAGCCCAGTTATCCTTACATAATTTTTGTGTTTCTAGGCTGGCTGGCCTGTTCTTGGCAGTCTCCTTACCTCAGCTAGATGCACTATTTCCCACAGCAGCTCTCCCCAAGTTGCCTTGGCCACCTCTCCTGCTTTCTCTCCAAACCAGGGAGCTCCAGCACACTTCAGAGTGTTGCCTCTCAAACTGTGCTTGGGGCAGGTCCCAAAACACTGCCATCACAGACAAGGAGAGGTTGTTACAGAACAGATTCCCAACTTGAAGAACTTATACAAAGGGAGAGTCTTCCTGGCACGTTCAGTACACAAAGAGTAAGTCATCCACAGAGAAATGGGGTCCCCCATCCACCTCTCCAAGCAGGAGTATCTATCTCAGGTTCTCACTGTATAGGGCTGACTTTCATCATAAGTCTTGGGCTCTGCTTTTGGCCACCTTGCCTGGAGTCAGAAATGGATCATTTGGGGAGAGTGAGCCCAGAGGTGACACATCTGTCACACGCAAGAGCAGCTTCCTAACAGCCTCCCATAAATGGGAAGGGAAAGGTTTTTTTTCCAGTCAGATCCACCACAGAATATAAACAACAAGCTAAAAAATGAGGCAAGGAAGACTAGGTCAGATGGGGGAAAGAAAAACCCAACAGACGTTCTAGACTTGTTACATTATTCTTGCTATAGAAGCCCTGGAAGAGGCTGAGCAACCTCTAGCCCCCAGGGTCTTTAAAAACAGATTAGCCCAGAAACAGCCTAGGTAGACCTGGTCTCCCTTGGGGCAGAAGAGAGATTCATACAACCTTGGCAAGGTCTTTGCAATGTCTCTTCTTCTGTGGGTCTCTGCTGCAGCAGGAGCAATCCTGAGCCCTACCCCGTCTCCTCTTTGCCTGCTGGTTATGGCACCACTCCGAGGGTCCTGTACAAGAACCAAGCTAAACAAGGGACAGAGAGCCCAGGCAAGCAGAAGCAGTGTTCTTCTGGCCTGCAAGGCTCGTTGGTCTCATGAGAAAAGCTGCCCCACTTCATATCCCCAGCAGAACCCCCAAACCCACAAGCAAAGCCCCAGTTCCCACTCCAGGTCTGGACCGCAGATGACCAGAGGCAGGCGAAACGAAGGGATGCTTTTGTTTTGTTTGTGCTTTGTTCCTTGTCTCTTAGATGCTGGTGTCATCTAGGATTTTTTGTGGAGGAGACACATCAGCACAGTGACGGATCCTGTCTGGTCCCATCAGCACCGAGGCGGAGTGTCCCCGGAGTAAGGCGGGAGGACTGCTGTTCCTGCAGGGAACGCTGCGCAGCGGGAGGTGTCAGCCCAGCAAACACAACAATTGTTTCTCTCCCATCGGTTCCGTGGCACTTGGAAACTTTCAGGGGAAGGGGAGAGGGGGGGAAAGGCCTGGTGTGAACCCAGAGGTGTGCCAAGGATTTGCACCAAAGCGCAAAGACACGGAGAGGATTTCACACCCAGGCAGCGCCGCGATGCCGCCCGCCCACCCTGTGATGGGAAAAGAAAAAGGACACTTCAAGGGGCTGTTTCCTACAGGATGTGCCCCACAGGGTAGGAAAAGGGACTTCCGAGCCCTCCTGCCATCAGCTGACACCACAGCACTCCCTCGTCACCTCTGTGTCGAGCTGATGGCACACACCACGGACTTATTAGATCCTTAAAAAATAAAAGGATGCAACCGTTTACAGTGCAGCTTCCTTAATTCTCAATAAAGGATCCTATTTGCTTCCTCCTCCATAAGTCAGCCCTGGTTCAGCAATGTGGTGGCAGGACAAAGGGACGGGGTGAGCTAACACTCCAGTGCCCTCCAGCAAACAGACTTCCACTGTAGCAGAAGGGCTTGATGTGCTCCTTCACCAGAGTCCTTCAAAGGACTTCAGGTTCTCTGTGGCCACGTGGAGCAAAGCCTGGTGGGGATGGGCTGTGCAAACAAGGCTCTGCCTGCCACAAACAGGGAGCCAAGGTGCAGAGGACACAGCAAGGAGCTGAAGAGCAGCAGCTCTCCAGAGACTCGCCCATGGCCAGCACCCTGAAGATCCCATAGAATTTTATGTAACACACAGCAAAACCTGCTGCAAAAAAGCAGTCTCTGCATTTGGCTTACTGGGAGACAAACTGGGCTCTGGGCTCCTTCACTGAGGACACAGTGGGATGCAATGACATGAAGTACACCTGTATCTCAATGCCACATTCTGTCTCATCCCCACCTTCAGAGCCACCCAGACCCCACCAGTTGCCGGCAGGAGATGCCACAACACGGCTCTGCAGCAGGCAGGAAGAACCTGGAGGAGCTGCTGGTGAACAGCAGGCTCAGGGGGAGAAACCAGCAGAGGCATGCACAGAGCAAGTGATAATTTCTGTGCTGTGCAATTACAGCTGGGAAGGAGTAAACCTCTGGTGCACAAACCTGCCAACAGTTTACTGCCGACAAGGAAACAAAACCGACAGTTGACACTGGAACAGCTACTGATACCCTGTAATCATCTTAAAAATAGACTCTTCACAAACCTGCTTGTTAGCACTAAGAACATATGCTGTTTTTACAAAGGGGGGGTGGGTGGGGGAAGGTGGAGAAAAACCTCTCAGCATCTCCAAAGCAACACTTGCATTAGCCAGAGCAAGTGCTTGGTGAAGCTGAAGCTGCAAGCACCTTCCCAGAATTTGATGGGGTCCTGCTGGATGACCCAGCCCCATCGAGCCCCTGCACTGCTACAGCACATCTCCCACCACCAAGCACACCGAGTCCCCTGAGCCCAGCAGTCAGTGCTTGCACTGCTAGTGCAGACACCCAGCTCATCCCACCTCCTGACACACACACACACCTGGGTGTGTTCACTGCCCTACTCCTGACCCACTGTGCCATGGAACTTCTTGGTGTCCTGAGTTCTGCACCTCAGAATGTGACCAGGGCAGTGAGACCTCATCTCTGCTCATTCCATGGTCCCCTCCGTGGTGTTGCTCAGCCCCATCATCCTGCTGCCCCTCTCAGGGCTCTCTGAAGGGAAGGATGTGACATTCCCCCCTGCCCATGTTCCTCCAGGGACTGATACCTGCCCTGGCATCCCTTTGCACTGGGCTACAGTTGACACATAAATGCCTGACAGGGGTGGAGACTTTCCATTACCCAGACATCAAGGCAGGGTGAAGCACAGTACTGCATCTCCAAACTATGCCCCCAGACACCTCCTGGGTGCTGGAGCAACATGACCCTGGTGTGGGGGACAGGCATGAAACCCATCAGTTGAATGAGACACTGCCCTTCCCCAGCCTGCTGCAAACCTTTACTCCAGTGCTCCTTTTAACCACAGCCCCCAGGACCCCAGCTGCTCTGCCCCAGAGCAGGGTGGGCAGAGGAACCCTGTCCCTGAGCCCAAGTACTCTGGAGCCCAGCCTGGAGCACTCTGCATCACACAGAGCTGGATGCCAGGAACTGGGGCACCTCAGAAAGTGCTCAGGAAGGACAGCACAGCCCAGGACTGATCTGCACCCCATCAAAACAGGCTTCAGTCAGGATCTGATCTGTTCTGGTATTCTGGGGTTGTTTGTTGGTTGGTTTTTTTTGTTTTTTTGATTGGTTGGGATTTTTTTTGGTGGGCAGGAGGTGTTGTTTTGGTTTTTTGTTTGGGTTTTTATTTTTCTTGATTCCAGCTCATTTTGGCAGATCTTCATGGAAGACAAAAACAGAAATTAGAGAGAGCTGGTTTTGGTCCCCATCACATTCAACACACCAGTCACCCACCTGCAATTTGCTGTCCCCTCTGTGCTCAAGACATCAGCACTGCAGGGGAGAGAGGAACAAACCTTCCCGTGTAAGCGGATTTCATTCTGGTATGAGCCATTTAGAGATTATATCCATTTCAATTTGGGCAGGGATCCAAGGTTAACATCCCTGCTCTTGTTAACAGAGCTTTGCTTGCAAAAGCCCATCAGCTCAGCTTCACATCTTATTTGGAAAAGTCACAGCAACGTTGCACTGTGCAGCAGGACGAGGGGAGAGGAAAGGCAGCCCTGGAGGGGCTCTGTCTGCTGACTACGAGCAGATCCCCCAGGACTCCTGGACACACAGTGCTGCCCACCATGAACAGACAGTGCAGACTGTGCTGTACAGCCCTCGGGTGTTGTTCAGCCTCAGGAAAACTTTAAAAACTTTCCTCGGTCAAGGAAGGAAGACCTCTGCCAACGAGGCACAGCACAAGGGCAGGACCCTCCCCCCAGGATGATACCAACAGTTGAAGCCACACATTCCTTTAAAATCCACAGGTATGCAAACCATGGTTTCCCAGCTCCTGGAAGTCACATCCACTTGCCAGCCAAGTTCTAGGTCCTCCAGTAGCCTGGCCAGCCAAGTCCAGCCTGCAGGTGGCTTTCTCCCCCTGCAGCCCCCGGGAGGTCACTGTGCCTACACACCAGCACCTGCAGAGTCAACCCAGAAACCATCCTCTATAGGGGAAATTCAAACCCCAACATCTCTGGGACAGCAGGCACCAGAGTCCATCTGCAACTCATGAACTACAGCAAAAACCCCTCTGGGTCTCCAGCCAACTGGAGATGCCCCAGGAAGCAGGGAGAACGTGAGCACTCCCTGAGGAACAAGGAGCACAGTCCTGGCTGCCTAGCTGCCAGCATGGGAAGGGTTTGGCTGCACACCAGCAGCTGTCAGACCTTCCTGTCCCCAGGGCATAACCCCAGCACCTGAGCAGGAGGAGAGCTTCTCCACCCAGGGCCAACACCAAGGCTTGGGCTGAGGCGCCCTGGGGTGAGCTCCCAACATCAGCACCGCCGGCAGGAATTGTAAACCAGCATGTCACTCAGCCTCAGAACCTGGTACAGCCACACCACGTGGGGAAAAAGCTCTTAGCAGCACTCCCGTGGCAGCAAGCCCCAGGTCAGCTCACCAGACAGGCTCTCTCCCACTTCCCCTGCGCCGTGGTGGCCCCGTGCCGCCTCCTCCTGCGGCACCGCGCGTGGTGGCATTAGCTCTGCACATCCACCTGTCACGCAAGCCACTCACTTGGAAAATTATTCTGCTGGAGCATTGCTGAGGACACCTTGCCAGTGAAATCTCAGACAACATCAGGCGGTGTTTACTTGCTCCAGTGCAGATACTACACATTTATTATTTAGGTTTTGCGGCGTATTTTCAGAGCTCTGTCAATAAAACGGAGAGTTATCAAGTCATCTGTTTGCAGTCAAGTCAGAATCTGCCATGATTCCCAGTTTGCCTGAGGAATTTGAGGACAGGGATTTACCATTTCTCATGGGCCCAAGGCACAACACCAAAGACTGAGGATTGGAGAGACATTGGTTTGGATTTCATAGAACTGTGGAACGGTCAGGGTTGGAAAGGACCTCTAAGGTCACTTAGTTCCACCTCCCACCAGCTCAGGTTGCTCCCAGCCCCATCCAGCCCTGCCTGAAAAACTTCCAGGGATGGATGGGGCTTCCACCACCTCTCTGGGCAACCTGTGCCAGGGTCTCACCACCCTCATGATGAAGAACTTCTTCCTAATGTCCAATCTGAATCTGCCTACCTCCAGTTTGAATCCATTCCCCCATGTCCTGCCACTGAGATCCTAAAGATTATTTCACCAGGCCTTAGGCAGTGTTCAACCCAATTCTGCAGTTCAGTGGCAGAAATCTGAATTCTTGGCCTGGCAATGAGTGCCAAGGCAGTTGGTTTTATCTTATTCAGTCAACAAGAACATGGAAATCAATTTTTCCCAATCTCAGTTATGGCTAGAAATCCATTCCTTTTAGACCAGCTACAGGATTAATCTATTGAATGGTTTGCAGGCATTTTGCTGACATATAAACATTTGAAGAATACATTATGCTTCCCCCCCGCCTAGGATAGCATTAGGGCTTTTTTTTTTTTTTTTTTCTTTTTCCTGTAAGCATCTTTGTTCGGGAATCCATGAGACAGGATGTGGGAATGCATCTCTGTCTTGCAAACCAGCCTCAGGTCTGCAAAGTTTTGCACTGCACTTAAGCTGCCAGTGCTCAGTGGCTTCAGAAACAAAAAGCCAAGACAACTGGTGATGCATCAGGGGTGCCAGCAGCACAGATCATGTCCTGGGCTGCCTGCACACAGCCAGCTCTGCACACAGCAGCAGCAAGTCTAAACGAAACAAATTATTTCAATTCCAACCGCGGTGGAAGCCTTGACCTGGAGTCCTGCTGCTCTAACAGTCAGTCTCCTCTGCTGGCTTCACGACACCAGGACACACGGGTAAGAAGCCATCTCACATCTATTCCCTGAGTAGCCTGGTGCAATCCTGTTGCCCATGGGAAGAGGGCAGTTGACCGTAGTTTATTCTTTTTTCATACAAAAAGGAGGATCTCATCATCAGTGGCTCTTGCTTTGGTCTCCAGAAAGCCCCTCGCCCTGGAGGCAGCAGGATCACAACATGCTCTGCAAACTTTCTGCAACAGGGTTTTACATTTAATGAGATAGCTCAATTTCTATTGTTTTTCCCCCTCATTTTAAAGGCATGGAAATAGAGGCCAGCTTTCCTCTTTCACCAGCATAAGCAGGCCTGCTGGAAAACACTGTTTCCAACAGCAGAATCTTTTCAGCTCCAGAATTGGTGTTTCCCACTCAAAATTGGGGATACATTGCCCTCAGCTCCAGTATCTGTGGCTTACCCATAAGAAACAGGACCTCAGTTTCCATTTTCCCAATACCACAGCTTCTTCACACTAGGTCTCCAAATATCAAGATTGTTTGCAAAACTTCCCACAGGTGATGAATTTCAGGCCAAAGGCTAAGATCTGGTTTAAAATGTTCTTCATAAAATTTACCTGGGCAGCAGTATGGAAATGGCTCTGGAAGAACCCAGAAGAAGAAAGCAATTCTGTCCCATGCAGCAGGGGAGCAGAGTGGGTCCTTTCCTCCTCCAGCAGCCTCAGCCCAGCAGACTCCACAGACCTACTTCCCACCACTGTGGAGGGCACTGCAGGTATCCCTGATCCCCCTGCCAGGAGGGACAGGTCAAGTTATAAAGCTGTGGTAGCCCAAGGGGTACTACACTCACCTGGAGTGCCACGGGGTCTGCTGGAGCTCCCCTCAGGAACCCTGAGGCTGCCCATGATGTGTAACCTCCCCCATCAGTGTCCTCCTTCCCTCAAATCATCTTTCCAAATTACTACCCCTGTTTTCTGTATTGTTCCCCTCCTGGGCTGGCTGAGGCTAAGACAATATTCATCATCTCAGAGCACATCTCCAGGACTGGATGTATCTGATTTATCTGACACAGCTCCCAGCAAGGTCTTTCCTCAGGAGCCCTCTGGATGGTGTCCAGCTGCCATAAGCAGGACCCAGTCAACAGGTGAGTCCCTTGGAACAGCACAACTGGAAGAGGTTGTTCCTGGCTACTCCTTGCCAGTCAGTGTTGCCTGTACCCAGACGTAGTCACCAAAGCACGGAGGCACCTCCCTGGCCTGGGATCCAAGTCCCCCTGGAGGGAGAGCATCGTGCCCATCCTGAGCACTGGCTGCAGGGGAGCAGAGAATGCTCAAGGACTCCTTTGTATGACCATACAGCATCACTGGAGAGCTTCCATAAGGTTCTCTCATCTTGTCAGGACATTCAAGACAGATCCACAGTAAGTGTATAATCAATTAATCCTCCTGTAGAGCTCCATTTACATAATGAAAACGCAGCCTCTCAATATACCACTATTTTTCAGTTGTCTAGACCAATATATCTGTCCTGCAGTTGGAAGGGGGAGACCTAACACAGCTTCTATTACGGGTGGCAGAGTTCCAGCTGAAATCACGTGGTGGCAATAAAACTTCTATTGATTTTATGTAAGCATTTAACCCTAGCAGAGCATGTATTCCTCCAACAGCCCACAACGGGCCCTGCGTCCACCAACCCAGACTGAATTACGGTTGCACCTCACATGGAGCCTGGGGAATATCTTCTCTCCAAAAGAAGCCATGGACAAGCAGAAATCAGACAGGCTTCACTGCACATTTTGAAATACGGCAGCAAGTTTGGATTTTTCAGTTCAGTGCAACTCACTGCAAACCACAGGGGTACGTTTCAGCCTAAGGATCTCAGGGAAAAAAAAAGAAAAAAAAAAAAAGCAAAACCAGCTATAATTCTAGATCCAAGTCACTCAGCAAGCAAGGGGCTGTCCTCAGAAGTCTTCACCCAGACTGAAGACTAGGACCACTGATGCTGGAACAACCCTCCCTCTCCACTCTGCACAGCCCTGGCAAAGCAGAGGTCAGGAGACAGGGGAGGCTCTGGAGCTGCATTAAAGCCCTTACTCTTCCTTCAACTTTTGCCTCCATAAACAGGGTAGCAGGACCCATTTGCAGGCCCTGGCTCCAAGCCAAAGCAGACTGGCTGGAGATGGGCCACTGGCAGAGAAGGCTGAGGTTCAGTCCTGGGTCCTGCCACAGCCTTCTGTGGGTCAGCAGGCAAATCATATTGAACTTATCTCCAAGCTTATAAAGTCAGTGCAAAGCTCCCAGCTGACTCCAGACATTGGAAAGGGGACAAAATGTCTGGTCTGCACCACCAACAGCACACAAAGAGACAGAGATAAAGAGACAAAGCTTTGTCAGACCTTCTCCTGGGCAGGATGCTCCCTGTGTGCTGCACCAGAAGCCCTGAACCAGCACGTGGGGTGCCCATTGCCCCTGGAACAGCACTGTACCTATGGATTCCAGCAAGAGCCCAGTCTAAGTGAGCATGCTCTGCCCTCCCCTGCCTGCTGCAGGTTGTCTCTTCAGCCTGCAGACATCCAGGAGAACTCCTGCATCCTGCCTGAGGGACCAGCCTGTGCCCTGGGGGTGACACAGCCCTAACACAGCCCCTGTGACTCGGGGCCATCCCCATGACCACCAGCACCCTGACATTCCAGCTGGGGACCAGGACCTGGCTGCCACACCACAGGAGTCCCCAGCCCAAGCTGACAGTGATGCTGAGCACAACTTGTCCCCATCTGAACGAGAAACTGTTCCTCCAGCACAGGCAGCTCCCCCCGAGGCACTGTCCTGACAGCACCAGTGTCACAGGAGGCAGAAAGGCTTCAGACCACGGGCAGACCCAGCACCAGCTCACACGTACACCAGGGCACAGTGTGCTGGGAGCCATGGAATGCCACACGTGGGCCAGGCAGACCCAGTGGGGATGTGACAGCCACCACGCCAAGTGAGGGACATGTCCTGAGTCTCCCATCTCCTCACGCTGTTTCTTCTTTCTGTTTCTTCTTCAAAGACACCTAAAATGTCCTTTGAGGAGCCTTGGCCTGCTTCACTTTCACCATACCTCCTGCTCCTTGGAATCTGAATTAAGGTTTTTTGCAATCAAAGGTCCACCCAGCTTCTCTTTGGGCTCCTAGGGAGGACCAAAGTGCACATAAATTAGATTTCCAGGGTTAACTCCTCTAAATTTCCTGCAGAAGAACACCCAAGGGAGGCACATCTAAGGGCATGTAACAAGGTGTGTGCCTGGTGGATTTTATGGATTGGTTTTGCCATGTTCTCCCCAGGCAGGAGTCTTCAGCAGAGAGGAGACCACTGGGAGCCACAGCAGAGAACTAACAGAGGAGCAGGAACTCCTTGCTCCCAGGGCATCCCAAAAGCTTCAGCCATGAGGAGAGCCTGGGGCTACTTGTTCTCCTCACACAGGAGAATTAAGGTTTAGAATTTTCCATCTGTGAGGTGTTACTTGGCATAATGCTGCCCAAAAATGATGGAGAGCAAGTTATTCAGGCCTGGCAGCCTTGGATGTCCCGGGCATAAGTTTTGGCACAGACTCCAAAGCCTGGGATGCTAATGTCTTCCTAGACAGCAGTTCTGCTCCTCTCTGCTTCTTCTGTCAAGGCTTTCTCTGCTTTGGCCCTCCTGTCCTACATCCTCCCTGGGGACCATGGCAAGCACAAAGCTCCTCTTTTCCACAGCTCCTGCCTCACACAACAACTTTCCCCACAGGTCTGGAGCTCTTGAGAGCATCCTACATCTGGTGTGACTCCGTGGTTTGGAGTCATCCCCACTCCCAAAGGACAGCCTGAGCCAAGCTCGTGTTACCAGCACCAGCAGCGTGTTCCCTGCTTCCTAAACATTGCATCAGAGCATTCGCTGTCACTCGGAACTGCACGGGAGCTGCCTCTGCAGGTGTGTGTCAGAGGACAGGCAGACATCCCTTCTGGGAGCCAGAGAAAGGCCATCTGCCTCCCAGCACCAACTGGGGATGCTCACAGCTTCTCCCCAGCACTCTGTCATGTGCTCCAGAGCCACCTCCTGGCTGAAAGGATAACAGGCCTGGAGAAAAGCAGGAAGGGGGAAAAAAAAACCCTAACTAAACCTAACCAACCAGCAGCAGCTCCTTAGGGATTCTGTAGGATCTCAGGTTGTGGTAGGACTAGGGGGGATGGATCCAAACTAGAGGTAGGAGATTCAGATTAGATGTCAGGAAAATTTTTCTTCCCCATGAGGGTGGTGAGAGCCTGGCACAGGTTGCCCAGAGAGGTGGTGGGAGCCCCATCCATCCCTGGAAGTTTTTCAGGCAGGGCTGGATGGGGCTGGGAGTAACCTGAGCTGGTGGGAGGTGTCCCTGCCCGTGGCAGGGGGTTGGACCTAGATGATCCTTAAGGTCCTTCCCAACCCTGACAATTCTCTGACTCTACCTCCCAAAACTCAGTCTTTTGGTTTATAGCTGTGATGCTCCTCCCTGCCAAGGTCTGCTTAGCTCAAGTCACACTGGGACAGACAGGGACTGCTCCCATCCAGGCCAGCAGAAAGGACAGGAGTCACAGGTACCCCAAAAAAAGGTCCTTGGCCCATCAACACAGAAGAGGAAAACATTCCCTCAGTCCCCAGCAGGGCCAGACCCTGCAATGTGATGAGGTCTCTTTTCCAGCAAGGTTGTGCAAACACCCAGGAAGCTGAGCTGCCCTTGGGACTGCAGGCAGCAGCTTCCAGGGAGAAGTGTCCTTACTCAGCCCTACCTAAAGCAGGTGAGGATGTTACACCAGGAGCCTTCCCTCTGCTGACCAGGTAAGGCTTTTCACACCTGATGCCACTTTGCACAAGAATGGGCACATTACCAGCTCTGGGAGCATGGGCTGTGGGCAGAGACCAATCCAAGCACAGCTTCAGCTGTATGCCAGGGTTCTGCACACACACACCCCAAAACATGGTGCTGAAACCTAATAAAAGGTTTTCCCCACTGTAAAGGTGCTAACATCAGGTCAAGAAAGGATTACAGCAATTTCTAGTGCTCTCTAACCTGGATTTCTTTCCTCTCTACCCTCTTTCTCCCAGATGCCCCTGCCATTTCCAGCTCATCCAGCCCAATACAGAACAACCAACTTGAGTACCTTTGCCTGATCTCTGACACAAGACCAGACTGGGGAGGCAACCACAGACCAAAGGTCTGGTGAGAAGAGTGAGAAGAGAGGGAGACCTCTGCAGGGAGACCCAAAGGCAGCCAGAAACCAACCCACCACGTGCCCTGCAAACAAGCAGAAATGTGCCAGACAAGCAGCACAGCCAAGAGTGACACCGGAGTCCTTGTGATGTAAAAATCTCTTCCCATGTTGCAGCATGTTGACCTGACAACATGCCATCAGAATTTTAAATTATGCATCTGAAAACCCTTCTCCCTGTCAGCAAGCATCTGAACCTGAAGCAGAGCCAGTGGCGGAGCAGAGCAGACAGGAGAGGTAATTACCCAGGGGCTCCTCCACGAGCTGACAGAAAGCAGGCCCTGTGCTGGAGATCCTGGCCTCATTATGGGCTCTCCTGGAGGCTGCAGCTGCTCCTCTCCACAGCCAGACGTGAGCCACAGGATTCCAGAGGGAAGGGAGGCACTCCCACGGGCTGGGGATCCATCAGCCAGGGCACAGCCACAGCCATGCTGGTGCTGGAAGCCAGAGCCCCAACGCTGTGCTCAAAACTCCAGAGACTGGGCAAAAGCCAGCCATGGCATCCCCTTGCTCATCACTCACTGTGCCATCTCTAACGTGGGGAGGCACTTTCTCCTGAGTCAGGGTGTGTTTCAGAGCTAACCAAGTGATGGAGCAAACTCTCCATGTGTTCAGTGACCACCCTGCACCTCAGGCCTCCAGTCCTAGCAACACGGGCACACAGCCCGACCCCGTGTGTCTGCAGCATCACTGATGTCACCTCAGCCTCCCTTTTCTCCAAGGGAAGAGACAAGAAGCACGTGGAGCTACTTGAATACCAAAACAGAGATGGAGTGGTGATGGAGAACCCCCCAGTGCTACTGCCCCTCTGGCTGGTGCCCCAGGCTGAGCCCCAAGGGAACAAGTGGCCAGGGGACACAGTCCCACCACACCTCTCCTGGTGAAATGATGCTGCAAGGTCAAGCACTTCCCACCAAACCAGGAAGGAGGAGGACAGGGGGCAAATGTGTACACATTAAAAGGAAAATGTTCATGTATTACAGACAGCAAGTTTAATGACACCTGATCATCACGCTACAGAATTTTGGAAGGGACATAAACCTTTGGGCTTTGAAGAGCAGAGAAGAATGGTAACAAGTCACTCCCACAGCCACCTGCTCTCCAGTTTCCTCCACCTTCCACTAGAACACCACGAACTGTCACAGGAACCTTGGTGCAGCTCCTGCCATCCCTTCGTACACAAATAATCAACATGGCAACTCATTTCCTTCCTAACAGGTCTCTTTTCTCTCAGTTGAGGGCCACTTTCTGCCTCCTCCTCCTCTTCCCAACTCTTTATCCCAACCATTTTTTCACTACAAGCCAAATCAGTTTGGGTCCAAGCAGAGGCACACACCCTGAGGACCAGAGCCCTCCCACACCCTCCCCACACCCCAGTCTGCTCTGGGCACACTAACACGTCCCACCTAACTCCAGGAGTCAGACCAGACCTCAAATATCCCCCAGAAACCCTCCTCTTTCTCTCCACCAGGTCCCCTGAGGGTCTGTTAAGCAGGGGCAGCTTCTGCTGCCATCCTGGTCGGGGAGTCTTAAAATGGAGCATAAACTCTGCCTCCTCCTCTGGAAGTACACCTCCTCCGAGAGGGATGGGTGGGGAATTTCACACAGGGCTAGTTTTAATGTTTGGAACGTTCTGCGAGGTTTGTGTTCAATTTCTCATCGTAAAGTTTTAATGGGAACGCTTGGAAATTGCCAGCTCCCCTGCTACACCTTCAGGCAGAAACTGTCTGTCTGTGCAGATCCTGGTGAGGAGCATCCTGCCTGTATCTGGGGCACTGTCTGCACTTTGGAGTTTAAAACAGCATATCAGAGATGCAAGTTTTAGCAACATTTTTAACCGCACAGTGTCAACATTTGTCCCACACTTGCAAACCAAATCCTTCGTTATAGGATTATATATATTTGATAAAGGTGATTTTGTGGCTGTCTCCTGCAGTGGCAAGCAGGGAGCTGAGGACACGCAGGGCTTAGCTCAGAGCTGCCAGGGCTAAAACCCCCCCTACCCCCTCACACATCACACAACCTCCTCTCTCTGCCATAAACATCTCTGCAAAACTCTTGGAAGCACCAAGGAATAAAAATCTTTGTTGAATAAGCTGACTGCTATGCTACCTAACAAGCTCCTGAAAGTAAATCCATGTCTTCTCCCCAGAGACCCCAGCACTGCCAGCATGAGCAGAGCTGTGGACAGAGGATTACAAAGAGGCAGTGGGTAGTGGCTTTTTTTAACATACATTACTTTTCAGGACTGGATTTGAACACAAAATCTAGTCCTAAACTGTCAGGGTCTTTAGATAAAAGCAGGGGTGAGGAAGGAATTTTTTTTTTTTTTTTTTTTTTTTTTTTTTTTTTAAGTAAGGAAGTGAAAAATATGGAGCGGGGGAAGGAGAAATTAAATTTGCTCAGCTCACCACAAACATCAAACATGTAGAACATGGGGAAAAAAGTTATTTATGAGGCAGGATGGATTTTGTAAAACAGAAACAAAAAGCGATTTCTTCCCTGAGAGGGGAATTCTGACCCCTTGCACTGCATTTCCTGAGCTTGGCCCTTCCTCTCACACACTGCAGGACAGCACCAGCCCCTGCTCAGCACCCCATGCCTGCAGGCACCAACCGAGCTGCACCAGGTGCCACCACAGCTCTGCATGGCCCATCCCTGGGCAGCAGGGACATGGCCTCACCAGGGCACAGCTGGACCACAGCATCAGCCAGAGCAGGGATGGGGATTTTCCAGGCTCTGCCTCCTCACTGGCCCTTCTCAGTGCTGCAGCCCCTCAGAACTAAGCAGGCTGTGCATCCCTGGACCACCTCCCCATCCCGGCAGGGCTCCCCAGAGCAGCCCCGGGTTTCAAGAGAAGCTGGGGCTCTCATCACTCCTTCCCTTCTCTCTACCAGAAGGACTTTATGCAAATGAAATCTCTCTTTTTTGCTGGCTCCTGCTGTGCTGCAGAGGGATGGTGGAGGGAGGAGAGGAGAAGGGGTGGGAAGGAGGGGGGGAAGAGGATGGAGCCTTGTTCGCTATCAGCTGCTCAGAAGAGCAGAGCAGAGACAAGATTGATGATGCTCTCTGGATATAAGATCTCCTCCTTGTGAAAGGCTGCTTATGAGGCCTGATAGACTTGTCATCTCTTAATAAACATCACTGATATGTCGGTGAGGAGAAAGCGGGAGCGAGGGGAGGACACAGAAAGGTGGCTGACAATTTACTCAGAACGGCGCTCAGCGCTCGCCTCCGCCCTCACTTCTGGTTCAGATGGCCTCTTCCCAGCCCCACCAGTTCATCCCACCTCAGCCAGAGCCTCTGGGCATTCCCAGTGAAACCAGCCCTTTCCCTCCCAGCCTGGGCCACCAGCCCTTTACGTATTCCTGCTCCTGCCCCTGGGCAGAGCCAGCAGGGCATCCAAACAGCTCACCCAGCAGCCACGGGAGCAGAGCCCAGAGGCAGGAGAGGGCAAGGGAGACATTTCACAGGCACCTCTCAGAGTCCAAAGCTCTTTCCTTGCCGTTGTGCTCCTCCTATGAATTGCTCTCCAAGTCTGAGTGGCTCTGTTCTTGCAGGACCACAGGGCTGTAAATCAGAGGGACTGGGCTGTGATCAGGAAAGACATCCCTTGCTTTTCTTTAGTCTCTGCAAAGCAGCAAGGAAATTCTGAATGCCTGGAGGGAGCTTTCACCCTACTCAGTTCCAACAAGGACAATCACAGGTAGCAAGTGTGACATTATCACCAGGAGCTTGCTTGGATACAAAACACCCACTTGCAGTCACCCCCATCCAGCTACAGGCACGCAGATCTGCTGTGACTACAGCCACGTTTCCCTTGCCTATCTGCCTCCGTTTGTATTTCATCAAGCTGTGCATGGTTAAAAATCCTCCAGAGCATTAGCAGGTGCTTAGTGGTGCTGTGTAAGTGCAGAGCAGAGGAATAACGTGCTGTAAGCACAGCTAGCAGAAGGGCTCAGGGCTCCCTGTGGGGGCTCAGAGTGGCTGCAAACCAACTTCTCCACCCGGGGCGTACATGGGCGAAGAGAAGATCCTACAGAGACCACACAGAAAGCAGCCAGGCTGGAAGGGAGGTTCTCCCCATGTCAAAGCTGTTCCCTTGTGTGGCTCAGGCTTCTCCAAGGCTCTGGGGATGCTTCTCCAACACTTAAGAGTCAGCCCATGGACAACCAGGCAGCTCCACTCCTGGGAGCAATCCAGTCGGGCAGGCTCCTGCTGCTAATGCTTTTGGTCCCCTCCAAGGTTTCCTCCCCTGCCCAGCACACTCAAAACCTGCCCCAGGATCACAGAATCACAGAATGGTTTGGGTTGGGAGGGACCTTAAAGCTCATCCAGTCCCAACCCCCTGCATGGGCAGGGACACCTCCCCCAGCCCAGGGTGCTCCAAGCCCCATCCAACCTGGGCTGAGACACTGCCAGGGATGGGGCAGCCACAGCTTCCCTGGGCAGCCAGGGGCTCAGCACCAGGATGCTGATGCTTTACAACACTCTGCATCCTGCACTGTTTCTCTGTAACAACAACATGCAGTGACCTTCCCTACATTGCACCCATTTCATCGTCACTTTATTCTAATACACCTCAAAAAGTCTTAAGAAGAACTCATTGAATGATGAGGATCCATTACATCCCCAGAACCCATGTTAGACTTTTAGCAAATTAAGTCCTTGCAGGGCTTGGATTAATATTTTTGAGGACCTTCCATATTTTTTACCATGGCTTCTACATTCTCAGCAAACCAAAGCCTTACTGAATGGTTTCCAAAATGTTTATAATACAGTCCCTGATGGATTTTACCGCTGGTGGATGTCCTCCATCCTATATAGTGTGCTCTGGAGTTAATATTTTAGCATGAAACAGCTTGGTTTGCAGTTACACCATCTACACATTTTGGCCCTCTTACTCCCATGCCACCCTGGGTCAAATCCATGAAACAGAAATTCCCTAGCACTTCCAAAGATAGAAAAATGCAGGTTCCAAAGACATAAAAGTGCAGGTGTCTCACACAATATTCCTATATCCTCATGATTATCTCATCTTAGAATACTGGAGCTTTTTTTCCCAAGTTTCAGTTGCTGGTAGCAAAGGATCACTTGAGAATTGTAAGACTTGTGCTGATGGATAATTACAAGTTTAACCTCAGTGGTTGTGAAGTCCTTGAAACCAGCAGGCAAACAAATGGGAAGTCTCAAATGGACTTCTCCTTGAATTTGATTCCACCACACAACCCCCACCAGCCCCTCTCTCCTCACCCGAGGACTTGGAGTCCTGACTCAGAGCTCAGCTGAAGTTTCAGGTTCATTTGCACATTCTTGCATCACTGAGATTTTTTCATTGCCCTGGAAAAATGATTTTTGGAACAAAATCCCCACAAGAAACACATATTTTGTAGACTTTCACATTATATGTAAAAAAGGCAGCACTAAAAGTAGAGGCTAGGAAGTTTTCCCAAACAAAAAGTTAAAAAGCACTTTGCTGAGGCTGTAGACAATAAAGAGCCAATTAACTACCTCATCCAAGAAACTGAATTACTTGCTGTTAAAAAAAAAAAAAAAAGATAATGCCAATCTCAACTGTGCCATTGTAATTAGAAACTTCAGGTACAGTATTTGCATTCTGTCCTCAGCACTTCACCTCATGGCTGTAATGAGGATATCCAAGTGGCTGAGGGCATTGCCTGGTCAGAGGGTCAGCACAGCAAAGGGCAGGTACAACATAACTAGGAAATATGAGGGTATTTTTGCATCACATTTTACAAGCTGTCTTCCAAATAAGTGGCATGTTAAAAAAAAAAAAGACCTTGCTACAGCATTTAGAGATTCTTCACATTATTAGGAATTAAAATAGACAGCAAAGCCACAATGAGAAGAAACAGGATTCATCAGTGATTCAGAGATCAAGTGGGAGTGTAAACCCAAGTATTTTGGGAGATACGCTTTTTTTTTTTAAGTCATCTCAACATAATTAACCTAGAAAAAGGCAACACAAAGGAGGGAAGGAACTATTCATGCTCAGGACCTGTTTGCAATTTTCCATTGCTTCATGGCCTGCCAGAGCCATCCCCAGGTTTGTGCAGGGAGCAAATGCAGGCACTGCCTTACAGGAGCATTGCTGTGGTTTCCTGGGAGGAGAGTAGGAGGGGGTAACACTGGAGGATCACAAGGCATGAGAGAGAGAAAGAAAGAAACAAGAAACAAAAGGAATATCTGGAGAGAAAGAGAGGCTTAGAGATTTAAGGGCAGGCAGGTGGGTGTACTGCTGCAGCACAACCCGGTACCAAGAGCAAAACTCCCATCAGAAAGAGATGATCAGAGCTCTTTGAAAACTCTGCCTATAGCATGGAGCAGCAAAGATTAAAACCCCAACAGTTCCTGCCTATAACTCACCCCCAGCACTTGGCAGGGAGCAGCACAGAGCTGAAAACGCAGAGAGAAACGGAAGGTGTCAGGGTGGCAATTTCCTACCTCCCAGCGAGCTGCATGGAAAATATCTGAACCTGTATTTCATCTTCCCAATCATGTAATACTCAGATCTCAAAGAAGAGATAATACAAGGGTAACTAAAGCTGTCCTCACCAATATTTTGAAACATGGGGATAGAAATATAATGCAAGCAGTGTTTTAGAATATGTGTTAAAATACCAAGTGGAGGGTGGGATGGAGCTAATGAAGTCAGAAGATGACAGCTGAACAAGCAGGCCATTACCCAGCCTCCAGCATGCTCAAAAATCACATGTCATTTGCTTCCACCTAAGTATCTATTATCTGTTTGTTTGGGCTTTCTTATGTAGCAAGATTTAATCCCTCCCAAGATCCCCTGACAAAGATTTAATGCTGCCATTTTGTACTCACATCTCCTCCATCTTCTTACCAAAAAAATCTCTCCCCTCTCCCCTGCTGACACAGTGTAATTCTCCAAACTGGCAGTTTTAACAGACTGTGAATCGGATTTTTGACTCAGCCTCCAGACAGGTAGAGCTGGAAGGATATTGTCACGAGAAAGATCAGATACTCACTTAGACAAAGAACTGTTCCTCTGCAACAGGCACCACCCCAGGAGAGTCACCAGGTAGGGATGCTGCTATCCATAACAGCAGCAGCACTGCAACAGGAGATGGAAGTGCTGGGAACTCCCAATGGCATCCACTGCTCCTGCACAGACTGCCAGTAACCCCAGCACACAGCTCTGGACCCTTGCTGGTTGTCTTTGTCCCCAGGGTGTGGTTGTGACAGTGAGGGATGATCTGCCAACCCTTCAGGGCTGGGGAAGCTGATGCACAGATATTTTTTCCCTGGCAAACACAATGCACGTGAACTGCAGGGGTAGGGTTAATCCCACCCACCAGCCCACTGGCCTCCCAAAACCCACTCGGTGCTCTCCTTACACCTCTCTCACCCTTGGCACCTGTAGCTACAGAGCTCAAGCAAAACGAGGAGGTGTAAGTGATGGAGAGATGGAAAAATCAGTGAGTGCAGCACCACGTCTGGAATGAAACTGCCACCTTCTGTCCCAGAAATCCCAGAACAGGTCCCACTGTGACATCCACAGTGCCAACACAGACACAAGTGCCTTCAGGGGACTTTTGTTTTTTTTCTTTTTTTATCTAGACACCGGGAGGAAAGTTGAGCTTTCATAAGTTAACTTGAGGAATCCAGACCATAGATCTGATTTGTGTGTGTCAGGCTCCCACCTGATGAAATGCAAGATAAACTACACACAACAAGGAAGAGTTATAATAGACGATGAATAGCTAATGGGGTGTAAGGGCTCTGCAGAGGTCATCTGCACCAGCTCCTTCCTTGCCCTAAAACAGGAGCCATAAACCATTTCCACGCTTCCCTGTTCATACACTTTTATATTTGTGGAGCATCCACACAAAAGAGCCCTGTGCTGACGGACACCTGGATGATTTAAATCTTATAAACCAGATAGGAGCCATTTGTGTGGAAATTATTCCTGCTGGGACAGAGACAGGAAAGCAACATTTTCTCCCGTGCCTCTGCCTGCCTCACCTGCACTCTCGCTGCTCATCCATCTCCCAGGATTGCCTGGAACATTGCACATGTAGGAGCATTTTCAAACAGCTCACATTTTCTTTAAAAAGTCAACCTGTTCAGTAATGGCTCATCCTGCTCCTCCCACCCCCTGCTACACACTCCCTTGGGGCCGAGAGGGGAGAAGATTTCAGCCTGCACTGGAAAACAGCTTTATGTACATTAAAATATCACCACTTGCAAGTCTGATGCCATTGCAACTTACAAAGCCAGAAATAGAAGCTTTCTCCCGGGGGAACAGAAAAGGACAGATTTCCAGCCTTCCCGAGGGCTCAAGGTGTGCAGGTGCACTTAGTCCTGCAGCAGCAAAATCTGTAACAGCAAAAATATTTCAGGGAAGTTGGAACAATAGAGTTCAGGATGCAGCATTTTACATCATGTCCCTGCATACCTGTGCAATGAACCTCCAGCTCAAAGATTAAAAGAAAAGCATTCCACAGAGGTGAAAGTAATAATCCTACATTTAAAATTTTTCCAAAACATGAAAACAACTTTATGAAGCATTTGGCTACTCCCAGGACCTCTACAGGGTACATGGGTAGGAAACAAAGGAACACTCAGTGTAACCACCAACCATCACCTCACGATGACAAATAAAGACCAAAAGAAATTTTTTACAAAACCTTCTTTCCCATGTTAAGCAAAATAATTATTTCCACTTTCAAACACTTTTTTTCTGCCCGTCAAGCTGTGGGACTCCTGGCTCTGCCACAATCATCTCCTACAACTCAGCCAAACCCTTCCAGCCCAGATGTGCAAAGGCTTCAACATTTCCAAAGGTATGGAAAGAGGAGGGGGAACCAGGCAATTGCACATCTTCAAAACCACTTTGGTGCCTTGGAGCACGAGTAGAAGCTGAGGACAGGAGTGCAACCCAACCCAGCCCTGCCCCACAGATGTCTTTAGGGACAGTGACACTATCCATAGGGCCACTGGCAGTGGGCACAGGGACACAAAATACAAGGATGAGGCTTGTAGCAGCTTTTCTTCCCCAAGCTGGAGGAGTTGCACACCAAGAGTGCAGTGCTGGGTGTAGAGTCCTCTTCAATTTACAGAATGACAGCCCCAAGAAAGCAGGTGTGAAGGAAACTGAGGGACCAGATCTGCCAGAGGTGATTCATAGCACCCAGGACACAAGCTCACACTCTCTTCCCTCAGGGGCCAAGATCCAGTAAAAACCACCAAAATACTGGTCTGTTCCCAATGAGGAGGGATGCTGCAGGAGGATGCTGATCATCTCCAGCCACCCCGAGACACAAATGTTTTGGAGGGTGAATCTACCAAAAGCAAGTCCTCAGCTTACCCCTTCCCTGCTGCTTTTCCAGCCTATGGCCCCCCAGGAAAGCACTTGCAGACCAGCAGCTGTCTGCAGCTCTCTGACAGGAGGCAGATCAGGACTGCCAAGGACTGTCACTCATCACAGTTTTCCATGCTCTGAGATTTTGGAGATCTACCTGGTGACAGGAGCAGCAGCCAGGCCCTCAGAGGGATGTGTCCTCTGACTGCATCACCTTATTTGCCCCAGGAAACCTGGAGGGGACAGGGCTCCTTCAACACCACAGCACGTCAGCTGAAGCAAACAGCCAGATTTGAGGCAGAAAGGAGCCAAGAGAGCCCCAGGAGTTAAAACCAAGAGTTACTATCTCCAGCTATTCTCTGTCTCTTGGTGCCATCACAGCAGCAAATGGCTCTGCCTTTTGCTGGCAAGAGGAGAGTCTTGGAGAAGCCAAGCAGAAGGAAAAAGTATTTCACCAAGAAGCAGCCTTGGTGGATGGGTTTGAGTGAGGTTCCCTGGAGACAGCCAGGTGTGTGGACACAGCTGCAGACACCATCCCACTGCCAGGGCTGGGGCTGCTGCTTTGGGAGCCCCTGGGAAGTGCAGTGGCTGGAAGGAGACCCGCAGGGTGGCACTCCTGCAAACCAGGAGCTGGGTGCAGCAGCAGCAAGAGCCCAATTCCCATTTAAATAAAATGCCAAAAGGCAGTCAGCGAAAGTGACATTTATGGTGTTACTACAAATGCATTCAGTGGGAAGCTGAGTAGCAGAAGCAGGTTGGGGGGAAAAAAAACAAGCTGTAGTGAAAACTGCCATCTGTATATTGTGCCCCATTTTTAATATTCTGTATTCTCATAAAAAGTGTTGTTTCTGTCACTATTCAATCTCCCAAACTCACATGGAACACTGTTAAAAGTCAGCAGTGTGTGAAATGGTATTTTAAAATAAATGAAACCCGCTCGCAAAGCTGCGGAGGAATATTGCAATGCCAGGGTGCTGACAGACAGGCATTGAAAAGTAACAACCGTTATCATCTTAAAGCAAAGCGGATTAAATAAAAACCCACAGCTAGTGGTGCATTACCAAGTCTGATATTGACACAGCTGCCGTGGTGGTTATTTTTCATTGTCTCATCAAGACAAAGCATCATGGGATATCAATCTTCCCTCTGTCAGGCCATGCCTGGTGTAAAGTTTTTCGTTTACATTTTCATTATATCCCTTTTATCTCAGCTGCCAGCCGAAATATATATATGTATTTTATATATATATATACTCTCTCCCACACATATATGTGTGTGTATATCTGTAAGTGCTCAGGGATGTGCTTTTGGGACCGCTGAGACCCGCTGACCTTCAGTGCATCAGCAAGCCACAGCCTCTGGCCACCAGCATCCCCCAGGACAAAGCCAGCCCTGAGCTGCCCAGGTTAGAGGTGGCAGATGGGTGGGCTGCAAGGACCACTTTGGGTGCCCTCCAGCTGGGGATGGGCTTTGTGCTGAACTACGGAAAGTGTGATCACCCAAAAGCTTTAAATCCCATTAACTCAGCTGTCAGTGCTCTCTGAGCATCCCTTCCTGTAACCAAACCTCACCGGGCAGACCAGCCGGGCTGGGCTGCTCCTCAGCTCAGGCTGGGGCACAGAGAGGAGGAAAACAAAGCAGAAATCACAATTCCCCTGCGAGGGCACTGGCTGTCTCATCAATACCAGTAGCTGTTACACTTCTTCCTTTGTAGCTCTTGCAGATTGATCTCTGCATCTGATCACTCCACACCTTGCTGTTCTGACACCCCCGGCCCCACAGAGTCAGCAGACTGCTCCTGGGCTTTGGGAGGCTTGCAGGAGTTGCTAGGGCAGAAAGCTCTTCCTGAGGATGCAGAGAGCATCCCCGTGGTCCCTTACAAACCCCCCCTGGGCTGTCCCTCCCACCACCAACTCTGCAGTTCCAGGGCATGAGGCAGAACCAGCTGTTTGCAGCTGGACACGGCTGGGACCGCAGCAGAAGAAAAAGGGCTCCTTCCCTGATCCTCCAGGAAACCTCCTCCTCCAGACCTGTTGAGGGCACCTGCTATGGCTGCTCTTCTGTGCCCGTAATGTCATTAAACGCATCCTCCCTCCCAGCATCTCTCGTTCCTGTGATGTTCCAGCAGAGGCAGCTGGGAGCTGCCTGTGACAGCACAGCCAGGCTTTGGGAGCAGGAACTCTGGGAATCGTAGTTCCCAGTGGGAAAACAGCGCTAAAGGAGCCACAGAGGGCTGGCGGTGCCCTGTCAGAGGCAAGGAAAAGGCTGTAAAACGGGTAAAGTAAGAGCCCTTGGGAATGGGGCCTCAAAGGAGCAAGTATCTAAGTACTGGGACTCCAGACCTGCCTGCATCACTGGCACTGGGACTCCAGACCTGCCTGCACCACTGGCATCTCCAGACCTCCCTGCACCACTGGGACTGGGACTCCAGACCTCCCTGCATCACTGGCACTGGGACTCCAGACCTCCCTGCATCACTGCCACGGGCCCCTCTGACGAGCTGGCTGGAGGCTGAAGGTGCAAAATCCCTTCTCCTCCTTCCCCCAGCTCCCAAGGTGGGTGTCTGCCCAGCTCCATTGGTCACTCACAGGTTTACACCAGGCCATGTGTGCTCTGTTTGTACTCCAGCACACTGAGGAGCAGCAGCAAAACCTTGCTTCCACCTTTTCCTAAGCCAGGAGAGTTTACCAGAATGTTTGCCCCATCCCAGTGGGCATTATGCCCATTGGCTTCACTGGCATTCATCCCAAGGCCAAGCAAACCTCCCCCGTGGCAGAGCAGGTGCTCCCTAAAGCCCAGGAATCTCAGCATGAAAACCACAATACCATGTAAAGCAATCCATCCTCCCACCTTCTTTTCCTGTGCCTCAGTTTCCCCAGAGCTGGAGGGAATGTCCTTGGGTACTCCAGAGTCCCTCTGCTGCTGCCTCTCCCAGGCTGTCTGCTCCATCCCTCCTCAGTCCCTCACTGCACATCAGGATCCCCAGGCCAGAAACTCCCATCCCACTGGGGGGGCTTCTACAGCCCTGGGATGGGACTCCCTTATCCTGCTGCTAGGGACGTTCCCTCTCCATCCCCCCAAAATCTCCCCTTCCCCCAAACACCAGCCCACCTTCCCAGGGGGGTTTCCATTTGAAGAGGATCTTCAGTCCCCCGAGGAAGGCACAGGACTGGGAAGCTGTGGCAGCTCAGCAGCTCCAGCCTTCCCTCCATCCCTCCAGGGTCAGACACATTCATGCTTCCTTCCAAACAGCCCCAGTTCGACCCAGTGAGGGTCTGCAGCCCCAGACTGATGGCAGCAACACCTCCTCAGCACAGCAAAGGGTTACACAGCTCCTCCAGCAGCCTCTCCTCTCTCTCTGCAAGCAGCAGCAATTGCCATTCTGCATCCTTAATAGCAGCGTAATCAAAAGTTATGATGCATTTTTCAGTAATCACAAGAAATGATCCCCACTTAGCGTTAAGTAAAGCAAATTTGCCACTGAAAGGGTGGGAAAAAAAAAAAAGAAAAAAAAAGAAGAAAAAGAAGAAGTCAAAAGCATTTCAATTTTCATTTGAAACGAATGAGTCAGAGTCAATTTGGTACAGCAGTTAACAGCAGCTGTGCTCCCCTTCCAGCCCCTTAACAGGTACAATTTGCTTTTAACAAACAACCTCACAGAGGTCTCTGGCACTGTGTTAACACAGTGGCATTCGGCCCCTCTTGCTGTTGTGTATTTAAATTGGGTAATAGAATCAGAGAGGAGATCCACCATGAATCTTAAGAAGTGCAATTTGACAGCATCTTAAAAAAAAAAAAGAGAGGGGGGAGCCTTTTTAAAAAATAATAAATGAGTTTGAGAGCAGGTTTTGCTGGGTTATTTGAAAGCAGTGTATTAAAAACAGCTAAAGTCCTAGAAAGCCCCAACGTGATGGCAAGAGCCTGGGCAAGCTTGGAGCCATGAGCAGGGCCCTCCACAAGGAGCTCTGCAAACAAAGCCAGAACATCTGACAGCCAAAGAACCCTCAGCCTGGGTGCACTCAGGATACTTCACACCAAGCATGATAGTGGAAGGCTACAAATCAGACACAAAACCCCAAAAAACCCCACAAGAACAGCTCTGCACACTCGTGCTAAGTTTGCCCCGATGCCTCAAGTCGTCCCACACCATCCCACAGCCTCAGCAGGAGAGAGAGCAAGCTCTGAGCTGGGAGAAAACAGCAAAGCTCTGTGATGAGCCCCCAGCCACCCCTTCTTATCCCTCCTGTCCTTCCCTTACCCCAAAGCCAGGGCCCCAGCAACGCCCTCATCCCACCAGGCTCTGGGCTCAAGGAGTACTCATCTCCTCTCCTTCATTTGTTCTTTGAGGAAATCTCATTTCATTGCCTTCCAGGCTCCTCAGCTTTGTGGGGAATTACAGGAGGTCAATGAAAAATTCATGTTCTCAGTCAGTAATTGGCATTTTTGTTTCCTTTTTTTTTTTTTTTAGAGGAAGGAAAGCAAAGGAAAGGATGTGAATGGGGCAGACAGCGGGGCGAGTGGGTATCTTCTGCCAGTGATTAAGATAAAGTCTCTCATATTGCTCCTGTCTGGTGTGCTCGGGTGCTTGCTCCAAGTGAGCCCTGTAATCCTGCATATTGAAATTTGAAAGCATTCCTGGTGCTTTTATGAGAGGGACAAGTAATGAAAGCAGACTGGACACATGCAATTATTACAGTGTAATCCGCTGGAAATGAAGTCAATCCAATCACCCAGCATTCTGCTTTCCTCTCATTTTTTAGACTTCAAGTAAGTGCTTTCCAAATTCCAGCCGAAGTTCCTGTTACAATCAATAGCACAAGGGCTCTCAGCACAGGACTTAATTAATATGATGCTAGCAAGTGCTCCCCCATTGATCTCAGGCTGCTCCGAAGCTCCAGCACCAACCAGCAGCAGGGAAGGCAAAGGCAGAGCAGGGGGCTGAGTCAGCTGAAAGGAGAAGCAGAACTCTTTTTTTCAAGGGTGACCAAGAAAAAGAGGAAACCACCCATCCTGTGAGCTCGGCAAGGACCCAAAGGGGGTGGCTTTGCCATCGAGGAGCCCGGGACCAGCCTGTCACCCACCCAGCCTGTGACAAGAAGCTCTGCTCAGCCACCTTCAAGGTCCTGCTGTCCCTCTGCCTCCTGCCAGCAGGCAGGAAGCTGTCAGCAGGGAAATGGATTGCTGGGCACAGCCCGACCAAGGCTCCCCATGATGAGATCCATTAACGTGGTGCATCCCTTCCCCCGGGAGGCCCCACCACACGGTGACAAATAGGGACAGGCTCCTCCGTGCTGCTGAGCAGAGACAACGACCTCCCTGCCAGGGGAGGGGGACAGGAGGGCAGCAAAGGTCCCCCTTGGGACCCTGGGGAGAGCCCCAGCCAGGGTGGAAGCCAGGAGCTGCCACTCAGAGGTGGTGATCCCAGAGGTTCAGGGATTTCTCACTCTGAGGATGGAAAGGCTCCTTGGTTCCTGCCCTCTGACGTGGCTGGTCCCAGTCCCACTGGAGGGATGGCTCCAGGGCCCCTCTCCCTGCTGCCATAAAACCCCCTTGGGGGTCTGTGCATCCCCATCAACTGCCACCTGGGACCTGGGTTCCTCCTGAGATTAGAGAGGGTCCTGTTCCCCTGGACTTGCCCTGTCCCATGACAATGGGTGATGGGCACAAGCTGGAGCACAGAAGGCTCCAAAATAAATATAAAAAAAACCTTTTTCACTCTGAGGGAGCCCTGTCCCAGGCTGCCCAGGGAGGTTGTGGAGTCTCCTTCTCTGGAGCCATCCAAACCCCACCTGGATGTGTTCTGGGTGACTGCTGGAGGGGTTGGACTCCATGATCTTTCGAGGTCAATTCCAGGCCCTGACTTTGTAATTCTGTGACTTGTTATCTGCTCCAGAATTGCTTCTGCCCCCCCAGCTCCCTCATGAAGAGCAGCCAGGTCCTGAGGCACAGCAAAGGAGGTAAGAGGGGCAGTTCCCTGGGACACAGAAGCCCTTGAGCTTCTCCAGCTCCAGCCCAAGCCCCAGGTCCTGCTGGCAGCACTGCATGCTCCACAGAGCAGGAGCAGCATCCCCCTATGCTTCTCTCCTCAACACCTTTCTCTTCCTCAGCATCCCCCTCTGGATGCCCTTTGCCCATGACCTCAAGGACCTGAAAACATCACTGGGAAGCTCATGGTTTTCACACCTCACCGAAGATGTGAAGTTTTTCCTGACAAAGTGAAACCCTACCTGTTCTCTGACCACCACTCGCTGCACGACTTGTAGAAACCAGACAGGTCCCACTGCCTGGAGGGCTGATTTACACAGCATGAGGCTTTCATGCCCTGACCTGCTTCCCCCACCCCACACCTTGCCCTGCAGAGCTTGTGCTCTCCCTGACGTGTCTGTGGTGGAGAGAAAAGACAGAGAGCTCTTGCTCCAGCGTGGCAAGCAAGATGCTCCAGTGGCATCTCCTGGGCACAGGGCTCTTTAGGTTAAAAAGTCACTAAATAGTGCAAATATTTTTCTAGGGATGGGCTCAAAGGACATTTCAGAAATGTGGGACGCACAAAGGAGATGTTTTTGCAAGGCAAAATAAAGAAATTCAGCCCCGTTTCACAGGATCACTGTTCAGCTCCTCTGAAGGCAGGTGTGAAAACCACAGCCAAGAGGTGATGGCTTTGGGTGCCTTTCCCAAAAGCATGGAGTGCTGTCATCCTTGTGATGATTTGTTCCCTGTGCCTCAGGTCTGTAGAAACCTGCTCTGCTGTCCCTCATCCCCCTGGGGCCAATTTCAAAGGCACATGAAGGGGTAAAGAGTTCAAGGGATGGTGAAGCTGCATTCTCACTAAGTCACTCCCAGACTTCAGTGATTTTCACGTTCTTGCAGTTTTGGTTTTGGTTTGTTTTTTTTCTGATCAGTGAAAGCAACCCTTGGAGACTGCACCCAGCAGCAGTGCCCATGCTGTGCTCTCACCACCCATCCACCTCTCCTGGCAGGAAAGATGCTCCCGTTCCACCTGCACCCAGAGGCACCAGCCAAGGGCAGGCAGCACTCCCACCCTGCAACTGTTCTGGAAGAACAGAGAGCAGCTCCCTGGTTAAGGGAAATCTGTTGGGAAGGAAGTTCAGGGGCCTTTGAATGGGGCAAGTGCCAGTCCTTGGTGGCCAAGGTGTCTGCAAAGCAAGCACCCAGCTCTCCAGCAGAGAGTCCTGAAAGGCCAGAGAGGACACCTGATGGACTTCATCCCTGCCTCTACCTGCCAAGGCTCTGCTGACTCCTCTGCCCACTGCAGCCTGGCGAGGGCAGAGCCAAGCACAGAGACAGGCAGGATGAGGAACCTCATTCCCAGGGAGCTGGTGCTGAGCTAGCCAGCTCTGCTCTCACTGCTCGACAGGAGGTGAACATCTTCCCCCCCTCAGGCTTGGACTCTGGCTCAAAGTTTCCCTCCTCTGCCATTCCTGGAGGGCCCTCAGCCCCAGCAAGGTTCTACACATCCCTGCTGAATTGTTACACGTTTCTGCTGTGTTCCTCAGACAGAGGACTTTGCTACCAGAGAGGGGAGAGAAGCTGCCATCTGGGACTGCATGTGCTTTCCAGCCAGATGGCTGACTGTTCTGGTTGTGTTTTATTTCTAGCAATGGTTCATACAGCAACAGGGCTGGTGTGAAAATGGGATGTGACAAGATGTGTATTGCTTACACCTTCTGTAAAGTTCAGATAAAACCAAGATGTACTGAATGTAAAAATCAATATAATTAGGTAATTAAGAGAAGCTAAAGCCCCTGATTTGATTCTGCATTGTGCTCAAGTGTATCACAGGCTGAGCACGTGTGCATGATGCTGCACACACACGTGTGCTTCCACATTCATGCCCGTACACCATGCAAAATAAATGAAAAATAATTGTGGATATTTATGCATTAAAATAAACAGTTACCTGTTCCAGTGGGTGTTTTAGACAGAATTTGACAACCACACGCTGTTTCATCCTTCAGGCTGAGGTTCTTCAGGGCAGGACATCCCCTCTGTCGTGTTCTAGAGGGACACAGCACCAGGTCCTCATTCTGCTCGTGTTTCTTGGGCATTTTATCCTGCATTCTGCAATGCAGAACAACTGCATCTAACAAGGGCAGCAGTAAGAGCAGCAGCATCACACTCACACGAGCTCTTACTTCATAAGCACTGGTTGGGTGAGAATCACCACTCAGGTTTCTGCAGAGCCAAGAACCCAGCCCTGGCACATGCCAGCTCTCTGAGAAGGGTGAAACCTGCCTGTAAAACCCATTACCAAGCTCTTCTGGAATTCAGGTTGGAAGAGTGTTCCATGTGGATGTGTGAAAGGCCACTGGTCACAGCCATGGAGCTGGCTGGAGGCAGGATGCCCTCACACATGGAACCACTCTGCAGATAAGAACGAGCATCTCCCACACACAGGGCTTCATGCAGAGCCAAAAAGAAGGAAAAAGATGGCAAGTATTCAAGACAAAAATACCTGTCTCCTCTGGCTGCCTAGTGCAGATGTAGGAAGCTTCTGGAAGAGGCTGCTGTTAGACTCAGGCCTGTCTGAAGCCTCTTCCACCCTGTCCTGTGTCTTCAGTCTCAAGAGCAACGAGGGTCCCTCATATTGCACCATCTGAGACAAACGTGGGACTAGAGAGGAGCACAAGAGAGAAAGGCATTGCTTGTCCCACACCTCATCACACAGCCCCTGCCCTCTGCTCCTGGGCTCCCTAAATGTCCTCTGAACTAGCCACGTGGACCTGTCCTACCATCCAGTGGTTGTCAGGATGGAGCAGTGCAGTGCAGGAGACCCGAATGCAGCACAGTGTGCTGGGGTTGTCAGCACACACAGACCCCGTCCCTGGGCAAGGGACAACGTATGGAACTGTCCCCTAACAGGGAACAGCAGGGCTGTGGCCCAGTAACACAGGACACCCCTGTACAGGAGGCCCAGGACCCTGTGCAGGGACACAGAACCACACTTGAAGATCGGGGATGCAGAAAAGGAAAAACTCATCTCAAACTGGAGACAAGCCCCATGCTCCAACCACCTTCTCCAGGCAGGGATCCAAGCCTGGCCAGACAGACAGGTGAGAAACTGACACCTCTAAAACCCCCACGGCTCTGACTCAGCAAAGGATTCTTTTTTTTTGCACTTCCAGACCCAAAATTGAATGCCACGGACGTGAGATAGAAACCAGAGCAGGGACGGGGAGCCTTGGCAATGCCCATCTCTTTTTGTCACTTTGCCACCCTCCGTGTGTCACTCCATGGAAACCTTCAGCCCAGTTGCCACCAGGTGTAGATGTGCGTTCACACCTCTGCCCAGCCAGGCACTTTGTGCTGCTCCTGGTTAATTACCTGAGGCTGAACCAGGGTGCCCAGGGGGGAGGTGGGACCAAGAGCCTGATCCGAGCAGGTCCCAGAGGAGAAAACATCTCATCGGGTGGGTGGGCACACACGTACCCGATTCAGGAGGAATAAATTCCGAGAGGAATGTCAATAAATCTCCGAGCCTAGCCGCCGGGGTGGGAGTTTCTTTTCCCCCCTTCTCCGCAACGGGGAAATTCTGCTCTTTCCATAGGGGGTGGGATGTGGCGCAGGGCTGCATTGAAATGTAAATTCACTCAAATTATTAAGCACAAGAGAGCAGCTCCTGCCAGCCCTTTGTTCCGCAGTCAGAATGTGTAATCTAGAAGAATAAATATAGTCAGATATCAGCTAAACAAAGAGACCCGGGGCCATGCATATTCAGCGACCCTCTCCCCCAGGACGTCCCTTCCCCCTTTATCAGGGAGGTTCTTTCTGCAGTCAACAATTGTAGATCAAAATGCCCTCATTAACCAGGCTGAGATGAAAACCTCTCACTGTTTCATACCCAGGGTGGGGTCCTTTATTCCTCTCCAGGAGCAGAGATCTCCCCCCCTGCCCCACAGTTTCCTCCTCTGCTGCTTTTCCATCCTGGGAGGAGAGGGCAGGGGTGCCTCTGGCTCCCATCAGACATGGGGTACCTACCTGCAGGACCAATTCCCGGGGTCCAGCAGACAGCAGGGCTCCAAGAACTGCCCTACATTTGCTGTCATGCCCACAAGGAGAACACCCCGGGGGAGGGCACACAGACTGCAGGTCTGTGGAAGGTGCCTGGAAGAGGGCAAAAGCCCCCAAACATCCCCCTCTGGTGCTTCTCAGAAAGGAGGATTACCAAGGCTGAGCCCAGGACCACCCAGAGCAACCATCTGGGCTCCAGGTCATCCATCAGTGGGTGGCTGAGGATGGCCAGAGCCCCCACTCCCCGGTGACAGGGCAGGAGGTGATCACACAGGTAGGAACCCATGGTGGGTCCTGGATCCAGACTCAGATTTTCCAAGCATTCCACCAGCAGTGGGGACCAGGGCATCAGGCAGGCAGCCAAGGATCACATCTGCCCAGAGCCACAAGGAGAGGTTGGAAGGAAAAAAAAACCACTAAAAAATACTAAAAACCCATGAGGTGAGAAGGAAAGGGTGCTCTTCCCTCTCGTGGCTGGGGCTATTACCCAAACAGGTTCTCTGTCTCAGTGCTGTCAGTCTCACACCTGTCACTAACACTAAAACCTGCTGCAAGATTTAAAGATGAAGTGAAGAAGGAGGTAAAAAAAAAAAAAAAAAAATCAATTTGGCTGTTTTTGAGTTATATGAACATAATAAACCTGAGCGTCCTGCTTTTGGATGCAGTTTGCACTTCCAATAACTCAGCAACATATTCATTAAACAAAGAGAGGTAAAAGCAGCAAGCCATTAAAAATAAAGCACCAGGAGAGGGAAGGGCACACAGGCTGTAAATATCTTTGACTCTTTTTCAACCTCCATTTTCTTATCCCTGCTCATTCACTAATTGACCTCTGGATCCTGCTTCTCAAAATTGTTTCCATCACTGCATTTTGTCCTTCAACCAGATTGTGACACAGGATCTGGGGCACTCTCTAATGCAGAACAGGGTCACTCTGGAGCCCTCCAAAGCAGAAGAAAGGGTCCATATCTCACTCACTACCCTAAACTTACCCTGGGGCTGCACCCTCTGCACATGGCTGCAGACACCACAGGATCAAAGATCAGATGTTATAGGGAAAGAGAAAACAAAAGAAACCCCACAACCTGACCACACACACACAGAAACCACCCCTCCAGTTACACACTGTGCTCAGACCCTCTCACTGCAGTGAGAAATGCCAAACTTTGGGTATTTCAGCTTCACACAAAGCCTACCCAGAGCTACAGACAGACTTCTCCTCCTCACCCAGATGGAAGCATTCTGGCCACAGGGCACTTCTCCCTGTCCTGATCCAGCCAGGATTTGTCTCCAGGTGGCAGGCACCAGAGCCTCACATGCTGATCTGAACGGAGCACCAGCACAGAGGCATCTGGAAAGAAGGGTGTCCCACCCCAGGAGAGCCCCTGAATTTCAGCACAACTCCTCTAGAGAACCTCCCAAGCCCATCCCATGGAGATCCTCCCCGAGGCCCAACTCACCACCTTCCCAGTGTAACTGTCAGGAGCTCTGCCCCAGCCTCTGAAACCTGTTTTATCTTGCCCACGTTGAAGGGCTGTCCCTGCTGCCAGGTGTTTCAACTCCCAAATTAATTGCTGGTTCCCATCAGACGCTATCACTGGGATTCAGAACACCTGGCTGGCTCAGCACCCCGCAGAATCCCCCCCAGCACCTGAGCCTGAGCTCATGCTGATAGGGAGAGGAGGCTCAGCTCCATCTCTGCAGCACCTGGTTCTCCTTTGGAGCTCATCAGCCCCCACAGGGTCTCCTTTCTGCACAAGTTGCAGAAGCATCTCAGAGCATGACCTCAGATGACAACAGAAGGGGAGAGGAGACTTCCCTCAGAGCACCCTTGGGTGGGGGAGTTGTTGCTGAAGGAGGCAGTCTCAGGTCTGCTGAGGGCATCAGGTTTTGTCTGCCCCAGAACAGAAGTGATGAGATTCCTCTATCCCCTGCCTGCAGGCACTCAAAATGCCACGTTTCCTTCTTTCCATGGGATTTAAAAGAGCAGCTTTCTCATGCTCTTAATCCCTTCCAAAGCTCACAGCATATGGCAGTTTTGAAGGAAATTAGGTTAAGACCATAAAGGCTCTTAGAGGAGTTTTGCCAAGTACTGCAAAGTACTTCTCAGTGAGAGGCTAGAGGAGAGGGGCAGCCTGGGGATGGTCCTGAGCCCTGGAGAGCAGGCAGCAGGACCAGAGCTCCACATCGTGTGCCCTGTGGACAAGTCACCTGCTAATGGCCAGCCCCTCCTGGTGCTGAGCAGCAAAACACAGAGATCAGATGAGTTCATCTCCCTCTTTCTGGTGAGGCAACCCCATGTTCCAGGCAGGAGGTGGGATGGTGCATCCCTGGAGGTCCTGATCTCCCCCCACAGCCCAGGGGAACTCTTCCTGCAGCCTCTTGCTTCAGGCTCAGCACAGGACATGGGTCAGTTCAGCTCAGCCCAGCCTGGGAAGGAGGAAGATTTAAAAGCAGAGATGGGCAAGGCCATTGCTGCAAGAGCCAAGGAACTACTGTCAGCAGCCAACACCCCCCTGTGCAGCAGGCAGGGGATGGACACTGTCATTCTTTCTCAGGGTTAAACACAGAATTTAAGCAGACACTTCTGGCTACTGGCATGCTAGAGGGAAGTCCCCTTTGTACAGCCTCTGACTTGCCCCAGCCAGCAGCCTGCACTCAGGGAACCTGGTTTGTACCAACAAACCAGTTAAAGAACAGTGCCACCTTCCTCCCCTAGGAACCACAGTGTTTCTGAGGCTTTACTGTGGTTCAGCTGGGTATAAATCAGAACAGGGGAGCAGAAATGGGCTCAGCTAGTGACATTTTGCCCCCTAAACAAAGCCAATTTGATCAGGAATCTCCTTATCACCTGCTCATTCACTGGTGCTAGGGGGTGTGTTCAGAACAGCACAGCACTGGGGCAGCTTCACACAAGATTTCCTGTGTTGTGTTTTCCAGGATAGCCCAAAAGTTAATCAAATGCTCCTTATCCCCCGTAGCCCTCTGATCCATACACAGCATGTGAACTCACCCATAGAGTTGACAAAACCATTAGAGAGGAAAAAACCCACTGAAGGCCTCTCAGTTTGGCTCCTGGGTGAATATTAATTTCTATTGTCATGCGGATGACTTGTAAATCAACTGGATCATTAACTCAGACCTTTTGTGCAGTAACATTACTGGGATGTTCCAAGTTATCCAGACAGCCCGGGCTTCCCTCCACTCCCACTGTTTTGACTGCAGAGTTCTGCTCCCAGGGAGAGAGGGGCACAACTGGAGTGTGCCCAAAGAGAGGTGAAGCTCCCTGTGAGAGGGGGGTTGCTGTGTCTGGATGGATGGATGGGATGGATACCTGTGTGTGCCAGAGCAGCCTCCCCATGCTCATCTGCCCAGCCAAACACTGCCTGCTGCTGCATAGCCTCTTCCCCACCTGTACAGGACTGGCAGGACTAAGGAAAAGACCCGTTTCTGCCCACAGGTATCCCCCAATAGGTTCACAGATCTGAGGCAAAACGCTGAAGTTTTAACTCAGGGTTTGTGGCTCTGCTGAGAGGAGGCTGCAGTTGTGTGGGGTGAGCAGATCTGGACTGATTTACATCAGTAGTCTCAGATCTTGCCTGTTTCATACCTATTAACAATAAGTATTGACTGTAATCAACCAGTTGAGAACACGACACTGGATCCCAGGCTGCTATGAACAGAGGCTGAGGGGAGGGATGGCAGCAGTGTGTTCACTTCCCAGGCTGTCCCATCTTGTCAAGCCCCTGCAGAAAGGATCCAGTGTCTGTCCTCTCTGCTGGAAGCTCTCCTTCGATTTCTCTCTAGAGAGCAGCAATGAAATTAAAAGCCAAGGTGTTTTCAAGCAGTAAGGAATGCTGACATAAGATGCTAATTCACCTGCACAACTTGCAGCAAATTGCGACCTACGGGATTTTATGGAGATTCATAAAAGCAGCTGCACATTTCCAGGCAGCTCTGCCTGGCTGGGGGTGGAGGTGCTGCAGACATGTCCCCGGCCAGCTCAGGGCCAGCTGGGCTCACTGCCTCAGCCTTGGGGCTACCGAGGTGCAGCCCAGGAGAGGAAAGTTCCCCTCTGCAGGAGCACCCGGGTGTGGAGCAGCAGCAATTCCACCTCCAGTACAACCAGAAGGGGCCAGTGAGCTTCAGAAGTAGTTTTCCTGCAGTCCTGCTGCTCACACGGAGCTTTAACCAGGACTCACAGAGCTCCCAGTTGTCCAGGCAGTAAAGGGGGGGCTGAGATGGCCTCACCTGCAGAGCCCAGGGGCAAAGAGGCTTCTGGGCTGCACGGAACCTCCTGCCCAGGCACAATCAGCTCAGCTATGGCACACAGCTTCCCACACCCACGGGGAAAAAAATACCCTGCAGTCCACCTAAACCCTACCACTGAGCATTCCTCTGGGATCTGCTCCCTTCCTAGAGCACCTCAGCTCCAGGCTGGCCAGTTGCCCAGAGCCAAGTCTGGTTCTGCCCCATCTCATCCCTCCAGACAGATCACACACCCAGCGAGTCCGTGTCCTCCCCAGCCTCACCCTGGGACTGTCACACAGCCGGGGGCTCTGCAGGACGTGCTGGTGGGTGAGAGGGGGAAGAGTTACCTGCAGAGAAGCGGAGCTGAGTGCCCCCCGTCCTCCTGCAGCCAGATCTGCTCAGCCCCGGCCGGGCAGCATCCCGGGTCTGACTGCCAGGGCGAAGATGCGGGAGGTGTTGGGAGCAGGTTCAGAGCAGGACACAGAGGGAGAAGGGAGCTCTGTGGCTCCATTTCCAGTTCAATAGCGACCTCTGCTCTCGGCAGACCGAAAGGCATCGCTCCCCATCGCTGTGCTGAGCGGACAGACCTTTCCTGGTCCCCGTCACCCGGGGGGAACAAGGAGACATCTTTCACGTGTGGGCAACCACCGCGACCTTCAAATCCCATCGGAGGGAGCCGGGGGCTTCACAGCCCCAGGAACTGTTAGAGCATCCCAGGATTTACCTTCTCCTGTTTGGTATTTAACCAGATGCCAAGAGAGACAGGGACACCTGGCTCCTGAATGGATTGTTTCCAGCGTGCCCCAAGAGGGAACACAGCTATCTGTGCACTTACACACACACACACACACACACACACACACACACACACACACACACACGAGAGACTTGCATGGGAACTCTCAACCAAACCTAAGAAACAAAAAGGGGGCAGCTACAAAAAGCTTGGGCAGAAGCTGGCAGAAAAAAAGAGAAGAGGTCTCTGCAGGTCCTGGGGAGCACTGTGTGAGCTCTCCTTGCTCATAATTAAAAGAATATTTATGCACACAGCCTTCTATATGTGTTAATAAGTCACTATCTAAAGATCTTACATAACCCAAGTCCTTACAGGTGGTTACATTAGTAAAAACAAGCATTTTCTGCTGGTATCCTAGATCCCATTTCTAAAAGCAGACAAGGAGCCATAGGAACACAGCCAGCACCACCAGGTCCCTCAGTGCTCAGCACCACCACCCCAGCCAGAACCTCTGCTTCTGGGCTCAGACCTGCACACCATCAGCCCTTCTGCTTGTCCCCACTGTCCCCAGACACCAGTGACCATGACCCAGGGGTGTCCCCTGGAAAGCAGCAGCCTCCAGGAGGGAGCAGCCCCCACTGACTCCAGCCAAGGGCACAGAAATAAAAAGCTGTGAGACCCTCAGAGCTCCCCAGCCAGGGGAACGTGTCCTGCTCTGCTAAAACCCAGAGCCTGCCCAGCCAGCCCTGCCCTTGTCTCAGCAGCCCTCGGGACCTCTAATGGGAAGAAGTTGAGGAGCATTAGCATCCTTTCCATTTCCAGCACCCAGACTTCATAATTCTTCCCATTTTGTCACTCTTAATATTTATAAGATCCTTAGCAAATGATTGATTTTCCTTCAGACCCCTTGTCATTCACAGTTGCTTATCTCCTGCGTGTAGGGGGCAACCAACAGATTTATAGCAGCCCATCAAAGTTGTTACCAAAAGTACAGTTTCTTTTTGTGGGGGATCATTTCTAATAACTCCCGTGCACGATAGCAATTACTGACAAAAGTCAGGCTCTGTTAATAGAGTTTATCTCAGTCCATCATACATCCTTTGTCAGTGGAAGCATTTTGACAAGCCTGGGGTTAATTAAAACCAAGAAGACAATAAAATACACCTAATCAAACATTACAGGTACAGAAATCAATTAGCAGATTTATGGCACTTTGGAGCCCTCTATAACGTGCAAAATTCAAAGAAACTGTCAGTTCCATCCCCCCAAGACACTGTAATTGAATTTCTAATTGAAACTATTTTTCAATAGGTAACACAATCTACAAAGTTTGATTTGCATTAAAGTGGCATCTGCAGAGGACAGAGAGATCTAAAAAAAAAGTGTGTATTATATATATATACGTAAGAAATCCCATGCTGCTCCCATTATTACCAGCAATAATTATTATTATTTGCATATTTAAATTTCTGCAAAAGCCATTTAGAATCAATCCAGAATCAATGGAGTGGCCAGTTCTTTGCCAAGACCACTCCAGACAGTACAATTCCTGCAGAAAGAGTACATTTGGGTCCTAAAGAGGCAGTGAGGGGGAAATGAAGAAGAAAAGTCAGGGTTATCAGAAACATAAAATAATCTGGGCAGCAAACTGGGTGGGCCTGGCAGTCAGCAGAACAAAGTCCAGCTGCTGGTCTGTTACTGGGGCATCCCCAAGGGATGGACACTGGGGCCAACATTGTTCAGGTGGGAAGGAACTTTCAGCTCCAAACAGACCTGGTCATGACACCATGAATAACAACATGGATTTGAAAAAGCCCCAGCAGAACCCCTGAGCTTGCTGCTAGTGCCATGAGAGAGAGAGCAGAATGTGCACAGCTACCTAGTCCAGTGACATACAGCACTGCTCAGAATGTTTTGTCAATATTTTGTCTGCTTCATTTCTTCTACTCCTCATAAGACAGAGCAAAGAGCTGTCTCAGTAATTTACTACAAGATGGGAATGATTAGAAATGAAAAGCCAGAAGAAATGAAGAGGCCAACACAAAGCTTTCCATTGCTTGCATCTCTTTCAGTGCAGTGAGCCAGATTATTTTAACTGCTGATATTGCACTCAGATATCTAGAATCTGATATTTTTAAAGTATCACTTATTTTTAAATTTATATTAACTATTCATTTAAAATATTCATTCAGTTTTAATGCTATACAACGGAACAAAAAAACTCAAGAATTGTTTTATTCAAATACCACTCTGATGTTAGCAGGTTCAAGCTCCATCTAGCTGGGTCCTGCTTCATGAGAACTTGCAGAAAAATAAAAGTAGAAGACACTGCACATTAAACCAAACAAAAAAGACAAAAGAGTGAAAAACAAAGAGCAAAATGAGGCTTTCTGGTGATCTTTCTGTTTTCAGGAAACAGACCACGATGGACAAGGCCCTCAGATCCCATCCATTTCTGCAGAGATGACAAACCTGACTGCACATTCCCTGGCACACACCTTTCTTACACCAACTAACCCTCTTTGCTTTATGTGATGCTCCAGCAGCAGCTCAGCTGGAGGAAAAGCACCTGCAGAGAGGTCCCCAAAGCTCTACAGCTCATCCAGGGAGGACACTGAGAGGCAGCCAGCTCTGGGGGGCCAGAGGAACAGGGATCAGAGCCAGCTGTAAGAGATCCACCTGAGAGCAGAGTTTCCCTCTCTTTCCAGCCTTTCATCTGGGCAGCATCCGTGTGAAATTAAATCCTGGGCGTTTGGGAAATCATCCATGGAGAGGTGATTAATTCTATTAGAGGATCTGGAGGGAACTCTCATTTCCTTTGTTAAAGGACAGGAATCCAGACTCAGATTTTAGCAGAGTTTCTTCTGGAGCTGATCCCTGAAGCTGTCACTTGCACTGAGAGGCTCCTAGGAAGTGCACTTCAAAGTCTGCATTTCCTGATGGGCTGGAAGTTTGAGGGCTTTGATCTCCCCTCTCCTGGTGTCTGGGTGAAGAAGTGCCTGTGACTGAACATTTCCTGGTGCTGCAGCATTCACCTCTCACTTCAATGGGGTCCTGTCTGGCTTTGCAGCTTGCACCATCCATCACTTCCAATGGTCCCACTCTGCCCTTCACAAAGCCCCACCTGAGGTACCAGTGAAGATTGACCTTGCCATCAATCTGTACTGCCACCAGGTAGCTGCTTTCTGGTTTGGTTGGGGTTTTTTTTTGTTCTTTTGGTTTTTAATTGTCCTTTTGCATCTTTCATTCCCTTCCACTCCAGAACAGAGTGTTCCAGTTGGAAGGGACCATCTCAAGTTCTACTGCCTGACCAACATCTGCCAGCCTGGACCTCCCCAGTGCCAGACCTGACCCCACAGCTTGCACGTGGCTCTCCTGTTGGTACTGCCAGGAACAACATTTCTTTTCCAAGGAACACCACTGACTCACTGAGCTGTGATTCACTCTACACAAACAACAAAAGAACCCCAAAAACACATAACAACAACAACAACAACATCACTGACAATACGCCAAGAGCAGCCTGGTCCTTTGAGAAAGCTTCTTCCAGTCAGTGTGACCCTAGTTCCTAACTAAATTCAGTCCCTGCTGGTTTGCAGTGGTGTCCTTAGGGGTGACACCAAAACCTGCAGTCAGCAGGCACAGCACCAGCTGCCCCATCACTCACCCATCCAAGGGGAATATTTGTTCCTGGGTGGGTGGG
>JAAWXA010000008.1:769826-786334 GCA_038090715.1 Florisuga fusca | reverse complement strand
CCCACCCAGGAACAAATATTCCCCTTGGATGATCCATGCTCGAAGCACCCAGGCTGAGTGCTTTCCTGTCCCCTCCAAACCATCATCTCTTGATCCTTCTCATCTGCAGTTCTGAACCCAACAGCACAGACCCTTCCACACCCAAAGCACCAGACACCAACCCAGAACAAACTCTGATTTGTTTTGGTTTTTTTTTAGTTCCAAAGCCATCTGATGGCAGCCCAGGAGTGCCAGCAGAGCCAGCACTGACCAGCTGACACATCTCTGCTGGGCCAGGGCAGGACAGCTCAGGCAGAGCCAACACGTGCTCCACAATATGTTCACTGCTGGTTTAGAACAGGAGATTACACCAGTGCCCCATTCAGAGGATGTCAGACTGTGCTGGCACATGGTCACAATGTGTTGTTCCATGGTAATTTTCCCCTCAGCCCAAATAGCTCTGGCTAACTTTCTGGCCAGCAAGTGCAGGCAGACAGAAAAATCCCAAATTCCTTCCCTATTAAGCCTGTGCACAATGCAAGACAGATGTATTTTTCTTTTCTCTTGCATTACAGTTTTTTGCCTGGTTGCAAGGAGACAGGGGCTTCAGAGAAATGAGTTTTAAAAAACCAAAACCTGCTCTAACACTAGCTGCAAATTCACCTCTCTCCTCAATGCTGATTCATTTTCCTTCAACAGTTCACATCCTTTGACATCTTTGCAGTCCCCCATGTTCCTGGTGCTGTTTCTCAGCAGTAGATAAGAAAACTTAAAAAAAAAACTTGCTATGCACTAGCAATAATGAGATTCAAAATAAAAGATTTTTTTTTCCAATCTTTCTACATAAAAAAGTCCTGAATCAGGGCCCAGCAGTGCACAAATATTACTCATGTCATTGACACTAAGAAAAGGGGAGCTGTGAATAAAAAATGTTAAAAATGAACACAAGGAGCATTGTTTGCATATCAGAAAAATTAATCTACATAGAGAAGTGTAAGAGCCTGCAATTCAGAAAGCAAAGAATTAGGACAGCCCAGCTGAGAATAATTTTCTAGCCAGTTAATTTAATTGCATAAATCATTCCTTTGTTAGCAATAAAGAGATATAATTAAAATGAGATTGCTTCTCATTTCTATTCTCTGGAAACTAAAGGAATTGATTTTGGGGAAAGCATTCTTCCAAATACCAGATCAGCAAATTACATTTACCTTTTTAGAAAGGCTAAATTATTTTGCACTAATATCATGGAGGGTTTAATTAATTATAGATCTGCCATATGATCTTAAAGAAATAATTTACTTAATGCCCACAGAACAGAAGTTTGTAAGTGCTCCCATCCCTCTGCTAGCTGGTGTGCAGGTTTTTACAAACAGGGCAGAAGTTGAACACGTGGCTGTCAGGAGAAATAAGAGGAAATACAATAAACCTGGAGGTGGGGGATGGTTTGGTAAGAGGTACTCAAGTACTGCTCCTTATGTGGTGGTACATACATGGATTACTCTTCTTTGAACTCCCCTGAACTGGTCTGCCTCTAATCTTGGGGTGATGATTGTTTGCTGTCCACAAACCTTCAAGGCTCAATAAACAGGTGAATAACAGAACAACAGCTCAACAGAGTCTTTCACATCCACTCAGCACTCCTCTCCACAAGAGAGGGAAGCCAAACAGCCTTTCTACATTTTTTTTAAACCCCTTAAAATCTCTCTGGCCTTTGTCATGCTGCTTACTCTCCCAATTGTCCTTTCTATCAGGTGGGAAGTGCCACACTTCCACCTCCCTCCCCAGGAGGCTTCCCCTGCCATCAAGGATTCCCAGATCCGAGGCTCTCCAGGCACAGGACAAACTGCTTGGCACAAATTTACACCAGGCTGCACTGATGGGCTCTCCCAACACCCAGGGAAAGTTCTGCACAGGTCCCTGGCACTGAGCTGCATCATTTCCCAGGACACATCCCCAGTGGGATGGGCTGTGGAAGCAGCCAGCAATGCTGCCTGTGCTGCCAGCCCTGCCCTCAGCACCACCTCAGCCCATCCTGCCCATCCTTCCCGGGATCTGCAGGGAAAAGCAGCTTCTCAAGACCAGCTTGGCCAGGAAGCTGTTCCTCCACACAGCCCCTTGCACACACACGGCCTCTGCTGGGGAAGTTTTTCCTTTTCTGTGTGTTTTAGCTGAGGGGGAACAGAACAGCCTTGTCCCCAGAACCAAATTCCCCATGTACCCCCCCTGGATCCTGACAGCACAGCCCTGGCCAGGGGGGATGCTGTGCAGGGTGGCAGGCAGCTTGACAAAGAGGAGCCTTTTGTATGCAAGAGTTAAATAGCAGATAGATTAGATCTCATCATTTGAGATTTCCAGGAAAAGTGTTGTGTTGCTATGGAAACCTCAGCATAACCCAGGTTTTCCCTCCTTTTGTTTATTCATTTTCTCCTTGCCTCTTCCAGTCCCCTCCACTGGGGCTTACAGCTTGAAAAACAATTTTTGGGTTTTTTTTCTAATGTCCACTTCTCTTTGTGAGTACATTTTTTTGGTACACAGCCAACAACATCACTGCCACCACTTCCAAGCTCCTCTTTCACAGTGAGTACTGTAGCATGTACTACCCATCAGGAAATCCAACTCCTATATATCTGTATTGCTCTCTTCCTGTCTGGGGAAAAAAGATGGAAAAGGCTTGTGGTAATAAAACTGAGCCTTTGGGGGCTTTTGGGGGGAAGAAAGCACATCCACAACCCCCCTGTCCCAGAGTCAGCCCTGTGTATCTCCAGTGCTGGTGTTTCAGGGCTGGCAAAGCCCTTGGCTGCCTCCAGGCATTGCCAGGGTTTCTCCCAAATTGCAGCAGCTCTCCCTGCAAACTTCCCATGTCCAAAGTGAGATCAAACCCAAGCAGCAAATGAAACCTCCTGCAACAGGGCTCTATTTGCAGCAGGGTCAGACAGGCAATTCAAGGCAAGGAACAGGACAAGGAACAAAGCAAGGTCCTGGAGATTCCTCTGCACCTGATAGCCCAGGGCCTCCTGACACCACATACACAGCCTGAGGGTGCCAGAGGGAGAAACTCAGCACTGCTGCAACCTGGTGAAGAGTCTGATAGAGGCAGTGACATGGGGGATGTCCTAGAAGGGTCAGTTCCTATGGCATACTGCCTCCTTCACTCTGTACACCAGGGACTGCTGTGCAGAGTGCAGCAGGACCCAACCCAGGGGGGTTCTGACCCCCACGGAATCATGCATGCACACAAAATGAAAGGTCTCCACCTTGCAGGACACAAGTACAACTCTTAAGAGCTGAGTTCCGTCACTCTGCTGTTGCTGAGCAAGGGATGGCACCCAAAGCCTTCCAGGGGTGAAGAACCAGGGCTGTGCTGCAGCCCCTGGCACACACCTGCCAGTTGTTTTCTTGCACCCACTGAAATCAGGAAAATCCACCCTGCAAACATCTTCATAGGAACATTAGCACTGAAATCCCCACGTTCACAGGGTCCCTCGAATGCCACAGATGAAAAACCAATGAAGTGTGAAATGCTATGGAGTCTGTCCCCAGTCACAAGGTTTCACAAAACAGACTGTTCCCTTTTTAGCTTTGGAAAATCAGGCACTTTGCAGGCAAAGACAACCTGGATAGTCAGCTCAAAGTTTCCCTGTCTCTATTCCCAGGCATCTTTAGCCATTTATTTCACTCTGTCTATACCTGGATGCCCAACAAGGACATAGATGCTTTTTGCAGTTGTTTGGAAGTTGTTTGACTCCAGTTTTGGAGCATAAAACTGGCCAGCAGTTGTTTATATATTTAAAAAAAAAAAATAAATCACTTCCAGGTTACCTGCTTCTGGCTAGCCCTAGAATCTATGAATGTCAACTGTCAAGTCGTTACTCTGGGGCTGCAGATTCAGCAAGTTTCCTCCAGCTCTCTCAGCAAAGTGGTGGCAGAATCAGAACGTGGGTTCATCATCCCTGCCTGTGCCAACATCCCCACCCAGTGGCCAAGCATCCCTACAGCTCCTCTTCCAGCTCATCCTGGAATCTGTCACCAATTACTGAAAAGAAAACCCCCAAAACTTGCTCCCCTGACCCAGCTCTACTCACTGTGCCCAGAGCCCAACAGAAAAAAAGTTTCTGAGGCAAAATTCTGATGATGTTCCTTCTGGCAAGGCTTTTGAGTAAAGGTAAAGCAGGGCAGCAAAAAAGAGGCTTCTCTCCTTCCTTCTGGAGGAGTATCACAAGCAGAGAGGCATCATGCAGCCTCTTCAGTTCTCTTCATGTTCACACACTGCTGCCCACCCATTGCCCCACCTCACCCACTACCACTTTTTGTATTTACAAGGATACCAAAGTTTGGATTGCCAAAAAAAAAAAAAAAAAATTGGAACAAAGCCCTGTGGTGCCCCTCCCAGACAACATCCTCATGGGGAGCAGAAACCTTCCTTTTCAGGAGTTTATGGTGTGGGTTCTGTGCAAAGGAAGGACAGTCAGACACAGGCAGGTCAGGCTGTGCTCTCCATACATACATTCTGGATGCTTCTCTATCCCAGCTTTGAGAGGAGGCATTTTCATCCCAGTGCTAACACAGAGCACCCTCCCTGCTGCACACAACCCTGCTGACCAGCTCCATGGCATCTCTACTCACTTCCCCACACACACACACACACCTTTTTTGTTTTGCTTTTTGATGTTGTTTTTTTTTTTTAAATTGTAATCCTGAACTGCTCAGCTCTAAGGAAGGAGGTTTGGGGACAGGCTCTGGACAAGCTGGGCAGATAATCCATCTTCAGCTTCCTGCTCTGGGAAAGGGCAACCTCCATTCACACTAGGTGATGTGTGCAGGTCCCACAAAGAAAAGCTCCAGCAGGGCCCAGGCACTGCTGAATCACCATCAGTTACCAGGCTACTCAAGCAGAGGTGTAAAGAAAAGTTTACAGGATATTTATCCAAAGACAGATGATGCTAGCTCTTGCACACAGGTTAGCATGCTCACATCAGGCCTGCAGCTTGCCCAAAGATCAAACACATTCCACTAAGTCTGGCCTGACTACTCTCCTTTATCAGTTTATGAGCAGTGTCCATCTATAATTCAGTTGTAACACTTCAGTGTCTCAACAACAACAACAAAAAAGCCTGTAATCTGGATTTAGGCCTTAGCAGAGCACTCTAGGTATTTAGACAGAAGTATTCCCTCCCTCCCAAAGAGCCCACACACCAACCAAAACCTGCACAATACTAGCACGAGAATTTGGGGTAACACTGCCCTCTTGAGGGACTGGAGCTGTGTCTGCTTGGCAAAGCCACCTCCTCCCTGCACTGCTGCTCAGCTCAGACAGGAGCCCCCCCACTGCCCTGCCATATGGCTCCAGAGCTGTGGAAGTTCCTGAAAAGCTGCAGTAGGCTCACACCTCGGAACCAATTCTTTCTAGGTACAAGATGGGTTTGGTTGTTTCATTCCTAGGTCTTTCAGGCACAAAGACAGGCCCTCTGAAGGCAAGACTCTATTGGAAATACATAAACCTCTCTCTGGCAATGAGAAGTTTGGTTTCTTCCTGAATTACAGCCTGTTGTTTTATCCAACATTTACCTACAAGCCAACATTTTCAAATGGCAACATAAGTCAGTTGGGAGAGCAGGGAGGGAAGAGACATTAGAGGAATAGGGTTAAATACCCTTATAAAATGTTAATTTTAAAATTAACATTTTATTTCTGGAAATAAGAATGCTGTGGCAAACTGAATGCCACCACAGGTTGAGATACAAAACACTCATCTGTGTAACTTTTTTATAGGACTAAACACCCAAACACAAGCTTCCTAAGAAACACTGATGAGGGTTCACTACCCCAGAGAGCAGAAACGAGTCCAAGTAGCTAGAGGTACTGTACTGCTGGCTGAAGTGAGAGCCCTGGGTGTTCACAGCCACCAAGATTCATGATGAGAGTAAACTGGCATTTAAATGGATGCTACTGCTCCATCAGGATTCAATCCTAGCAGAATAATGGCATTGGAACAGTCCCAAGCTTGCAGACCAGTTTCTGCAAAAAGCAGGGTTGTCTAAATGCCATACAGCATTATCACCACTCAACTCAGGTACTGAAACAATCCAAACAGGCTGAACCAAGGGCTTCATTGCCACACTAGTGAGCTCAAACCACCAGGATCTGTCTATAAAGGTAAATGAGTGAGTCCTGGTGTCTGAAACAGCTGGCTTGTGCCTTGAATAATTATCCATCCCATGCAAAGGGCAAGCTCTTGAACTTAGGGGGCTAAACATCATGAAAATGGAATACAAGTGAAGACAGGTCTAAGAACTACTTCCAGAAGTCTGAACTCTAAGCAGTCCCTTCTTCAGCTCAGCAATTTTGTCTTCTCTTGAGGCTGCATAGCTCTTTGCTGTCTTGATGAGAGAGTCATGGTGTTTCTCCAGTGCAGCCTTCAGGTTCAGGTAGATTTCCTACAGAGGAGATAAAAGGGGGAAAAAGCACCATCAGCAAATTTCATGTTTGTGCTTTGAAAGGATGTCAAGTGATTTGGAAAGGTACCTTGTCCTGAGTTTAAGTAGCAGCATGCAAAGAACACAAGAAAGTTGCAAAACACCACAAGAACAAGAGCAGCCACAAACAGAATCCAAATATTATGGTTCTGCTGTAACTCCAGTGGTTACAATGCTCTGGGTCAAACACCAGCACCAGCCCAGTGCTCCCACTGCCACTGCTCTGTTCTGGGTTAACTTGTGGCACCAAGTGGAGCAAAAAGTGTTTTGGTGGCAAATAAGTGTTCCTTTGTCTACATAGCCCAAGTTAAAAACCAGTTTTGAGAACACCAAGAAACATTCCTTTAGGAAAAGCCTCACCTTAGCTTTCATTTCTTCTTTTTCAGCATTCTCATGCAGCTGCTGGATTTTGAACCTTGTCTGTTGGATTTCCTTGTGAATGGCTGTCACTTTATCATACACAGCACCCCTCTTCTCCTGAACTCTGTTACAGTATCTACAGGTGGGAGAGAAAAAAAAAAAGTTACTTAGCCATTTGACCAATTCCAGACTGAACTTAGCCCCACCACACACCAATCACTTTCTCTAATTCACCAGCAAAAACTCCTGTTTTCAGATCAAAGTTACTTTGCTTCCCCTCTAGCTTATCAAAGCACCTAATTAAGGAAGGATCCAACACATTAAAAACAATTTTTAAGCAGCAACTTTTAGCACAAAGGAGCATTAGATTAGATTATTTTCATTCTTTATTTGGAAGGAAAATTAGCTTTTAATGCCTCTCCTTTAGCTAGAACAATCCTCTAGATGAGGAGCCAAGGAAGCCTGGGAGTCCTGCTGCCATCCTACTCAGCCTTGGCAGCAGAACCAAACCTCAGCTGACTCTCAGCTATGTGGGAAAAAGCTCTATTCCATCAGTTAGTCTGCCCAGCCAATAATTTCCTCTATTGCCTTTCCCATCCATGTATTAAATGTTATATAGATACAAGCTCTTCTTCTACACTTCTAATCTTGCAGTGCAGCCACAACCCTAGGATGCTGGAGTTTGCTGCTGTGCTGTAAACACTGCTCTGCAGCTTGCCTTCAGCACACAGTAGGAAGGAAGATGGGCTAAGAGGCTTTGATCAAATGACACTTCTCCTTTTGTTTTAGAAGCATCATGTCAGGATAATACTCCTCTGAGATACCAGCCCTATTTCCCCATGGGTCTTGAACATCTTTGATAATGAGCAAAAGTGGCAAGGGAAATTATGAAAAATTCATGAAAGGCAAATGGGGCTTTGTTGAAGTCTGATAAGTTGGAAAATTATCCCAATGTGACATTCTCTTTAAGAAGATAAAAGAATCAAGAATAAGCATTATAAATTAAATTAGTGCTCCAATAAAAGAATTGCTGTCAAGTCACATTGCAATTATTGATTTGAGACCCTAAATCCCTGCCTGCAGCATCAGTGGTCTTCATACAAATCTATCCCACATCACTCATTTTCTTCCTCCTGCTAAGCTCCCTGTTTGCAGCAGACACAAACTTTGGTAGCACATAAAGACATAAAGTAGCACCAGGCAGCAATGTCAACTCATCCCTACTCAAACACAGTCTGCTTGTACTGCTCCACATCTTCACGCTTCTTTTTGATCCTGATTTCAGCTGTAGACAGCTTCTCATGCTTGGCAGTGACCAGTCTCTTCAAGGACATTTCATCTGTCTTCCCCTTTTTCAGCTCAATCTGAGCACTCTCAAGCTGGTCCTCCAGATTTCTGACCTGGAGTATGTCAGAAGTATTGAAATAAGTTAAATTAGGGGGAGGAAATTTGAAACAACATACTGTTCATTTATGAATAACTAGCTTCCTGCTTTTTAAAGATCTGATTGCCAACTGATTGTCCCAGTTAAATCCCAGTTCTCCAGTCTATCTGATTTTAAAGATCCCAGGCCCTGGAATGATTTTTCAGGAGTAAGTGGTGTGACAAGAATTTAATCAGGGAAAATCTGACTTAGAAAGATTAACATTGAAGTTAAAGGCACTTCAGATAAGACTCTTCTTGAAGTAGTAATTTTTCTGCTCTTAGTTTCTACTCTCTAGGCAGAAAAAAAAAATGGATCTCACTTTTCTTCTTTTATCATTTCCTACCAACAACCCCAAGACAGTTCAAAATATTTTAGGTCAGGTTTCTATGGCAACAAAGGCTTTGACTATTAGAAGTGGTCAGCAATACATTAACTACTGGCATGCAGCACAGCAGCAGTCTTGTTCTACTGATGTTTTTAAGAATAAGATTGAAGTTACCCACATTCTCTCTGTTTGGGACAGAAGAAAGACAGGTACTTGCAAAACATTTACTGATGATTGCCTATTTTGCTTAGACATGAGGTTTTCCCTAAGCAGCTACAATTTGAATGACACAAACCTCTGATAATACACTGGCCAATCTCTCCACATTTGCTCCTTGTCTTTCCATCTTCTTTTGATACAACTGCACCTCCAGTTGGCATGATGGCAGAACCTCAACCAGGTCTCTGTAGCCTTCATATTTCTCAATAACTTCTTGCTTTAAAGAGAAAATAATATTATTAAAACAGCTTTGAAGTTCAGCAGTTATTTGGTACAGTAGTAATGCATACTGGCTTGTGTATAATTTTTGTTTAACATATACTGGAATTAATGTTTAGTAGTGACTGAAATGAGATCTTTGATTTGTAGTAAAAGCATTTATTTGGAAAGCATAAGAAAAGTAACATGCAATTGTTTCCACTAATTATCTAGCTTGTTGTAAGAGCTTTCAGGACAGAAAAGCAAATAAATTTTATTTGGGTAAAAACAGGAGTTATGTAAAGGATGAAAACAAACAAACAAACAGATGTCTGAAATCACAGCAATAAAGTTTATACAACAATACCTAGGAAGACAGTTACCCAAGCTTCATTGTTGCATGAGTTATAAGGAACTACAAACATTTAAAGTCATTACTACTAAAAAAAAAACCCAGAAAGCTAGGAGGGGAACTCAGTGGAACTGCCCTTCAGTATTCTGTGAAACTGTGATTTCATTTCAGACTAAACCACTGTTCTGTTGATTTTTTACTACCAGAATAAGTCATTCAAAAAGGAGCTCTAGGTGATGACAGTTCAGTAAAGAAGATGTGAAAAAACATGTCCTCCTTGTGTGGCCAGAGGAAAACCTCACCTTGGATTTCTTCAGTTTCTTAACAGTCTCTTTCATCAATTCCTTGTAATTTTTAAGTTCCTCTGGACTCTCCACAATTTTTGATTTCAGCTGCTCTTGTTCTTCTTTCAAAGTAGCCATTGTCACTTTAAGCTCATTCTAGTTAACAAGACAAAGACATTTTCATCATCAGTTAAGTGAACAAAGAGGAACTGTGTGGAATGCCAGGATCTTACACTAGAAAGGTTCTTTCCTCTCTTGTAAGTCATTCCTCATCAGGAAGTTTGTTTTAAAGATAAATTCTTCTGAACAGCATTAAGATTCAAATCAAAGCAGTTCAGAGTCCATTTTGCTCCCTGAAGACACAAAGTCCAACACTAAGCACAGCACTGAAGGTACTACACAAAAAGCCTGCCATCTAATGCCTGTTCAGGCTAGGGGCTGGTAGAAGAGGGACAAAGTTTCCCATGCAACCTCTCCAAAGCCTCCTGCTTTGCAGCCAACAGTGGCTGCCTTTAGCCCTTCTGTACACCCCAGGTAAGCCCACAGCTTCTCAGAAGTCCAGGTGTCTCACCTTTAACAGAGCAGCTTCTGGAACACAGGCAGCTTCACATTGCAGAAATGTGTATTTAAAGTTAAGACACTGCAGTAAAGCTTTCATGATGTGGAAAAAACTTAAGCTAAATCAGTTTGGTTTTTTTTTAAATAATAATCAGCACCTGAACATCACCTGAGTCCAAGAATAGATGATGTGTCAGTTGATCTGAGCTGCAAGTTACAGCCTACACAGAGGTGTACTTACCAGCTTTCTAGTACTCTCTGCAATATCTGACTTCTTCTGGGAAATCACTTCTTGCAAAGCTGTCTAAAAAAATAGGAGTAACAAGTTTTAAATAAGCATCTCTACAACTGCTACCTGCTTTGCCTATCACAGATCTGGCTACAACAAAAGTCCTATATCTGGTTTCTAGAGTGCCATTAACTAGCAGACAAAATACAGTCTGTAAGATTTAAAATAGAAGGAAGACATTGTTGCAAAAGTCACTGGGAACACCAGAGAGCACCAGCGAGCAGTAGGAACAGGGATAAGAGATGGACAACCTCTGTTCTTATCGGCACTGTTTTACACATGAAGCCTTCTTCAGTAGATGCATCATGAAATAAAACCTCAATTAATACAAAGTCCCCAGTAACATAGAAGTCACATACACGGTTAATAATATGAGACTTGACTTAAAAAAAAAGTAAGCCCAGAGATTTATTTGTTTTCCAAAACAGGTGAAAAGGTTACCTATGAGATGTTAGAGGCAAGCTGTCATTGCTGGAAAGTTACCCCTGCAATCAAGCCTGATCTTTTTGCCAGGCACTCCCTTGGGTGACCCTTCTCAGGGCTCATTTCCTGCCACAGCCACCTCCAGTTCTCCAGATCTGGAGAATTCAGGTGGAAAACAAAGCAAAAATCCAACAGGGAAACACACACCACACTTCCAAACAAGGAGATAGGCATCTCCCAAGTCATTGCAGCAATGTACTTCAGAGAGAAAGAGCTGAAGACACTTCAGTATTGCCCAAGTCTGATTTCAAGGAGGCTTCATATTCCTTACACTGAGAGGAAAACCTGACACCAGGGCTTAGACAAGGTGTTGAGGTGCAGTGATCTTTGGTTTCAATAGGAAAATTCCCTTCAAGTGGTGATGAAGGGAGAGGTAGAGGATGAGAGGACAGCCCTGGTGGGGAGGCAGGGCAGCATTTCAGAGGTGACACCTGTTTCCGGCGATAGTCCTGCCTGAGGAGCTGCTCCAGCTCTCGAATGTTGGCTGTCAGTTGCTTGACCTCTGCTTGGTGCTCAACTGGAACAGTGCTAAGCACAAGAGAGAGATTGAACAGCTTCAGCATCAGTCAGGTCAACAGAGTGCAGTAGATAAAACAATCACCCTCTCCAAAGAGCTTACAAGCAGTGACTTTAGCAACCAGGGCAAGATATCCCAAGCTAACATCTTGTTCTTCTTTGCTTTTTATTTTGTAGCTGAAGCAGAAAATCACTTTGGCAAGAAGGGGCACGGGTATAACAGATGACTAAGCTTAGAGAGCATGCTAGGCAAAACAGAAACCACCAAGAAAACAAAGACAACACTTTTCCTAATTTCCAACATAAAATGTCCCCTGGCAGAGCTTGAGGCCATTCCCTCTGCTTCTCTCTCTCATTACCTGGGGGAAGGGACAGAGCTCTCCCCACTCCAACCCCCATTCAGGGAGTTGTGGAGTCAGGTCTCCCCTGAGCCTCCTTTTCTCCAGACTAAGTACCCCCAGCTCCCTCAGACACTCCTTGTCACATCTGTGCTCCAGGCCCTTCCCCAGCCTCACTGCCCCTTCTCTGGACACACTGCAGCCCTTGTGGTGAGGCCTAAAACTGACCCCAGAAGTTGATGTGGCCTCACCAGTGCCAAATACAGCAGAACAATCCCTGTCCTGGTCCTGCTGGCCATTTTACTGCTGATACAAGCCAGGATGCTCTTTGCCTTCTTGGCCATCTGGGCTTATACTCAGACATTGTCAATCAATACCTCCAGGTCCTTTCCCTCTGCCCATCTTGCCCAAGCCTGGAGTGTTGCATGGGCTGGCTGTGACCCAAATGCAGGCCCAACACTTGATCTTGTTGCATCCCATACAACTGGGCTCAGCCCACTGACCCAGCCTGTCCAGATGATCTGCACTGAACAGAAGCCAAGTGGTGCATCAAGTGCTCACTGCTCACACTCACTTCAGTTTCTCCAGCTTCACTACTGCCTCCCGATTCGCTGCCTCCAGCTGCTGGTGCTTCTCCATAGCTGATTTCTGCAAATTAAACATTCAAAGATTTACTTTTTTTTCATTTAATAGAATATGGTTTCACTCTTGATTCCTATGAGAGCCCTGCTCATTGTTATTTCAGAGGAAATCCACCACCTCTGAACTACTAAGGTACTCAGAAAAGCCACCTGCAATTCTAGCTTGAGCCCATAACTGTTACATCTCTCTTCTCAAAATTGAGGTATTTATTTTTCTAAACTACCAAACGAGTTAGTGGAAAAAAACTTCACACAACAGCCAAATAATAACTTGGTCACAGTCATACAGAAACCTTAAGATACTGTCAAGCTCATCCACTCTTCTAAACTGACATGTTTCCTTGAGGAGCTTGCAAAGGTTTTTCTTAAACCATTTACAGTAGCTGTGTATGCTTACAACAGGTAATATTGTTGCACAGATTTTACATAACATTGAGCTGGTACCTTCCCATATCACTTGGCTACCTTTAACATTCCAATGTGTTATTTAAACACGGAGTTAAAAGCCCACCACCTCTGTGCCCCCAGTCCTAGGTTAATGCTGATCACACTTCAGCAGTTATCTGGGCTAACAGCCCCCAGCCTTACATAGTTGAGCTGTAACTCCAGGTAGACCTCCCGGCGGAGTTCTCTGAAGTTGATAAAGTTGAGAATGCCACTCAGGAACCGAACTGTCCTCTTGGTTTCTGAAACAGGAATTGGAAGTTCTCTGCTCTGGTTTCCATAAGCACAGTGACTGGGCCAGGAGGGGAGCTGGAAGCCAGGGACAGCTCTCCATACCAGATGCCCATCTGGTTTTGCCCAGTAAGCTGCAGCACCCAGAGACTGAGTGAGACCCAGCAGGCCAGGGAACACAGGGGTTACAGAGCAGTTGCTTACTTGGGTTTAACACATCAGCGATCTGGAAGTCGTGGATGCGGCAGACGGGAAGCAGACGCTCCCTGCGGGGGGAGAGGACACAGCCTGAGCTGCAGCCACCACTGCCCAGCTTCTGCTCTCCCCACCTCCTGCTGAGGGCATCTCCTCCTCTCACCCCGGGGCATACACACAACAAGGGTCAGACAACAGTAAATCTCAGGAGGATAACAGAGCAGGAAGACACACACCAGCATGAAGCCCTCTGTGTTCTTGCAGCACCAGCAGGTGTGTCTAGAGGCAATGCCCAGCCTGAAAAACAACTTCTCACCTTCAGGAGAAAACTGTACATTTAACTGTAGGTCAGCTCCCCTCTTAGAGCTAGAATGAATCTTCAAAGTCTAAAACTCACCTTATTGCAACAAGGATACCTACAGAGAATCCAGACAGGAAACTTACACAGTGAGTGCCTAGGAAACCTCATGGGTGTCATGGAGACCCTGGTGCCTTCCAAAGCACAGGGCTGCACTCCATTTGGGTGAGGATTACTTAGCACATTTCTTTTGACAAAGTAACTGCCAGCTGAGAATTTTACTGTGTTATTGCTGTCCCCTGTTCACCTGCAGGTTCCTCTTTGCCCAGAGCCAGCAAGCAGAGGAACCACCGTCAGATAACAGGCATAAAGTCCCCCTGCTGCTAGTAGATTGGACCTCTGAAAGGAACAGCAACTGAGCACATGCAACATTGTCTACTTACATGTGAATATACAAATTACAAACAGGGAGAAAGCCTTCATATATCTGTGGATACACGATGTCAGCATTGAGTGGCATCTGAAGAGGAAAGAGAGTCAGTCCATAAGCAGCACATACAGAAATGCACAGGTTTATTTCCACAGCAAAATAATCCAGGTAGGTTAAACTCACTGAGGATGGTCCCCCCCTCCACAGAGAACACTAGTTAGAGGCTGAAGAATGCCATCCAGTTAATCAGCAGACTATCTGTGGTGTCAGTTTTGGCTGCTCAAATTATATAAAGGTAACACCAACTACAGTACCAACATCACACACTCTGGAATTCAACCTAAAGCCTCTGATTTAATTTGTTCCAAACTGGTGTGTGACAGTCTGCATTACACACCTAACACCACAAAACTGCTTAAGCACCCTGAAATCCCCACCCTCCAGAGGTCTGAGAAGCCAGAAGAAGAGGACAGGGGTATACTGTCAGCTTTTCTGATATTTAAAACCTGACAATACAGTATCCCAGTGATGTGAGATCCTGGGTTAACCTGCACACATCTGAGCTTCCCTTTCAGCTTACCCCAGCCCAGCAGGAGACAACAGTATTTACTCTCACTTTCCAGAATCAGTTCTTATCTGAGACAGAAAGTAAATTAAGGGTTAGTCAGCAAGGTCTCAGTTAACATCCAGCTGCACTTCCCTTTCAGTTAATGGAGTAGAGATGATCAAACATTAAAAGCAACATTTCCTTTGCTTCCAGGCCAGCCTAACATCTCAGCAGGGAGCACAGAGTTCTCCCCCTGAACACAAATGCCCACGGTGTACCCTATCTCACACAAGACTTTCCTGCAATAGGGGCAGAATTTTTAAGCTCCCACCCATGCAATTACAGCTTACCAAAGAGTAAGCTGCTTGCCATTTACTAGTGAGAAAAAGAGGGAGATATTTCAACATTTAATTGCTTAACATCTTTAATCTTTTCACCTGTCAGCAGACATACCATGTAGAAGTGCTCCAGGCGGATTCCATAGACCTTCTGCAGGATCCTCATGTAAATCATGTGTAAAACTTCAAGCTGCAAGAAGAGAGGGCAGGAGTCAGTACTCATTATGAATCCATGACTGAGACACCAAGACTGACAAGTTTCACTTGCCAATAGCTGGCAGTTGAAGCATTACCATCTTCTAAAACAATATCACAGAAATCACAGGAAGTTAGGGGGCCCTTGAAGGATCATCTAGTCCAATTATAAGAAAAAACAATCAGCTCAGACAGCTACAGCCTTAACTGACACAGCTGTGCACTGCTCTTCTCACATTGCTGCTCACAGATAGTCAGAAACCAACATCAAAAATCTAAAAAAAAAGTTACAGAAACTCATCCCAAAGTGCCCTTCATCACGTTATTAAAATAGAAGGTGAGAACCCCTACAAGCCAAACAGTTCTTCCTTGACAACACCAACTCACAACCAGTTTAAACCTTAAAAGCAATCATCCCATTGTTCCCTCAACACTTGTCAGCCTCCTCCTCCAGCAGGCACAAGCACACGCTGCAGCACCAGGAATCAGACTGAGGCATCAATTAAACTTTAAAGCCACTTCTTTAGTTAAGGACACTGCAAGTCTAGGGTAACATTAAAGGTCAGACATAGAGAAGGAAAGAAAAAAGAGGGTGGAGCAAGGAGAGTAGTTTTTGGCTTAAAAGAATTAGGTGATCAACTAAGCTGTGGAAACTGACACTCTGTGGGTAGTTTAATCCTGTTCCCACAGAACCCAAAGAGACAAAGGGTGTAATTACATGTTTGTAATTTATGTTTGGTTGTTTATAGAGTCACAGGATGGTTTGTGTTGGAAGGGACCTTAAAGCTCATCCAGTTCCAACCCCCTGCATGGGCAGGGACACCTCCCACAGCCCAGGGTGCTCCCAGCCCCATCCAACCTGGGCTGAGACACTGCCAGGGATGGGGCAGCCACAGCTTCTCTGGGCAGCCTGGGACAGGGGCTCACCACCCTCAAATTAAAGATTTCTTCTTAATGTCCAACCTCAATCTCCCCTCTTCCAGTGTTAACCCATTTTCCTTCTCCTCTCCCTACCCCCCCCCGTGTCCAAAGACCTCCCCCAGCTTTCTTGTAGCCCCTTCAGATATTGGAAGGTTGCTCCAAGTCACCTTCTAAATAAGTCCACTCCCTCCTGGGGAGGCTCGAGCAAGCCTCTCTCAAAACGAGAAGAGGGGAAGCTCTCGGTTTAACCCTGCAGCTCCTAGGAAACTCCTCTGCCACCTCGGCACAGCTAGTGGCGCCCCTTGGGCCCCAAAGGCCCAACCCCCGGAGGGAGCCACCCCCTGCCCCTGCCAAACCCACCGCCGGGCAAGAAAACCGCACGGGCCTTCCTCCCGAGCAGCAGAGCCCCTCCTGAGGGCCCCGAGGGCAGTTCCCGGACACCGCCACCTCAGCCCGCGGCCTACCCCT
>JAAWXA010000008.1:595979-766541 GCA_038090715.1 Florisuga fusca | reverse complement strand
GGTCCCGCCTGCGGGCGGTACCGGGGGCTGAGCCGGTTCCGTTCCGTCCCGGGGTGCTCCGAGCCGCGCCGGAGGGTGAGTGCGGGCCTGGGGCTGTGAGGATGGACCCTCGGGAGGGAGCGGGGAGGTGTCGGGGCTAGCGGAGCCAATGCTCCCAGCGCGATTATCGTGACAGAGGGGACGGGAGATGTCGGGAGCGCCGCGACCCTCACCCCTGCCCTCCCCTTTGTGCCCCCGGAGCGGGACGGGCCGGGGAGCTGAGCCCTGGAGCGGGGACCAAAGGCTGTCCGGGCTCCTGAGCCTGCTGAGCTCCTTCTGGCGGCCCCGTGGGGATCCGGGCGTGGGGATCCCAGCGTGGGGCTGCAGGAGGAGACTCAGACATCTCTGCTGACTCACGGTCAGAGCACCCCCGGCAGTAATCCTGCTGTGCCCTGCCCCAGCCCGAAACGTGCTGCATGGGAGGTACAAACTCAGCCCCGCACACCCCGCCAGAGCTGACTGACTGTCAGCAGAGTCCTTGCAGCTGCGGGAAAGGTTGGGGAAAGGCACCGGAATCCGGAAACAGCCGCAAAGCTGCAATGGGAGAGGAGGAAGGGCCCGGGAATGGTGCTTCGGGTGGCTCCGGTAGTTCGGTACCAGCAGTGTAAGAGCAGCAGCTTTACAAACACCTCACGTAATGATCTGCTTTGACCCAGTTGTGCTCTTTGCTGCTACGGTAGAACCTTGGGTTCTGACTCGGCACTGTGAAGATAAAGTGGAAATCCCGGTCGGTGCTGGCGGGCAGGGATCACCAGCTCTGTAACTCCAAGGGGAACTGTGACCAGCAGCCTGCTCTGCCGGGTGGCAATGTGTTGTGTTTCCAGTGCCTCATGGCAGGTGCTTAGCTCAGCTACAGGTGAATGAAGCTGACAGTTCTTAACTAACTGAGGTTTTGATTGTTCTTACTGATAATTGCTTGCTAAACCTCAGGTGGACAAGGCGAGCTGTTATCTTCACCTTGCTCCCTTTGCAAATGGGAAATAAAAACTTCTAAAGATCCCTTGTGAGGATCCTCTTGCAACATCCAGGCCCTTTGCACTGCTTCTGTGGTGTGGCCCGTTTTCCCCTGCACTGACAGGTTGTGTTGGGGGGACAGCACAGGAGACCCCTAAACCCTGCTACACCCTGGAGGCACCAGATGGAGATGGGGTTTGGTTCAGAGAGGGAACAGGCTCAGTGCTGGAGTGAGGAATCTTCTGCTGTGCTGGATCGTGTAGCAATGTATTGGGTCACTTGGACACCATCCGAGGTTTGGGATTGTGCAAGAAACCCCGTGCCAGATGGTTACAGGGAAGGGACCTGGTGCTCTCCTTGCAGCCAGGAAGGGTGGCAGAGCCCTCGGGGCTGAGGGCTGGTGGCAGGTCTGGCAGACAGGGAGCAGGAAAGAGGGAGAAGCACACAACACAACCTTGCTGCTGGATACACCCTCCTGGGCTGTGCCTCCATCTCAGCCCTGGGTGAGGGAGCACAGAACCATTAAATGGGAACCCCGGGGACCCAGGCAGACTTGCTGGGACAGTGTTGGTACATGCCAGCAGCTGTGTTACTGCAGGCTCTGCACTGACATGAGACTCTGAGAGGGTTCCCTGAAGCTGCAGGGATGAACACTGCTCATCTGGACAGTGCCACTTGACCAGAAAGGTTTGGTTATTGCTGTTGTGGTGGGGTTTGTTATTATTTTATGTAAGGATGACCTTAGGGGTTCAAACTAACCCTTCATGTGTTACAGCTTAGGGGATTTCTGAGCCAGCTACAATTCCCAATTTACATCTTATTCCCAGAACCTGCCCAGTTTCCCCTGGAGTTTATGAAAACTCCCTGCCTTCAAAACATCCCTGGGCAGGGACTTCCACACTTCTGTTTCCCACTGCATGAACAAACAAAACAAAAGCAAACACCACACCTCTTCTGGTTTGTTTTGAATCTGTTTCCTGAGGTAATCTGGGAAGCCCTGGTTCTGGTGTTGGAAGCACCCATGAGCAGTCAGTTTCTGTCCAGTTCTGCAGAGCAGCCCGGCACAGCCCTGTGTCAGTGAGGTTGTGGGACTTGGCTGGGCACAGACAGAGCTGTTGGGACTGAGTCCTGCTCTGAGCCAGAGGCTGGGCCAGGGTCCTCCAGACACCTCCCATCAGTGCTGCAGAGATTTTAGGACTTGGCAAGAACTGAGTGAAGAGCCGTTGGTTTGTGCTGCTCAATGCCCAGACACCAAGTAGTGAAAATTCCCCCACTCACTGTTTCTCACATTTTTCAGTCAGTCCCCATGCTGGAAGGTCTTGGGTCCATGCTCAGCAACTCTTACACACACATCTGCATGCAGTGAGCTGCCACTCCTGCAGTCACACCCTGAAATAGAATACTTCTGGTTGGAAAAGCCCTTTAAGGTCATCAAGTCCAACTCCTACCCCAGCACTCAAGGCCACCACTCACCCGTGGCCCCCAGCACCCCATCTCCAGGGCTTTTACATCTCTCCAGGGGTGGGGACCCCAGCCAGGGGCTGGCAACCCTATGGGTGAAGAAATTGTTCTTAACATCCACTCCACACCTCCCCTGGCACACCTTGAGGCCACTTCCTCTTTCCTCTCACCTGTGACTAGGCAGTAACAGGCTCTCCTTCCCTGCCAGCTCCAGGATGGCAGCTCTCTCCAAGGAGTATGGCTACGTCATCCTGACAGGAGCTGCCAGCTTCATCCTGGTCACTCACCTGGCAGTGAAAGTGGCCAAGGCCCGCAGGACGTACAAAGTGGAGGTGAGTGTTCAGGCTGAGGGGCTGGGAAGGTCAAAGCTGGTCTTGCAGACAAGCCAGGTGACACCTTGCTCGGTTTTGGGTGACTTCCTGAGATTTCCTGCCCCGCCAGGTGGGTGTGGAAGGGATGGAGCAGGCAGCACAGCAGAGCTTGGGCTTTGGCAGCTCAGGGGCTTTGGCAGCTCAGGGGCTTTGGCAGCTCAGGGGCTTGGCCCCAGCTGCCTGGCAGCACCAGGCTTTGAGTCTGGAAACACTGATGGGCAAGAAACCACAGAGACCTCTGCCCTGCACAGGCAGCCAGGGTGGTGGTGAGGGGAAAAGGGATCCCGGGGGATCAAAAGTGACAGGAGGGCTTCTGGAGCTCGGGGTGTTTGAAGGGGACCTTCCCTTGGCACCCAGGGAGCAGCCTCTGAGCTGGGCAGGGCACAGCCCCACCTCTGGGTCAGGGTGAGGTTTGGGAGGGGGCTGCAGGGCACGTTCCTTGCTGCTGGGGAGCTCCAGAGCCCAGCCTCCCCTGGCTCATGGTTTGCTGCTGGTTTGTTTCTTTGGCAGTACCCAACCATGTACAGCACAGACCCTGAGCACGGGCACATCTTCAACTGCATCCAGCGTGCACACCAGAACACGTGAGTACAGGCTGAAAACACCCAGGGCTGTGGGGCAGGGCAGCTGCAGACCCACTTCTGCCAAGGGCTTGGGCACCTTAACACCCGAGGGCAGCACACATCCCTGGAATGCTTAGCAGTAACACCCTGCCTGGCTCCTTACCATGTCCTAAACCACAGGACAGGGCTCTGAAGCAGCTTCTCTGCCCCAGTGCCTGGCTCTGCCTCCATGGCTGCCCCTGAGGACGCTGAAGTCTTGTTTCCAGAAGAGTCTGTCTGGACACAGCTCCTCTCTTGCACTGCCCAGATCTGCCCCATGGCCCATGCTGCAGGAGTCCATCAGGGGGGTGCTGGGAGGAGCAAGAGCTCCTGGGTTAGCTGCTGGCAGGTGGGATGCAGCAGGGGCTTAGGGCTCAGGTTGTGTTTCCCCCACCTGTGGGCACAGCACTGAGCATGGAGGCTCTCAGCACTCAGGCCTAGCAGAGCCCTGGGCAGGGGATGCTCACAGCTTCTGCATTTCTGGAGCTTCCTCGTTGCAAGCAACTTGAGCACAAACACAACCTCCTCACTTTTCTTTCAGCCTGGAAGTTTACCCTGCCTTCCTCTTCTTCTTGGGCACCAGTGGAATCTACCACCCGGTAAGTGGCAGCCCAGCAGAGCTGCAGGGGGGCAGGAACTCTGCTCTGGGTCCTGACGTGAGGAGCATGGGGGGCAAGAGGCCCAGCAACTGCTTCACTAGCCACATCCCTCTTCTGAAAATGTGGTGGCAGAGGAGTCTGATGAGTGAAATAAGATTCAGCACCTACTGTGCCTGGATGACTTAAACCATTTCTTGCTTGGGAAGAGCTGTGCCTGCAGGAGCAGGGCCACTTCCTGAAGCATGGCTGCTCTCAGAGCACACCCAAGCAAGGTCTCCAAAACCTTGACCCCTTGTTTCTCTCCAGCGTGCTGCCACAGGGCTTGGTCTCACCTGGATCCTGGGGAGAATCCTCTACGCCTATGGCTACTACACAGGAGGTGGGTGCCTGGGAACTGGGCTCCCCTGCAGTGGCCTCAGGGCTCTGTCCTCCAGCTGACACCCGGGAGGCAGCATGAAGCTTCCAGCCAGGGAGTGGGGAGAGTGGTGCAGGTGCCCAGGCTGCTGCCTCTGCAGGTAATTCCTGCTGCTAGGAGAGCACTGACAGCACAGGCTGAGGAGAGGCACAGGGCCAGAGCAGTGCCTGCTCTCTGCCTGCAGATCCACCTTTAGCTCCTGCTCTCTGCAGTTTTCAGGATGGGCTCAGTCTCTCAGGGCTGCTGAACTGACAAACATCTTTTTTTTCCAGAGCCCAAAAACCGAAGCAGAGGGGCCATTGGCTCAGCTGCCCTCCTGGGGCTGGTGGGCACAGGAGTGTATTCAGCTTGCCAGCACCTTGGCTGGACTTGCCAGGACCAGCTGGTGGCTGCCTGAGAAACTAAAGGGATTTCTGGTTTGTTTTCTTTTAGAACATTTCATTTCCTGGTGTTTTGTTTTGGTTATTTTTTTTTCCCTCATTCAATAAAATGAAGTTGTCAGTTCTGTGTTTTCATTCTAAAGCTGGGGAGGGTTTTCTCAAGAAGTTTTGCTACAGCTCTGGTTTTGTGAGGACTACAGAAATCTGCTCATCAGGCAGACTTGTCCTAGCTTTTCTTTTGTGTGACCAAAAAGCCATCTCCCAGCCAGCTTAACCCATGCAGCAGCAGCACCTTTTCTGGACCCCTTAATACATGTCACTCTGCAGTAAGACATTTGGAGCAGTTAGTATTTATTTGATTGTTACACAAATGTAAGTAAGTGAACTTTTAAAGTTGTTAATTTGTTGCTTCATGGTGTATATAAAGAAGGGAAGGTCAGTGGGAAGGGAGTCAAACAGCTTTTGCTGCAGAGCAGCAGCACCCTGTTCTGTGCTGGAGCTCACTACCCCTGGTTCTGCTCCATACTCTGTGTCTGGAGCCATGCCCATCCCAGGCAGCATCAGCTCACCATCCCCACAGTGTTTTGTCTCACCTTGGAAGTACAGTACAGAGAGGAAAAAAGAAATAAATCTAGTGTTTACAGGGGGACTAGAGGGAATAAACAGTCCTACACTTAAGGCTTCTATGTAGCCAGGGAATAGGCAGAGCCTACAGCTACAGGGTGTCAATGTGTCTGAGAGGTTCTGTGTGCTCTGAGCGTGGTCATACCTGTTAAGAAGCCAAAACTGAGGGTGACTGAGGGTGGAGGGTTGAAGGCACACAGCAGGGAAGCAGCCAGGGCTGGGCTCCTGGTAACAGCCATGTAGCTGCAGAAGCTGCTGCTGAACTCAGAGGTTCCCCCCTCCCAGCAGCTGGGGCAGAGCCTGAGCCCTGTGTGTGCATCCCCCTTGCAGCACGGTGCCCAGATGCTGTTTCAGCTGCACTCCCCTCCCCAGGCACTTACAATTTTAGACCACTTCCTTGCTGTGTACATGATCCACACCTCTGGCTCCCTGGAGCAGTCCCAGAGCCACTAAAAGACAGACTCCACATCCCCCATCTCCACACAGACAGTCTTCAGCTGGGAGTAGCACTCCAGGGCTGCCCGCCCGTTCTCTCTGCCAAATCCTGCAGGGACAGAGCAGGGGTGAGGAGGCAGCTCCAGGCACCACACACACACACCCCCTGGGACCCCACCTCACTGTGCCAGGGAGAGCCCAGCAGAGCTCACCTGATGCCTTGTACCCTCCAAAAGGCAGCTCCACGGGGCTGACGTTGTAGTTGTTAATGAAGCACATCCCAGCCTTCAGGGCAGCCACCACCCTGTGAGCCTTCTGGATATCCCTGCAGGAACAAGGGAGTGCAGCTGGAGCCCTTCCCAGCCCCCTGGGGAAGGGCCAGCAGCCTCCAGTGGGTTCATAGCCCAGCCTGCCTCACTCTGTGTCCCTGCCTGCTCAAAGGATGCAGAACTATTTCCACGGGTACTCCAGCCCACGCCTGGTTTGGGAGGAGGTGTGCTTCCAGCAGGGTGTCAGGCTCCTGCTGCCCATCCTGCTGCAGGAAGGCAGGCAGCAGGCCAGCTGAGGAGATGTGCAGGCAAAATTCCCTTTTGGCAACCCCCTTGCTCCAGCTTTCCTAGAAGAGAATACCCATGCCCGTGCTGGGAACCACCAGAGGAAGCGTCAGGTTGCTGCAGTGTTTCCCTTCTCCCCCCCTCCCTGTTCCCACACGACTCTGCCCTACCTGGTGAAGACACCACCTGCCAGGCCAAATTTGGTGTTGTTGGCTCTCTCCACCACCTCATCCTCCGTGTCAAATGGCAGGATAGACATGACAGGCCCAAAGATCTCTTCCTTCACACAGGTCATGTCATCCCTGCAGTTCCCTGGAAGCATGGCACACACCAGAGGTGCTTCAGGAGGCAGTCAGCAGCACAGCCTCAGCACTCAGCACCCCAGACAGCCCCCCAGCACCTCCAGGCAGCATGGGCACCAAGGGCACCTCCCCTGCCAGCCCTGCCAGCAGCAGCTGTGTCTCTGGATGCAGCTCCTGAGAGGCTCAGCTCCCTCCAGCCCCCCACCCATCCACACTGTGGGCACACAGAGGGGTCATACTGCACACAGCTGCTTCCAGAAGGAACCCAGCAACATCCCAGGGGAAGCCCACAGCACCAGGAGGCCCATGGCAGGCACTGGGAGGCCCATACCTAGCACACAGGGCTGCATGTAGTAACCATTCTTCAGCTTCGGGTCATCTGGCACGTAGAGGTCCCCCCCACACAGCACCTTTGCACCCTGAAAAAGAGCCAAGTGGAGGCAGGGAGGCAGTCCAGGGGCACCCTGCCCACCTGCCCCACCTCTGCCTGGCCCACACTCCCTGCTGGGGCTTTAGTCCATGCCTGTGACCTCCCTGGTGTGTCTCCAGGTGAGGACTGCTCAGCGACAGACCAGGCTCAGGGTGGGATCAGCCTCAACCTCCAAACACCTCTGGTTTGGGGTGCAAGTGCCCCAGGAGCCAGTGCAGGCTGGAGGGAACCAACTGGAACTAGAAGCAGACCCTCAGCTGGCACCACATGAACTTCCACACCTTCCCACGGGGTGAATTCCCTCATTAGTGGGTCAGTCAGTGCCTCAGCACATCACCTCCATCAGATGTCCAGCTTTAGAGAGGGACTTCTCACCCACAGCTCCTTCCATGTTCTTCTTCCTCTTTCCAAATCCCCATCTAGCCCTCCTGGCTTCCACTCATTCCCTGCTCCAGCACATCCCCAAACCAGCTACACCTGTTTATATACCCAGCACTGACATTTAACACCTTCACACTAAAACTTGGGAGAGAAAAAAAAACCAAACCAAAACAACCCCGAAAGGCCAGGGAGATGTTACTGCTCTGACACAGACTGCTCCCAGCAGCCACAAATCTGGCTTGGATCCTCAGGGACTCCTGCAACCCACAAAATAGGTCCCCAAACCATGCCCAGTGTCACCACCACTCAGAAGTACCCCCAAACATGATGGCTGCTCCCATTTTACCCATGCTGGGTGTTGCCCAGACACGTCAGCTCCAGTGCTGGGTCAGGGATGTGCACTGGGCCATTGTTAATCCAGTAACAACACCCCAGAGAGCTCCCCTGGGCAGGTGTGGGGCAGGGGGAAGGCAGCTGCCAGACCCTCTGGCAGGAGACAGAGACATTCCAGGGCTGTCAGCACCATCTCACCTGCTCCTTTGCCTGCTGGATGAAGGCCTGGACACGATCCAGATGGGGTCGATTGATGAGGGCTCCCATCCTCGTGTCTTCCAGCAGTGGGTCCCCAATTTTGATTTTCTGGGTGCGTTTCACCACCTCCTCTGTGAAGGCATCCAGGATCTGCCTCTCCACAAACACACGGGTGCCATTGCAGCACACCTGGGAGGCAGGACAGGCTGCTCAGCACCAGGCACTTCCCTGCTCGGGTCCTGCTCAGAGGCTTCTCCCAGAAAAGCCCTTCCACAGCTGCCAGAACAGCTCAGGGGGACAAGGACCAGAGCACCCTGCTGCTCACCCCTGCACTCAACAGCCCATGCTGGGCACAGTGGTACTCAGGCAACCAGGGGGCAAAAAAGCATCCAGTCACTTGATGACCAGCACCAAGAACTCGGGCAGCCTGTTGAGTCCCCAGAGGTGAGCCCAGAAAACCAGTTTGCCAGCAGGATTACAGAAAACCTGCAGCACCCGTGGAGATCCCAAACCATCCCCACCACACTGGGGGATGCCCCCCATTTACCCACCTCTCCCTGGGTGAGGAAGTTTGCCATGAGGGCTCCTTTCACAGCATTCTCAAAGTCACAGTCAGAAAAGATGATAAGGGGTGACTTGCCCCCCAGCTCCAGGGTGACTGGTTTGATCCCTTTGGATGCCATCTCCATGATCTGAGAAAAACAAGGACAGAGGAGACAAGTGACCCACTGGTAAGTGGGAGCCAGGCAGAGGGAGGTGACAGACACCCAAGTGAGGAGCTCCTGGGGTTCCTGGTTGGGTTTGGTGCAGACTTTGGGACCAGTCTCCAAAGATTTGGGGTTGCTTTTTTTAAAGATCAAAACAAGAAAACCCGAGGAGGCATTTTGCAGGAGGGCTGATGCTCAGCAACAGGCCCAGAGGACAGCTGGGACTCCATCCCTGTCACTGCACCCCACAGCCACACACCTTTAATTAGAGTGCAAGGGCCAACATTTCCCCTTTTTCAAATCAGAGTTTGTTTTTTCAAGCCTTTTGAGGGACTTTTGATTTTTTCAGAGAACAAATTGAAGGCAAGAAATCAACAGAAATTGGTCTCCTGCTTGAACACAGCAGCCTGTGTGGTGCTGCACCCACCTACTCACTGCCAGCAACACTCACGTGTTCTCTCAGGGCTTCTCACACCCCCTTTCCCACTTCAGCAGCTCAGAGACTTCACTGCAGCCCAGGAATGAACAGCTGAGGGTGCCCCAGGGGCTCCTCTGAATGGGCTGACTGCCCAAGCCTGTGCCCAGTCAGCTAACTGGAGTCCCAGTGTAACCCTGCACCTGCAAGCTCCTCGCTCGACCCCCCCAGCAGAAATCCTGACTGACACTTCATCTTCACAAGCCTCAGGCTCCAAAGCTCAAGGAGGCACCAAACACCACCAGGCAGGCTGGCAGCACAGACCCCTCCTGCCCCTGAAGGTCCCTTTACCTTGATGCCAGTTGGCACACTGCCAGTGAAAGAGATTTTGGCCACATCAGGGTGAAGGCAGAGCAACTGGCCTGTGGCTGCCCCCCCCTGCACCACGTTGAAGAGCCCTGGGGGCACACCAGCCTCTGTGAAGATCTCTGCCAACCTCACCACCGAGATGGGGGTGAAGGGAGAGGGCTTGAAGACCATGGCATTGCCTAAGAGAACCCAGACAGAGGCAAGGTGGGGTTAACAGCCAGACTGCTTCAGGCAAAAAGAACAAAACCACAAACAAACAGAAGAACCCCATGCACAACGAGTCTGTCTCAGCAGATCCCAGGAGATGTCCCCTCAAGAGAGAGAAAAAAAAAAAAATTGAGCTGAACACTGGAGCAGTGAAAGGGAGGAACTGCACCTTCCTGCTGGGAAGGGCTGGAGGGGATGGTGGTGCTGCTGGTCCCACACTGCAGACATGTCCAGAGACCTTCCTCCCTCACCTGGTACACACAGCCAAGCCACCAGCCTTTTCCCTGACACACTCCCACCCTCTTGGCATCTGTGGTGTCTCCATCTCTATTTCCATACCCCTCAAGCCAGTGCCACAGCCTGAAGGCTCTGCTGATCCTTTAACACCTCCTTCAAGGGAACCCTAGACTCTGTTCCCCAAATCACTCCCCCTGAGGACTCCTTTGGCTTTAGAGAGAAGCTTGCACAGTCTGCATTACCACAAGCTAAGGCTGGGGCAGCTTTCCAGCAGGCAGTCTGGAAAGGGTAATTCCAGGCTCCAATCCCAACACACACCCCGAAGGGCTCTCTCCGGGTGTAGCCAAAGGATCCTCCAGGAAGCTGGATGTATTCACCTGCAGAGAAGAAAAACAGCCAGAGGTAAGGAGAGCAACCCCCTTACCACCTTACCAGAGCCTCGGAGGGCAGATCTCACTCTGCTTGGGAAGTGAGACCCAGCTTTTACCCCAGCGAGCTCACAGAAGGTGTACAAGTGCTCACAGAGCATGGGGGCTCTAGGTAGGGATCTCTGAAAATCCTTCCAAGATCTTCAGAAAAAAGGACAAGTCCATCTCTTGGAGCAATCAGCAGCAAAGATGCCATGGGAGTTCTCAGGGAACACAAGGTGGGAAGAGAGGGAGTGCAGAGGGAAGTGCCATAACCTCCTCACCAGCCAGAGCCCCTGCCAGCCCCGCGTAGTACTCCAGGCACTGCCAGGATATGTCAATGTCCACTCTGGCCTCAAAGATGGATTTCCCATTGTTGATGGTTTCCAAGGTGGCAATTTCTTCTCTCTGCTCCTGTGAGAGGCAGGGGAGAGTGACAATGTGTTAAGAGAAGCCTGCAGAAGAACTCCACGAGGAGACAGCTGCTTCCCAAGCAGGCAAGTCCCACACCAGGCCCTGCCAACAGGAGGACAGGCTCTGCCCTGACACACTGCCACCTCTAAAAGCTGCAGCCCTGTTTGCTGCTTATCAGCTCCCAAGGGCTGGCTGGGCTGGGCTGGTCCCAGTGGTGGTGGCAGGGGAATGTCAGACAGACAGACAGACAGGCACTGGGGTTCACTGCTGGCCCACTCTTGCTTAACACTCCTGCTTATCTAAAGATGAACCCAGATCAAACACCAGCTTAGGATCTGCCTGGCAAACAGAATTCACAGCACTGGAACAGGGGAAACTGCAGGCAGGGAGATCAGAAGGGAACCAGAGGACCTGGTGAAGGATTCACAGAGCAGTGCAGCTGGGGAGCACCCTCCAGCAGGCCATCTCCCAGGCAGAAACATCCCCCTGCTGCAGAAGTCTGGCAAAACACAACATCTGGCAGGAGGAAAACAATTTTCTCATCACCCAGACAGACTGGGGACTGAGGTTTCTCTGGTTTCTCACAGATCTGTGCCTCAGTGGAGATTACCTTTGATTTCCAAGCACACACTATCTCACAAATGGGTTTGTGACACAGCAAGCTTATCTGTATCCTCTCTCTCCCATGTGCATTATCTGCTGTCTGAGATAAACCCCAGCATCCCCACATTGGTTTAGTTGCTCAAACAAGACAAACTCCAGCCACATGACAACAGTATCTGTGCAACAAGGGGACAGTGACACCGTGCAGCCAAGCTGGGTCGTGGTGTTGGAGTACAAGTCCCTCAGGGGCTCAGCTGGATGGCCTCTAACACAGCCAAACAGGAGGTAACACAGTGGCCTTGAGCACAGGGAAGCCCTGCCCAAGGCAGCCAGCTCTCTGCTCTGGCCAGAGGTGGGATTTGACTCCTGCATCCCTCCTGGAAGCCCAGCTGGAAGTCACGTTAGCCAAAAGGCATCTCAGCGACAGACCCACCCCTGCCCCAGGAGGGCCTGAGCCCCAGCACGCACCCGGATGATCCTGGCAGCCTCCAGCAGCACCCTGCTCCTCTCCGTGCCCGACAGCCGGCTCCAGACCTGGAAGGCAGCCTTGGCACTCTGCACTGCCAGACCCACCTCCTGCTCCCCAGAGCTCGGCACACGGCTTATCACTCGGCCTGGGCAGGACAGGGAAGAGGCAAGGCAGCAGTCTCAGGAAAGGGGCACAAAAGGACAGGAGTTTATCTTCCACCAAACCCCAAAGGCTTCGGTCCAGGCACCAGGCTCTGACCTTCACACCCTGGCTCCCCCTGAGCTGGAGCTGCAGATACAGATGGTTTGGTGCTAACCAGCTGCTCAGGGTTCAGAGATGCCCCCACAGCCTTTGTCTAGTTACCCATTAGCTCCCACCGTTACAAAACTCCTGTTTCCCAGAGCCTGTTACACTTTTACCAGCCTGAGGACTCGCTGCACATTCCCAGGCACAGTTAAACACTGTGTTTCCTGGAATGCTCCACCTGGAATCTAGATACCTCCGATTTAAAGTCATTTTAGAAACGTTTAAACCTTGTCCCTTGCCAAGACCAAGCACCACTCCATTTGTTTGTGTTTGTTTGTTTGACTGAGACCCAGAATTGAGAATTGTTCTCTGCTTAAAAGACTGATGACAACCTGCACTGCAGGAGGAGAGACCGACACCGGGGAGCCTGGGGGGAAAGCGGGGAGCCCGGGGGGAAGCGGGGAGCCCCGGGGGGGAAGCGGGGAGCCCCGGGGGGGAAGCGGGATGAAGCTGGGTGCCCGGGATGAAGCTGGGAGCCCCGTGCAGGAAGATGTGTATANGGGAAGCGGGGAGCCCGGGGGGAAGCGGGGTGAAGTGGGATGAAGCTGGGAGACTGGGGGGAAGTGGGGTGCCCGGGGGGAAGCGGGGAGCCCCGGGGGGGGAATCTGGGAGTCCCGGGGGGGAATCTGGGAGCCCCGTGCGGGATCCGGGCAGGTCATGTCAGGCACAGCGGGATCAGGGAACACCTCCCGGGAGCAGCCCCGCGCCTCAGCGGGGTCTGACCCCCCGGGCCGGTGCCGGTGCCGGTGGCGGGTCAGGCAGTACCTGTGGCCGGTTCGAACACCTCCTCCGCGGGGCCGCAGCCATCGGCGGGCAGGACGCGGGAGCCCGCCCGGTAGTTGAGGGGCTGCTGGGTGCTGAAGGTGCCGGTAAGGCTGCTCATGGCCGGTGCGGGCTGCAGGGTGCAGAGCCTGGGCAGGAGGTTCGGCAGCCGGAACCGGGACAGCATGGGAGTTCCAGGGAACGCCCAAAGAACCGGAGCTACAACCGGAACCAGAACCGAGGCCGCGGGGTCCGCCCCGCCCTGACCCCGGCCCTGGCGCACCCTGGCGGGGGGAGGACCAAGGCCGCTGGGTTCGGGAGGGTTCGGTTCCTTTTGTTCCCTTCCCTTTTTGTCCTCTGGGCCAATTCTTTGTGGGCTGGTGGAAAAGCAGACGCGCAGCGCTGCGGGAAAGCTGGAGGGCCCCTGGGATGTGTCACCCCGGAGCCGCTCAGGGCAGCACCGGCACAAGGTCCTCACCCGGCCCAATCCCGCGGGTACCGCACCCAGTGCTGGTCCTGCTGCCCCAGAAGGATGGGGACGGGCCCGAGAAAAGCCCCAAGGAGCAGCAGAGCCCGGGAGCAGCTGGCACAGCGGGTCTGTGCAGCAGGAGAGGGCCCAGGGGACACAGCCCGGGGGATGGACGGACACAGCCCGGGGGATGGACGGACACAGCCCGGGGGATGGACGGACACAGCCCGGGGGATCAGGAGTTTCAGGGACAGGAGGAGGGACACAAGGTGCTCCCGGGGAGATTCCAATTGAATACAAGAGGAAAATGTTTCCCCCTGAGGACAGTCAGACATTGGGATGGTCTCCCCAGGGAAGGGGTGGATTCCCCCACTTTGGAAAGTCCCAAGTCTGGGCTGGACAGGGTGCTGGGACACCTCACATCAACAACAGCACCAGAAGGTTGGAGCAGGGCAGCCCTCAGGTCCCTCCCCACCTGACAGTCTGGGACTACAAGGACCCCCACGGGAAGCACTGTGCCCAATGACCCAGAACTGAGGATCAGACCCAGGGCTGGCAGAGAATCCCGGGATGTGTAACCTCTCCTCCTCCCCACGTCACACGGGGTGGTGTGATGCCACCTCTCCTGGCAGGTTTGCCACGGGTGGGGTTGCTGACAGCAGCAGGGAAGGTCACTGTACCACACCTCACCCTCCCCGGGCTGTCAGGGAACAGTTTGTGGTTACATTGGATCAGCCTGACCCATCTCAGACCCTTCCACCCTACACTGCAACCCCCACGGGCACCTGGGCACAAAGGCCATGAAAAACCTCACCCTCCCCTTTGCAGAAGGAAGATCAGCACACTGACTTACCCAGCTCCAGCCTACAGCCTCTGAAAGCCAAGAGTCATTTCTCCAGGTGGCTGCTCTCAGTTTTCCAAGCTCCCCCCTTCACAGCCCTCACCCTCAGCACCCCAGCTGGTCTCCATGCTGCAGACTGAACTGGCTGCACTACAGCAAGGCACTGCTTGTCCCACAGCACAGTTAAGAGACCTAAATCAACATGCCCATGCCATTTATTTCCCAGAAACACCACAAACAAAAAGTCCAATTATCTTCTGAGAACTTTCTTGGTTTGATGAGCAACCAACCACCCGCAGAATACTGCCCAGGGAAGGTGTTTCCAAGGCTGTGGCCAATACTGCATAGGTTGGTTTTGGACACGTGAAACCTGGTGCAGAATCCCATCCTGTGACCTCCCAAAGGCAGTCTTGTGCACTGGCCAGACCTTCCATGAGGGCTGCATCTGTGCTTTAGGAGAACTTCCCTGCCTGAGGGGGTGGGCCAAGGAAGCCTCCTGCTTGCTTGGTGGCAGCCCGGGAAGGAGCAAGGCCAAGCATCTTCTGGATGTTCTGCAAAAACAAGAGGAAAAGAGCAGGACAGTGTTAGACTGTGACTGGGGAGGCAACAAGAGAGGCAGAAATCCCACTAGTTCAGACAGTCAGGTTCTCACCCTTCCCAGTCTGGCTGTTCCACACTGTGTCTCTATCTCTAGGTGTTCAGAAAAGCTCAGCACAGAGCAGCCACCCACAACTGCTGCAGCAGGAGCTGAGCCACTCCTCTGCCCCCTCCCCAGGGACATCCTGAGCATCAGGCCCTGGCCCAGGCTGCCCAGGGCAGTGGTGGGGTCACCCCCCTTGGAGCAGATGTGGTGCTGAGGGAAAACAACAAACAAGCACAGACCCAAGTCCCAGAGCCAGGCAACAGCTAAAAACTCACAGCAGGATATTTACAAGTTTGATGTTTTTCTTCATCTTTGTGAAATGCCTTTTCAGTTTTGCACCTACAAAGAGCTCCTGGTTCTGTCAGTTTTCTGCTGCCAGTAACTGCTGATCAAGAGGCTGCTCAAGCAGTGCTGCTGCAGCTCCTCATGCAAGGGAAAGAAGAGAACAACTGTGTCCTCCTCGTGCCAGCCAGCTATGGAGACAACAACAGGAAGGAGGATTCTCTTCAAACCTGAGTGTCCTCTCCAAAATAACTGTCAGGATAGCTCAGAAAGCAAGGACAGAGTGCTTGAACTTTTTGTTACAGAACAAACTAAAAAATAAAAAAGGCATACAGAGCTTGGTCATTCCACAGCAGTTAAATTAAAAAATAATAATAAAACCACTTTGGAAAGGAAGGTTTCAGCCCATACAGGAGCATGAAAGAGAAGGAGAGGAATAGCTGGAAAGCTGTTCCATCAGGCTGAGTCTGTGGCTTGTGCAAAGCAGGCACGGGTTGGTATTCAGCAGCTCAACCCAGAAATGAGAGCGTTTCACTGCGGGAGACTCCTTCCTCTGGCAGCTGAAGAGAGGGAGGAAGACAGCAGCAGCAGAGGGTGCTGCAGAGCCAGCAGCAGGCAGCACCGGGATCCTACCCAGCTTTGTGCTGCTTTCCCTGTGGAGCAGTGATCCTGGAAGCAAAGGGATGTGCACTGCCCCCTCCCTGCTCCTTCAAGGATCAAGGGAGATGAGCACCGTGGAGCTCCAGTGTGCTCCCTCTGCTTGAACAGCTCCAAGGGGAAGAGAGATGCCAGCTTCTCTGTGAGTGGATTTAAGACTACAGTCACTTCCCAGCATTGTCCTTCCACAGGATTCTTCCTTTCTGCAGAAGGACACAATCCTCCTGCCCTTCTGCCTGCTGGCCCCCCTGCACAAGGAGCCCAAGCAGCCTGCTCCCCACCCAAACTAGACCATCACCTTTGGGAGCAGGGAGGGAAGACTGAAGACTCCAGGATCCACATTCCTCATCTGAGCCCTTCTGAACTCTCCTCAAGCAACTGCAGGAAGGACAGAAGCTACTTCTGCTTTTGTCTTCAAACCCAAAAGGGGCCTGAAAGAGAAGGCAGCCACTGGCTCCCTGCCCCAGGATCAGGCTGTGTGGGAAAACACACCCCTGGCACAGCAGGGATCATTGCTGCCTCCCTTCCCACTGGGAAAAAGTCAGAGAGGAGCAGCCTGACCTACAGTTCAGGCATGTGTGAAAAGGAAAGGAAGATGAGGCAGTGCCTGAGGAAGAGCAGCACATTCCTCTTCCCACAGAGCACAGGTGAAGGCTGGGAGCTCAGCAACAGGAGCAGGGACAGAGGATGTAACCCTGACATTACTCCTCCCACCCAGCCCAACAGCAAAACTTTCCCAGCTGAAACCCAACAGCTCAAGGACCCTTGGAAGGCCTCTCCCAGCAACCTCCTCTCTCCAAACAGGAAGGCAGGAGGAACCAGAGGACAGGATTTACGTGCCAGGGAGAGCTGGGAACACAGCAAAGGAAGTTACTCACTGCAAGTTGACTATTTTGGGAGATGCTGGCCAGGTCACAGGCAGCAAGCTTCCCTGTCAGTGTCTGGAGGGCTGATCACCTCCACATGCCTGAGGACCAGATGAAGAGAGTGCCTGATGCTTCTCCTGCCCATCCCCCTGTTCTCACTTTAATCCCCAGTCAGTCACTCTCCCCACCTGCACGTACTCCACCCCATTGCCCTCCAGACTCCTGCTTTTTCACACACACACACACCAGTTCCTTTTCTTCTGACCTTCACAGGGATGTCTCTCTCCCCTGCCTTCGACCCCTTCCCATGCAGCTCCAGGATTTAAAGGGAAGGCTGAGGGATGAGTGGTCTCTGTCCCCTGACTTGCAGTACATCCCCACTCCTTCTCGTGCCAGCTGCATCAAGCCAGACCCCAACTCCCACAGCACTTCTCTTCCCTTGGGCTAACAGATGTTTTGAAGCTGCCCTGGTGAGATTTCCCCTTTTGCACACAGTGAAACACAAAAGGTCATAAAGTTTCCACCTCAAAGGTCATTGACAGCACCAAAAGCAAGTCTTTGGCACCATTTTAAGCCCTGAATTACTTTCTTCCTCTCCCCCCTAGTCTCTCACAGCCCTTCCAAGTCCTCTTCCCAATGCTGTTATCACCCAAGTTCTTTAGAACAGTAATAAAGGCCAGAGCAGGATGCCAGCAATCACAGCTCCAGTCACTAGCTTTTGGTCTCTGCACTTCCCTCCACAGAGCAAGCAGGAAAAAAACTGAGCTGCCTACCAGCTGGAGATCTGCAGGTACAGCTCTCCACACTGCCAAGACTGCAATCCAAAGCTTCTGAGCAAAACCACCCTTCTCCAGAGCAATAAAATAGTATCCATCCTCCACAGGGCCATCAGCATGAGCACAAGGACAATTTTTTTCCCCAGAATTTCTCCTGAAAGCCCAAGCCACTGTAAATAGCTGGGTGTTTCTACCCAGAAAGTGACTGGATGACCACTCAAGTTAATGCCATCTGCTGATTTCACAACAGGGAAAGATCAGGAAATTCCCAGGACTAGAACTAACCACAGGAATTATATCTTCAGACCAAAAGAAAAAAAGTCCATGGGGATTTTTCAGCAAGAGAGGAGTTCCCTGATCAACCCAACCTCTTCACAGAAATCTTCCTGATGGTGCTACTGAGCTTCATGTAATAATCTGCACCATCAGAGAGCAGGGACTTGCCATGCAACAGGTGAGTGAGACTCAGCAGTTCCAGACAGGTCTGTCTGAAGAACAGCATCAGACCACAGCACCTCAGGAATTCAGAAAGATGCCAAGAGCTAACAAGGTCTCACTGCTCTCAAAGCAGCAAACTCTGCTCCAGCTGCTGGGAAGTGAAACACTACTGCAGCAAACAGGAGGAGGAAGCCCCTGGCCTCTGTTCCTCTGAAGCTGGGGGGGCCAGATGACCTTTCCAACAAGTTACTCCACCATTCACTATCTGCTCCCACACAGGACCAGACACAGCTCCATTTCAACACAAGCACCACCCAGTACCCAGGGCTATGGAGAACTCAGAACAGGCTGTGACCAAATGAACTCCTGTCAAACTGCTGCATCACCCAAGCTTCTGACAGCTGCTGGTGTAACATGCCACTTCCCTTTGCTGATCTGCTTTAAGTCTCTAAGTCCCTTGGCACTCCCTGAGGAAAAGCAACAGGCTGGACAGCAGCAGGAATTCACAAAGTGCATCAAAGAAAAAGGAAACCCAAACAGAGCAGAGCAGATCATTTGCAGTGAGTTGCAGCAGCATTCATCCCCAGCACTCTCTAGGGAAGTTTGACTTCTGGTTGCCCTGAGAGGGCTCATTTGTCCCCCCGAGCTGTTCTGCCACTTGAGCTAGTGAACCTTCCTGGACAGGCACTTCCCTTATCCTCACTGATGCTTCTCCTTCACAAGATCAGCTTTGCTTGGGAGCCTGTGTAGCCTACTCTGGGCTGATCACACCAGACCCCCCTTCTGTCACACCTCTAACACTGGGAGAGATTTGACACCAAAGGTAAAAGTTCTTAAGACTCTGGAAAAACAAAGAAAAAACCCCCAAACAAACAGGCAGTCAGCAAAGCCAGGAAGGACAAACCCAAAAGAACAAGATTAACTCTTTCCTCACTTTTCCAGCAAATTTATGGACTGACTGAAGCTGAGAGCCTCAAGCCAGCAAGGAAATCCCCCCTGGTGATTCTGCATTTCCCTTTTCTCCCACTGCTGTAGAAGCTGTGATTACCAAGAAGCAATACTCCTATTGGCTTCTGATGGAGAGTGTGGCAATCCACAAAGTGATCAGACACACACACACCAGGAAGAAACTGCCAACTCTGCCCCAGTGCCCTGGTTCAAGTCTCCAGGCAAGACTCCCACACCAGCCCAGGAGAGAGCTGGTTTTATGATCCCAACCTAGAACTGCCTGGAATACAGAGCACAGAAATGAAGGCAAACACAGAACCCACAATCACAGACCAGGCTTTATGGATGGCCATGTGCTTTCCCTGCTCCAGGAGTGGAGAGAGTGTACTCACCTGCCTGATGGACATTGTGCAGAGAATGTAGAGGAAGATGAAGGAGCAGTCAGTGTAATCCTCACCCAGAAGGTTGCGGTGGGAGAGACCTTGGATATAGGAGAGGGGGATGAAGGGAAGCTTTGCCACCACTCTGCCATCAAATCTGGAAAAGAGAGCACGGGGTCACAGCTGGGGACAGCAGAAGAGTCACGGGCTAGAAAATAACAAGTGAGGATTCTGAACAGGCCAGCAGGGCAGGTAAGAGCATGCAGAAGGCTAAGCAGCCAGACTGCCCTCTCCATCCCTCCTCCTCACACACTGCTCCCAGGAGGATCAGTACACCCTGCTGCCAAGCTCCCCACAAACACCCAGAGGTAAGCAGGCTGCCCTCAGGGACAGTTCTGACACGGGCAGAACCAGAATGTTTCATAATGATTCAAGTGATCAGCTGGACAAGGAGGAGGATCCCACAGCCTTGGCTGGTGCTTTGCAGTTGACCAGTGAATTTTATTCCCAGGTCCAATTTAGCAGATAAGTTCCCAGAGCACAGTCAGCATGTGAATAACAGAGGGATGATCTTCATCCTGCTGCACTGCAGTTAGTGCAAGAAGATGGATGCTCTGATTTAAGCAAAAGAGCATTTCCAAAGCAGAGCATAAAACCAGACACCTTTTCCTCCCCTAGAGCAGCAGTGCTTCCCAGCATGGGATGGCTGCTAGAGAGAACCACCAGCAGGATGCTTCTGAATACCAACAGCCCCTCTGTGTCAGCTCTGCAGGCTAGAGCAGTGCAGAGGCAGGATGATACCACATATTCCAAGCAGCCTGTCCTGCTCCTGGAACTCCTCCAGGTCCACATTCCAGGGCATCAGGCAGAGTGTGAATTCTGGCCAGTTAGCAAAGATTTCTCCCAGGCCAGACAGTGACCCAGGCTTTGAAGTGCGGGTGTGTGACGCCTCAGCAGCCTCTGTATATTTGGATGTTATTTTCTCTGGTGTCTGCTGATTTTCTAACAGGTGTTTCTTGTTTCAAGAGGTCCTAAATGAGTGTTCTTTCCTGTGGAGATACGTTCACACAGCCACAGCTCAAGCACACGCCAACATTGTTTACATCTCCGGGGCAGTTTGGCAGAGGAGCCAGGAACGGATGTTTATCTCCCTCCAACATCCCCCCAGTGCCTCAAAACTCTGTGTGATTCCTGCTGGGAGACTGACAACTACTTCAGCACCAGCCCCCCAAGGTGCCTGCTTTTAATTCCTCCAGGTTTTCACAGCTATCATGAAGTGGCACTGAATTGCAAGGAAACCAGAGAATTGAGTGCATTAAAAACTTTCTGACAGGAGAAAACTGAGGCCTGCAGAAGGTAATTCCTCTCCCAGGAGAAACCCCATCTGCTCAGAGGCCACCACCACCCCAGACCTCTGCCTGCTGCACCTCTCAGGCCACAACAGGCACCTGGCTGCTCACCCTCAGCAGAGCATTCTGCTCTTTGGGTCCAGTCCTTCTGGCACTGGTGTCTCCTTCCAGCACGGCAGCAGTGGCACCCCAAGGACAAGAGCCAACCACTGCCTCAGGAGTGCTGGGAAGCACTGGGAGGCCTCAGCTGCAGGACTGCAACTCAGGGCTGCAGTGAAATGAGCCAGCAGCCACTCAGGATTGTACCCAGACTTCTAAGCCCTTTAGTGCCATGTTCCTCTGCTGACTTCCACAGCATTCCAGAGAACACCAGATGCTGAACCCTGACTCAGCTGCATAAACCAGCCACACAGTGGCACTTCTGTTACTATCTTACCCCCTCTTGGCAATTTATTCACCCACAGATCTGCAGTAAAAGAACAACTGACTACACCCTGGGGACTGCCAGCACAGAGGCCCAAAGTTTTGGTGCCCAAGAATATAAATTACTGTTTGCAGGGCAAATATATTGCCCAGACACTAAGCAGCCTCCCACAAGTTATACTAACCATGTTATCTCCTGATTTAACAGCCAACTGAAAGCTCACATTTCAAGATTTAATTAAGTTTTAGAAATCAACCACTCTTTCAGTTTTGTATGTCTGAAACAAAGATGTCAAAAAACAGTTTGGTCTTTTTTTTTAACCCAGCCTGATCCCAGGTCATTTTTAAAGCAAAAGAAGATTAGAGACCATGTCTGGACCTGTTAGTATCTTGACTCTGATCACCTTAAGTAGTGTTACAACAAACTCCACAGCTACAGCTCATTTCTAAGGCCAAGGGAGCAAAGCCAAAGAAGCTGAGAATTGCAGCTGCTTGCCTGGCATCTATCAAACTTGCCCTAACAAGGAGCAAGTTAATGTTCCTAAGCAAAAAGGATGTTACAGTTGTGTCCAGCTTAAATGCAGCCTGTTCAGTCTGACTGCATTTGGCATGCAGTGTTCCTTCCTGAGCAGATGTGTGTGGTGAGCTAACAAGCACACCTTCATATGACATACTGATGCATTTTATCCAGACTGTGGTTCTTGGAGGGACTCTGTCACTGTAACACTTCAGATGACAGCAGGGAGGTGAAGAACATACTCACCATGAAAATTTAAACAACAAAAAAACCCCAAACCACACAGCAAGTTGATACTCACATAGAGTTAAACATTCCCATCAAGGCAGTGAAGCAGAAGCCAATGGCAAACATGGATTTCATCCGAACCTGTAAGAAGAAAGATAACCAGGATGGGCCCACACTGAAGGATTAGGAGCTCATGATCTTAAGAAAAGGCTGATATGAAGAGCTGACTCAAGGAGAAAAAAAAAAGTGCTAAAAAATTGTCCTGTTACCTTCCACAGGTTGTTTCTTGTTTGGGGTTTTTGGTTTGTTTTTTTCCAGTATGCCTACACAACCATTCAGCAGGGACTGTTACACAGACAGAACTTGCAAGTGGAAGGGAGACAAATTAGTTCTGCTTTGAAAACATGATGGAGGCTTAGAAATCTGAGGTAGGGCATGAGATTAGGCAGTAGCTACTGGAGAACTCTGTGGCTCCTCTAGAACCTGGAGCTATTAGAGATATTCCAGGAGGACCTGTCAGGAGGAAAAGCCACTGTCTGCCAATTGAACAGTTTTTCTGTTGAAAAGCTGACTGAGACCTTCAGCAGTCAGGAACTGCTGCTTAGATTTCTCACCATTGACAAGTCTCTGTTGTTATTCTTCAGTTTCTCTTCTTGTCTCTCTGCAAAGACAAAAAGGAGTTATAATCAGTTACACCAACCTAGAAACCAAAATGTTTTCATTTCCAGGAAGATTTAACCTTCCTGGCTCCCCAAACAAATAACACTTCCAAAATCAACTCCAGCTCTTCATGCCAGACAGAATAAAGTGAAAAACTGTACATAGCCAACTGCTCCTCCATCACAGTGACATGCAGCAAAGCAGGCACAACAGAGGAGGCTGGAATCACACACTCAGCACTTCTGAAAGAAATGCACAGAATGTCAGATTTGCTAACTCAACCAACTGACAAAGGAGCATGAGCAACGTTGCCAGAAAACAAAGACAGTGCCTCTGTGTCAGACTTGTGAAAGAGCAGCCTCAGCCTGCTGCTCCCAGCTCAGTTCTCAGTACATTATAGCAACAGTTCCTTTGGGAAGTGTCAGGAGGGACCCAAGAAACCACAGACAGAGAGGGGAGCTGCCTCAGTGGGATGAACATCCTCCTGCTCTGAGGAATGAACACCAGACCCCTGTCACACCTCAAAGGCTTTCCAGAGAGGAAAGTTGTTTTACACATTGATTTCACTAATGTGTGTGTTTGGAAATTTTGTCTGTCCCTCTGTCACCACAACCCTACAGCTGCCCAGTTTGGTGGGAGGGCATTTTCTATGCCCCTCACTGGCAGGCAGCTCTGGCACTGAGCATTATCCCCCAGCCTCTCACATCCCTGCAGAGCCAGAGGGGCAGCCAGGGCTTGGAAGCAACATGCAGGCAGTGAGAAATAGCCCAGGAGCAGTGTGAGTGAGGAGAGGGGCAATGCAGGACTGCCAGGGGAGCTCTCCACTGCATCCCCTCTGGAGTGGCAGTACCAGAGCTCAGGAGCTCAACAGTTCTCTGACAGAAAGCACTGTGAAAAGCAACAGCAAGGCCCCTGTGCAATTCTTAGAGGCCTCAAAGCTAGTTTGAAACACTCCCAACTACAAACCATCCCCTCCCAGCAAAAACTTTCCAGGCATCTGCTTCCTGACCCAGGTGGAGAGTTTAGATCTGGGACATTTCAGCAACCACAGGCCAGTTCTTTAGGAGTCACATTTGGCACAAATACTTGTTTTTTCCCCTCTGCTACATAAATTATCATCTCTTTAGATGGGCTAAAGGTAACAGAAGAGATTAAAAATACAGCCCTGATCCCCCAGTATACCCTGTCCTGTGCTGACCCATTTTTACAAGCTCCAAAGAAAGAGGCAGTGGGTATCTTACCACCTCACAAACACCTGGTCCTGCCCCATCACACACAAACAGCCCTGAAGTGTACAGCATCTGCCAAACAGCCAGGCAGAGGCTCAGAGAAAGAGGACAGGGCCAAGAAGCAGCACCCTGGGATCCAAATCCTTGTTGTGCTTACTGGAACAGGGACACAGCAATAACATTACTTGCCAGCATTGCTGTTGCTTGGGGGTTTTGTTCATTTTTGGGGTCCCTCTGTGCTTCATTTTTCATTTGCAAAACAATTTTATTTCAGTATTTTAAAAAAAATTAATAATTGTGGAGCATCTGAACTTCCTCAGATGCTACTGTTTATTAGTTTAGTCCAAGCACAAAATATTCTCTACTAGGAAGAAGGCCTGGATGGTGCCCTGCAGAAAGTCATGGCCACACAGCCAGAGGTGGGCATGTGTAACAGCACAGCACAGGGAACAGTTCCCATACCCACCAAGTGCCACCCACCCCAGGAAGGGGTTATTCAAGATTAAGACCTGAAAATGCAGAAGAATTTTGGCTCCTGTCCCTCCAGGAGACTGATGATAACAGGTTTTATACCTAGGAAGGACTGTTTGAAGATATGTTTATAATTATTCCCAGGCTTTGTGCAGATCAAATGACTAATCCAGCTACCTGGTGTTACAGAGGAATGAGGAAACCAACTCCCAGGAGCTCTCAGAAGTGTTCCTGACATGGTTTCTGCAGTAATTACACTGGGGTTTGCTGCACGTTTTAGGGTCCTGCAGATAACAGAGCCCTGTGAACGTGTCCATGAACCACCTGCCAGGTTCCTCCTGCATGGCCCAGTGCTTAGAGAGACCACGACCCAGAAAGAGCTTACTGACAATGGTTTCTCATAGAATGGAAAAAACCAGCTCTGAAAATTAAGCAGAACTGATTTGCATATTAACTCTAAGTGTGCTGAGATTTATTTAGCCCAACTTCAGCTCTGAAGGGTTCAAAGGAGAAAAAAGAGAAATGCAAAGATCACAATCAGCCACAAAGCTATTGCAAGCTGCTGGGGCATGGCAGCAAAGTTAACAGAAGTTAATAAGCCATGGACATAAAGGCTCAGATCAGAGAGAAAGGCAACCAGTTCAACAAGTGCTGATGCTCTGGGTGCTTTTGACTGAAATCATCAAGAGGCTGGACACCTCCTGCCTCGGGAAGGCAAGGCACAAGTGCTCATATTCCAGTCAGCACAAGAATCACCCCTAATTCCACCTGAAATAAATATCTCTGAAAGGGAGGAGAGAATAATCACTTGCACAATTTTCTCAACCTTTCCTCATGCTTGGGGCACAGCACTGCTCTCCCAGTCTTACCTATTTTCTTCTTCTGCTGTCTGCCTGCTGATTCAGTTATCGTTTCCTTCTTCTTTTCCACTGCCAAGTGAAAAGCAAGAAACTGCATCATTTCTGCACAGGGACACCACCACCCCTTCCCCAGGTGCCAAGCAAACCCCTCAGAGAGCAGGGGGCACAGAGGAAGCCAGGTGCACAGCTAAGAACATGTTCAGAATCCACAAACCATAAACCACCAAGGCTGACCCCACAAACACAAACAGCATTTAAAAACATCAAAAGCCTGGATGAGAGAGAGAAATACTTCAAGGGTTAATTTTGAACTCTGTTAAGAGCCCCTCACATTGTTAACTGGGCAGTCTGGGCACAATTTGGGCTCAAATGACCCTTGCTGATTTTCCATTAGTACTAGACAGTCCTTTTGATTCAGCAATGTAATGAAAAGAGCTTTGTGGGAGGCTCTGCTCCCAGCTCTGCAGTGGGCAGCAGAACACAGCACAGCCTGTCTGCTCATCCATCCCTTCTGCCCAGGCAGGCATTCCCAGGGGAAGTGCTGCCCAAGGACTCAGCCACAGCCCTTCCATTCTTCAGTTAATTAGAGCTGAAGAGTTTCCAGTATTTTATAGGAAGAGCCTAAGCTCAAACTTCCAAGCCCCCGAATCAGAGCAGGCACCTCAACACCTACCATGGCAGAAAAAAGGGCTGACCTCAAGCCAGCAGAAAAAAATAGAGCCAAAGAGCTCTTCCAGAAAGAAAGAGACATTTTAATTTAAGACCTGTAAGAAAAGTACTACAAGAAGTGAGAATCACCAAGCATGGCTATTGTTCCAGACAGCAGCTGGTTTTCATTCTGAACTCCATGTATCTGTACACTGTCTCCTCTCCAGTGAGCAGCTCTGGCTGCTCCTTAGCTCACAGAACCAGCTCAGAAACTTGGGCACCAGGACCCTTCTCCCACACAAAGGACTGTCTGAACAAACACCTTGCCTTGATTTCAACAGGGAGGTGAAATGAAGAGAGGCAGCCTTTAAGGTCAGACAAGTGGTAGTGCTGGCTTCTGAAACACCTGTGAGAGGTGAGTCTGTCCAAACCACCAGAAAAACCAGGCTGGCCCAGGCAAGATCCTCAGCATCACCTCTCCTGTGGCACAGCAGATCTCTGGCAGGCAGGAGAGCACGAGGGGAGAAGCAGGGAAGGCTGGAGTGAAGTTCCAGGTGACACAGCACACTCAGGCTTCTCTCCATAACCTTATGCCAAGCCCAGCTGCAGGGTCCTGATCAGTCCAGCCCAACCCTACACCCCCTGGCCCCCCAGCCATGAAGTGCTGAACACTTTTTCAAGCCCACCTCTTGCTCCCAGCCCCAAGAGAGCTTCCCCCAGAGCCCAGCTTCTCTCCAGACACTGCTGACAAGACAACAGCAGCTCTAGAGACAGCCCTCCACCTTGCAAATCTACATTTCATCCCAGAACCTCTGCAGCAGCCTCAGACAAGGCTGTGAAATGCAGCCCAGGGCTGAGTAACAATGTCTGCTGAAGCACACCACTTGGCACATTTGTTTTTTGCAAACCCTAAGGACTGCTACGACTCTCCTGGGAGAGCTGAAAGGTCTCAAAAATGTGTTTTTTCCTGTTAGGATGTGTTAGATAACAGTTGAAAGGTGTGGCTCAAGTGCTCTACTTTGCAAGTCCTCTGTAAGCCATCAGGTCAGCCAGCTGGCCTTGGCAAAGCAGGAGGGGGAAAGCACAAAGCTGAATTTTCTGTGGCTCCTGATTAGTTTCACTGATCTTCACTTTTTTTTTTTTTTTCCTCTCGTGTTAGGGGTGGGGAAAACCAAAGGAAGACAGAAACCATGCAGGAACCTCATCTTCCCCTCCAGAGATTACAGCCTACATGGCAGAAGGGCTATAAAAGCAATCACTGAGCCCCAGAGCAGAAACCCTGCTGACTGCTTTGCACAAACACACTGGGACATGAAGTGTTCAGCTGGCTTTCAACTGCTTCTCCAGCTTGCTCTTCTGGGGCTGATTCTACCCTCCACATTTTTGTCAGAGCAGTGAGATGAAAAACAGGCAGGCAGAGATGCAAATCCCCTCTGACACTGCTGCAGTGACCAGAGCCCCCAGTGCAGGGGCTGTGACACAGGCAGGACTGTACCTCAGCCCTTCAGTTTGTTTTGCCCAGGGGAAGGCTGAATAAGCTAGACTGGAAAAGAATGCTTTGATGTTATTGTTCTCTCATGCACTAAGAGTGCTGACAGCAGGGTGAATTATCTGTAAGGTAAAAACCAGCTCAGGTTTGGCCCCAGTTGCTGCACCATGTCCCTTGTGCTGCAGCTTGTGCAGGGTGCACAGAGCTGAGACTGAAGGGGCAGCTGAACTTCCCTGCTCCTGGCTCCTACCTCAGACAGGTGCACTGAACCTCCCCATGCTCAGACCTCCTGCTTACCATTCCCCTTAGCACCTGATGGGGATCTTCTCCCTGCTCACCCTCAGCTCCCTCTTCCCTGTCTCCTTCATCCTTTGTTCACCCCCCTGAGATCTCCTCTCTGGGGAAGCAGCCTGGGACATTTTTCCTCATCAATTCTGCTGGTTTCCAGTTGACACAAGGACAATTTATTTTCACAGCAGCTGACAGCTCAGGCCTTGCCATCATGACTTTGTCTTTACTCATCCCCACCACTGATCACCACTTTCACTCTTTACACATAAAGCTTCCCTCTCAGGTCATTCATTATCCAACTCCAGTTCTTTCTTACTACAGACCTCAAGTTCTCCACAGCCCTTGAAATGCAGAAACTGAATTCTTCAACTTATTTCAGACACCTAAAGGCACCTACACATACAGACACTGTATTCCTGTGCAGAGAAAAAGGTGTCAGTACCAATCACTACTGCCTCCTGCCCTTCTGAAGAGGAGGGACAATCCAGACAAGGCAAGGCCTTGCAGGACCCTCCCTTCCTGCACAAGACAATTAAGGACAGAAATAAGTTCTCTAGATTTATGTGACTTGCAAAACCCATGAAGCCTGAGCTGAGAAAAGGGGCAGCAGGAACACCTCAGAGCACAGACTGTTCATCAGTTGACATCTGCCAGAGCAGGATGCAGCAGGAGCAGCAAGAGAATTACTCACATTTCTTGCTCTGCTTTTCCACTTCAGCCTTCAACCTCTTGTACTTGTCTGTTCTGTACACCAGCACCCAGGTGATACCTGAAACAGAGACTCAGAGAGTCACTGGGTAAGCAAAGCCTCCTGCAAGGGCAGAGACTCAGGTTAGCAAACACACACCCAAATAAAAAATAAAAAAATACATGCCAAGCCCAAAAACCCACGTCATGGCCCAGCAGAGCTCCCAGAAATCACCAGACAGCTGTCACCTCTTCCTTTTAAATCCCCAGGCAGCACTGGTGCCTGCAGGTAAGAGTCTCCACAAGGTATGGGCTGCTGAACCCCTCCAGTTCCTCCCTGCTCAGACACCAGCAGCTGCTCACTTTAAAACTCCCTCAGACAAGAAGGATTTTTGTGTTCTGCATTTTCCCAGCACCTTCCCAGCCTGAGGAACAGTTCCCTGCCTGTCAGCAGCAGCACCCTCTGAGCAGGCAAAGAGACTCATGAGACAAGAAGAGACCCCCAGAGCCTTGGAGCACCCAAACATGCTCCTGACAAGCTGTGCTGCCTGTGCAGAGCCCGTGGCTGGTGAAGGCTTTAAACTGAGCTCCCACACAAGGCCTTCAGCCCCCCCCTTTTTTTTTTTTTTGGCTTTGGTTTACCAAGAGGCCCGTGCTGCTGGGGCCCAGGGCTCCCCTGCTGCAGGGGGGGACCCTGTGGATGCTCCTGAGCTCAGTACAGCTTGGAGCTGTGAGGAGAGATGGATGTCTACAGCACCTCACCCCAAAAGCAGTGAGCAGGCTCCCAGAAAGGCAGTACCACACTCCAGCTGGGACCCCCCCAGCCCCTGAACATCCAGATAGGATCCTGCAGCCCTGGGGGGAAGGTGACTGTGGGATACACCTCAGTGCCTGCAAGATGGAGCAACTACCACAGACAGTACCACCCCAGCTGCCCTCATTGCCCCCTGCCACCCGACCAATCGCCACTCCAAGCTCAGGCAGTTTCTCCTCATCCTCCCCACGGGAGGCACAGACCCCCCCGTGTTCCCCTCCATCACACCCCAACCCCCTCACAGCCCAGCTCCCGCCACCGGGACACCCCCAGAGCCAGGCCCCAGGTNGCGATTGGCTGAGGCCGCTGTCACTCCTGGAGGCGCCCCGCCCCTCCCGCGGCCTGGTGCTGCGGTGCGGCCTGTCATTGCGGCGGGGCGGGGGTAGCGGTTATAAAACTTTATTTATTAAATGTCATGTACTGGGTTATCTTATTGCAGAAAGGCATTGAAGTAAAACTCTGCTTGGGTAAATGAGTGAGCACAGAACTCTGAGGCAGCATCCTGCAGATGGGGGTCCCAGCAGCCCAGCCCTGCCTGTGGGACTCCTGAAGGCTCTTTCCTGACATTAAACACTGGGATGTTGAGCTGGGCTCCTCTGAGCTGTGCCCAGGCCTGCTGCAGGGAAACAGAGAGCAAGGCCAAGGAGCTGAGGGGCTTCTGCATGGAAATGGGCTGAGAGCAGCTGGATGTGCAGCTCGTGTTGGGATCAGTGACAGGACATCACGGGGCGAGCAGCAAAGGCACAGACAGCCCCCAACCAAGATGCAAATATCCCCAGGAAATCCCATAATATTGCAATTAGTTCCAGGAAATGGGTGAATGCTGCCATCAGTTCACGTCTGCTGTCACTGGAGGCACACGGGGCTCTGGCTCACCAGCACTGCAGCCAGGAGTGCCTAAAGCCTCACGTGTCAGAGGGCTCTTCCCGTGACAGGATTCCATGGGCTGTGGGCAGAGGATCAGGCACCTGCAGGCGTGCTGCCTGCCCTCCTGTCCCAGCACCCCCCAGTCCCTCCCCGCTGGGCTGGGGGTGCCCATGCCCTCCCCACACTCTCCCGAGCCCCACACGGCTCCTCCTGAGCTGCTGTTTTCCTGGGAAAACCTGGGAAAACGGCACCTCTGAGGCCATTTCCTGGGAAAAGACAGACACGGGAGGGATGTGCTGAACATTCCCTGTGGAGCTGTGAGGGGGCTGGCTTGGAGCAGCCTGCCCTCCCTCTGGAGCTGTGAGCTGGCCAGTGGCACGGATATCCTGGTCACACGTGGCACTGGGAGGTGTTTTCTGGGATCAAATATTTGCAGATATTGGTGCCTGCCCTTCCCTGCCTTTTCCTGGCTCGGGTGCTGCTGTGGAGGAGCAGCAGAGTGCTGCAGGCAGTGAGCCACAGGGCTGGGGGGACGGGAGGAAATCCTCCATGGAGGGGTGGGATGAGGCTCAGAAGGATGGAAACGAGGGCAGGGAGATCCTGGCAAGGACTGAGCAGGAGATTGACTGACTTGTCTGAGGCTCTGGCAGCAGAACCAGGCTGAATCCACAAATCGTTTGGGGGTAAGGAGACCTGGAAAGGAAAAATGTAGGAAAGGGAAGAGGGCAGGCAGGGCAGGGCAGGCAGGGCAGGGCAGGCAGGGCAGGGCAGGCAGGGCAGGGCAGGGCAGGGCAGGCAGGGCAGGCTTCCAGCTGTCCTGCTGGGACAGGAGTTTGCCAGCACTGACCAGCCGTGCACTGTGGCACACACAGAGCTGGGGGGAAAGGCCCTGACACTGCCCTGAAATTAAACACTCCACTGGGAAGGATGGTGATGTCAGGCCAAACTAGTGCAGAGGAGTAACCAGTGAGGTGTGAGACCAGGAACCAGATCCCCCAGAGCCTGGAGCCATGTGCAGAGCAGTGAGTCAGGGGGCAGTGAAAGGGGCAGCTTGGCTCCCTCTGTGCCCTCAGGGCAGTCCTGGGGTCACCTCTGGGCACAGGGAGCTCTTTCCAGGCTGGGGGAGAACTGGAGCAGACCCTGCCCCTGAGCAGTGGGAGCTGGGGATGGGGCTGAGGGTGGGTGTGACAGGTTGGGGTGCAGCTGGTTGGGGTGCACACTGGTGGTGTGGAAGGGCTCTGGTGATGCTCTGTGTCCTGCACAGGGACACCTCCTGCACTCGGCTCCCTTTAGAGCTCCCTGGCTGTGAGAGGGGCAGATCAAGGCAGGATTTGGAAACAGTTTCTCTGGTGATGCCATGGGAAATGATTCACAGGGTGTCAGTTATCCCTGCTGAACAGGAGCTGCCACAGGGCAGCAGGAGGAGACAGTCAAAGGCAGGAAGCTCTTTCCTCTCTGCTGGCCATGCTTTGGACTGGAGGCAGAGGTGACAGGAGCTCTTTGACATTCCATCCTGTCATTTTTTGGATCCTTATCAGCAGGTGTTTTCTGGTTTGGTTTTGTTGGGTTTTTCTCCCCCAGCGTGTTACCCTCAATGGCATTTCCTTTTCAAAACAGCATTCTGGGCTTTGATCAACATGTGAAGGGCAGATGAAGAGTTGGGTGCAGTTTTATCCAACCTGACAAGCCTGGGATGTGAGAAAAGGGAAAACATCTGCACAGTGCAGGGCTCTGGACACATGAGGCTGTGGCCAGGGCTATCTACAAAGTTGCTAGATAGAGCAGAGTAGTATTTCTGGAGGTAACCTTGAAACCAGATTAGAGAGAGACATGTCAGAATGGGTTTTGTACACTAAAGTCTCTAAACTTAAACTGAACAGAGGATTCAGCTGCTTTGCACAGCACGTTAGTGGCCAGTGGCTCAGAAGTGGAGTATCTGAAGTTCTCAGGTAAGTTTTGAGGGAAAGAATCCATTTAGAACTAACAGGGACTTGGATTTGACTCACCTCCAGCTTGTAGCCCTGTCTGATTTTGATAGAGCCATTAATCTTGTGTTCTGTATAAATAAGCCCTGAATATCTTCAGCTTGTGCCCCTGAGGGGTCCCTCAAGAGGCATTTTGTTATCCTCACCTTGACAGGTGTGTCTGCTCCTGCCACCTGGCCAGTGCCTGCCTTCAACTGGGGATGAAACACCAGGACAGGCACCCTGCAGGGATGCTCAGCTCTGAGGTCCAGGAGCCTGAAGCAGCTTCAGCAGAGCCAGAGGGGAGGCAGGAGGAGAGGGACACAACCCAGAGAGCACCTTGTGCTGGGGGGTTCTGCCCTGCAGGTGTGGGGGTAACAAGGAGCTGTCAGCACCTCCTGGGGTGCACGTGATCTGTGCCCAGCCCTTGGAAACGGGAACCCACTGGAATTCATCCCTGCAGGAATTCCTCATGGAGCGCCTCCTCCCCTGGCATGGCCTGCAGTGCCACCCTCCAGTGCCACCAGCTGCAGTCCCCGGGGGTGACTGGGGGGGAACTGGGAGTGGTGGGCAGAGAGAGGCCAGAGCTGCCCAGGAGATCCTCTCTCACATCCTCGGTGATGAGGACTGGGATGTGGCACCTGTCAGGCACACATTTCCACCCCTGTTTCACTGTGTTGAAATGGGAGATGTAAAACGTCCTGAAACTCACCTCCCTGTGGACAGGGCTGGGGGGAACCCGGGCACCTCCTGCCCCAGCACAGCATCAACCCTACCAAACATTTTTGGTGCAGGAATTGCCTGGTGCATTTTCTAAGAAATCCTGAGTGGTGGAGAGTCCTCACTGCCCCTACACAACCTATTCCAGCACATCACCTTTCTCACACTCAGAAAATGTCCCCAAATACACACCCTGAGCTGCTCTCGGTGCCATCTGAGCTGGCAACATTTTGTTCTGACCCCCACGGGGGAGGGAAATGTATTCCCTTCCCGAGGCAACCTCTGATGTGTGTGGAAAGGGTTGTGGTGTGTCCCCGGGGCCAGAGACAGCAGGCAGGGCTCCTGCAGACCCCAAACGCAGCCAGACCCCGGGATGTCCCCGAGCCCAGGCTGGAGTGTCTCCACCGGCCCTCCCCTTCCTCCAGACGCAGTCCCCGGTGGCTCAGGCACCGCATCCTGACCAGGTGCCCGTGTCCCGGGGGGATGTTTGCCTTTTTCCCAGCAGCATGGCATCGGCTCTGGGATCCACTGCTCTCTGGGGTCTGCCCAGCGGGTTCCCCCGCTGCGTCCTCAGGGACGGTCGCTCTTCCCCAGGCACAGCCCTTGGCCCTTGTCCCCCTGGACTCGCATCCCGGCTTTTCCCCAGCCTTTGCCCTTTTTCTCAAGAGCATTTTGACTTTGAGTCCTGGCCTGCGGGGTGCTGCCGGCTCCTCCCAGAGGGGCCTCCTCTGACAAAGACATACCCGGAATATTTTATTCCCGGCTTTGGGTCGCTAATGAGCGGTCCCGAGTGCTCACAGGACCGGAGCTTGGGTGGGGTGGGAGAAGCCCGGGTTGGGGGTGGGAGAAGCCGNGGGTGGGTGAGGGGATGTCCTTTCCGGGCCAACTTTGGGGGGGTTGCAGGAGTGGAAATTCCGCAGTAAATGCTGACTCACAGCGGCAGAACGACCTCCACGCCGCCTGCCCGGCAGGGGATGGTCCTTGGCAGGTGGAAGCGGGGCGGGGGGCTGCGGGACTGCGGGGAGATGCGGGCCCGGGGGATGCGGGGCGGCCGCGCAGGGGGAGCCGCTCCGGCCAGGGGTTGTGCGGCCGTGCCTCTGGAGGGAGGACTTGACTCTCTTCTTCTCTTTTTCTTTCCCGTTTTCTTTTTCTTTCTCTCTTTCTTTCTTTCTCTTTTTCTTATTTTTCTCCATATAGTGGGTTTCTCTTTATTTCTTTCTTTTTCTTTTCTCTCTTTTTAAGAGCAGTAAAACCAGATCCACAGCTAATCCTTCCTCCCGTTTGGGGCAGCACAGACATTCTGTAGATAGAGTCTATTCTGGAGAACAGATTTGGGGGCAGCAATATCTTTGAAATATTTCTTGCTAAGGAAACTCGGTGTGGGCCATCACAGGAGGAAGACAGAGCCTTGTGTCTCCGAGTGAACTCATGGTTGGTGTGTGGGCTGGGGGCTTTCTCAACTGCTGTACCTCAGCCCATATTAGCAGTAGTTTAACAGTTTGTCTCTGAGCACCCTATTGATTCTGGGACTGCTGCTGCTACTGCAAGGAGGAAAAATCCAGATATAACAGGGGTGGGATGGTGAGAGAGGATGCAGTCTCCTGCACTGGGAACCAAAGCTGGACTGTTCCTGCAGTACAGCTGGTGACTCAAACACTGGGTTTGTCTGCTCTCTGATGCGTGGGGCTGATGCCTCTGTAGCTGTCCCAATAACGTCCTGGCTGGCACTGCTGGGCTGTTATGTCTCTGAACTCTGTGACTCTGGCCCAGAAGGTAAAAACAGTGATTACAGTACAATACAACACAGTTGTCCTCAACTTCAAAGTGGAAAGGCTTAGTAGCAGCTGGCTGCCTTGGAAAAAATATTAGGGAAATGGTTCTTTCTAGCAAGGGAGTTGTACTAACTGGCTCTTCCTGTCTCTCAGCTTTGATTTCCCCCCCTTCCAGTGGTTGCTGGCTGCTAAAACTGTGCTGGCCCTGGATGGGAATCCAGCTGATCAATACAAAGTCTGTGGGAAAAGGCCATAAGAAATACTCTGTCAGAAAAAGAACAACACAACTTGCTCGAGGAGATGCAGCAGCAGAAGAGGAACTGGGATGTGTGCATGCAGAGCCTCAAATTCCCATCTGGTTCAGGACAGGGGTGCGTGGGGCTGTCCCCCATCTGGGGGGTGCCAGTGCCCTGCACGGGGTGATGCCGGGTGCCCAGCAGGCTCTGGGCAAGCAGCACCAGGGGCTGCTGTGGTTTGCTCAGCCAAGGGGCTTTCCCACAGCTAAAATCTGTCCCAGGGGCTGCCATGCCAGTGTGCTGGCTCGGGCTGAGAGGGAAAGTGGAGCAGGAACCTTTCCCACCGGGAAGGCAGCAAATCCCTCTGACTCGCCTTCACACCGACTGAGGGCTGTTGTCCTAACACACCCTTTTGGCAGCACACCAGCCCAAAGATAAGAGGGCATTTGCCTTCCAAGGTCTCCCCCAGCTCCTCCCACTGCTGCTTTTGTTGAGACTAAGATGAAGAAAAAGGTTCCTTGGTGCCCCCCATACCCCTTGATGTGCCAGCACAGGCTGTGGAAGGGAGGAGGGATCCTCTCTGGGGCTTGCTGCAAGCTGTTGTCATGTGTTGTCCTGGGGAAGGTGGCATCTGAAGTGGCCATCCGTGCCTGGAGAGCTGAGGGGAGTGTTGGGCTGGTGCTTCTTAAAGGCAGATTGGTGAGAACTCAGGTTCAAAGGCTGCCTGCTGTTCCCTAGTGAGCAAAAGAGCCTTGTGCAACTTTTGGTACTCACATAGGCAGAAACCTGAGTGCCAGAGACATCTGGACTGTGTTAGGAGCAAAACTGGGGAGCTGCAGAGGTCCTGGGCAGGCTGTGATGCTGCAGCCTCTGCCAGGGCAGTGGCACAGTGGCTGCTCTGTGGGACAAGCCCATCAGAAAAACTTGCTTGGAGGCAGTGGTTCTCCCACTGTCCCCCAGATTCCAGTCCCTCTGCAGCCCAGACACGGCTGCTGCCCTCTCCTGATGCAGAGGAGATGACATGGCATTAAGACTCCTTCCCCTGCCAAAGCTGCCACATTTCCTCAGAGGGATTCCCAAGGCTGGTCGTAGCATTTTCTTTCACCCCATACACTTCCAAGTGTTCTGCTAGAGCTGTCCTTTCCTTCTTACACCCAAAGCCTTTCTCCTAACAGCTTCTTCCCTCCCTCTCTTGAGGGGTTCCTGACTACCAAGGGCTGCAGTGTGCAAGACATGCAGCCAGGCTGGAGGGAAGTTCAGTAAACTGACTACTGGGATGAGCTGGGAAGCACTGGGATACCTCCTGAAGCTCTTCACATGTTCTTCAGCTTATCTGCCAGAGCCCTGGAGCTCTGCTGGCAGTGCTGGGGTGGCTGGGGTGGCACCATCGGGTGCCGGGGTGGCTGAGGGGTAGGGAGGACTCTTCAGACCTGGGCTGGAGCATTAATTGTATGTCCCCATGTTCTGGAAAGTGAGGTGCTGACTGCTGCCTTCCAACAGGAGCAGGTGGTAAGATAAGGCAGCTCTATAAAGGGCTGAGTGAGGGCTGGATACCAGTGTCACCATGTCCCAGTGGCTGCACTGCCCGGGCCCTGAGCTGGCAGGTGAGCTGGGAATGTCTCTCTGAACATGCAGCCCCAGAGTTTCCAGGCTGCAGAGCACCAGGACTGATGTGTGTGTTCAGCCAGGTGTGTTCTTCACCAGGCACTGGGCACCTCTGCCTTAAACACCAAAAGTGCCCTCGGAGGCTGAGCTGGCTGCCTACAGCAGTGAGCTAGCCAGGAGAAGGCTGGGAACACCCAGCTGGGATCTCCAGGGAAGGGGTGTCCCTGGGGCAGTGCCCAGAGGCAGTTCCCTGTCCACATGGGGATTCTTGCAGGACAGACCTCAGACACACAGCTGTGGGAGGGCTGAGAGCCCCCACAGCACCCTGGGGCCATTGCCACCATGGCATCACCCGGGTGCAGGGGCAGTGTCAGGGATTGCATCAATCCTGTGTCTGTTCAGCACCATTTCCTGGTGACGTTCGTTCCCTGGCTGGCAGGAGCCCCGGGTCACAAGGGATGACTTGTTAAACACTGATCTCAACGTGTGCTGGAGACTCCTCAAACTTTCTAGTAGAACATTATTCTGTGCCAGCCCCTGGTCAGACTGGCTCACAGGGTGCTGTGGTGGCTCAGCCCTGTCCTGCTCCAGACTCAGGTGTCAGCTCTTTACCACAGTCCCCTGGGCTCAGCCAGCTCCAGGCTCTGGGGTGTGCAGCAGGGGCCCCAGAAAAACAACCTGTGTCTGAGCCCAGGGGGTGTGGAGGGGTTATGTTGGGGGGAGTTGTTTTCCTCCCCGTGCATACTCTGTGTTCAGGTCCCCTGTGTTCCTGCCTGTCTGTCTGTGCCCCAGCCCAGCACTGCTGATCACATCCACAGCATCCCAGGGGGTGAACACACACCTGCCTGTCCCAGGCTTGGGCTGCTTGGCCCGTGGCTCACAAGGGGAAACACAGGAATGGTGAACCTGCTTGGGAGAGCTCTGGGTGGAGGTCCCAGAGCTTTTGGTACTGGAAGAGTAAATTCCCAGTCCCAGTGTTGCTGGTACTGGTGTGCTCTGCTAGGACTGGACTGTGTGGGTCATGAACAAGGTCTCTGCAGTTGCAGGCAGACACTTAATAGATGCTCTGGGATCAAATTTTTTATCTGTTCTGGGTACCCAGTCCATCAGTCACCTTCTAATACTCTGTAATTAACACAACCTTACAAGAAGAGGCCAAAACCTGTACCTAGCTTGCTGCAGGAGATAAACTGGAGAGAAGGGCAGCATCCCCAGGGCTGCTGATCTGGGGGACTTGGTTGAGTAAGTCACCTGTGATTCCTGGAAAGGGAACATCCCAGTAATCCCTGATGTGATCTCTGGGGGAAACCCTGCAGGATCCCAAGACTGGAGATTATTTTATCCACAAGTCTGTAATGAGGGCACCCCTCCTGCAGATGCAGAGCCCTCAGCAGCCTGTTCACATCCAGGCCCTGCAGGGAGGCAGCCGTGGCAGTGGTGTCCATTGAGGTAACCCCTGGTTTCTGCCCTTGGTGGGGGGTGGGATGTGACTGCTGCAGTCTCCATGCTCCTGGCTCCACGCTGGTTGTGGGCCAAGGGCATTGCTCTGCTGGGGCAGGTTGTCCTCATGGTGAGCAGCACCTTGGCTCAGCACAAGCAGCATCTTGGCTCAGGACAAGCAGCATCTTGGCTCAGGACAAGCAGCCTGCAGCAGGATTCTTCCACACCAGAGCCCAGCACCCTCCTCTCCTGGTAGGTCTTGCTTCTGGCACAGGTCTCTTCCCTTCACCTGCTCCCAAGGGAACTGGCAGCTTCAGCGTATCTTTAAGGCTGCAATCACTTTACCTGGCAGAAGTCATCTCTGCTAAGTGTCTGGAATCCTTGGGAGGAGGGGATGTCCCTCTGCAGTGCCTCCCTGGGGATGGGAGGGCTGCTCTGTGCCAGGGAGTTTTGGCAGATCCCGTGCCCAAGGCTTGTGGGTTCCTCCTGTCCCAGGATGGGTCTCTCCACTGAGGCAGCAGTGCCTGTACTGCCCTGCCTGCTGCAGCAGCCCTGGGGCTGGAAGCATCAGCTGTGTCCTGCCTGCTGCCTTCCTCTGGGGGTACCTGGGGTGCCCCCCATCACCTTTCTGCTCCCCATCCCAGGACATGATTCCCTGGCTGAGCAGAGCTTCTTAAGAGGGGGTTGTGGGGCACTCTGCATAACAATATTGGGAGATCACTCAACTCCTGGAGAATATCTGAGCAGCTGGCTATAGGCCATGAGTGAATTTAAATTAAATATGCAATGTAATTTATACCTTCCAAATAAGTGCCAGGCTCTGAACACCCAGCTGCTGAGTTTCTTCCCCTGTGCACCACCTCTCCTTTTGGGACAATACACTGAAGTTCTTCCCCAGGTGTCTCCTGCATCTCCCCCTCCCAGCAGTACACAGCTGGGAGTATAAATACTTCTCCCTCAGACACTGGTTATTGGGTGCTGGTTCCACAGGAGGAGCCCTGCGAGGGACATGGGGATCAGGTCTGAGCTGCCTCCTTGCTCTGTGGTGTGCAGGTACCTCCCTCCCTGGCCCTGGGTGCTGGTTTGCACAGAGCCTGGGGGAGTGCAGCTCAGGGCTGCTGCAACTTGGCTCTAACCCAGAGCTGGGATCCCAGGATGGGAAGAGGTGAAGGATGGCAGAGGGGCCGGGGCTCTTGTGGGGAGTCCCTCAGAGGTTTCACCTGGTGGGGAAGGTGGGTTGGCAGCCAGGGAGGCTGCTGTGTCCTGTGTATGCTTAATGGTAGGAAAGCTCTGGAGGAGGGGAAGGCTTTTGCCTGAGAAAGCATCCTTGCAACAGGCACAAGCTGGAGCGTGGGGGATTCCACATAAACACAGGGAAAAACTTCCAGGGTGAGGGTGAGGGAGCCCTGTCCCAGGCTGCCCAGGGAGGTTGTGGAGTCTCCTTCTCTGGAGCCATCCAAACCCCACCTGGATGTGTTCTGTGTGACTGCTGGAGGTGACCCTGCTCTGGCAGGAGGGTTGGAGGACTCCAGCATCTTTTGAGGTCCCTTTCTTAGAGAGGACACAGTTGTCATCTTGTCCCCCAGGAAAAGCAGTTAGGTGCTGTGGCTGAGTTGCCATCATTGTCTGAGGTGTGCACAGACAATGCAGAGCTGGGGAAGGGTCTGAGCAGGGGCCAGGAGCCCTCTCATGCCCCTCATCTTCCTGCAGATGAGATGGGTTATGCGGGGCAGAGCCAGGGAAGGGGCTCAAATCCCAGAGTTTCTGTATGGGGGTTCATCTCTTGCATTGCATCGTCTTCTGTTTGCCTCTGCAGTCCTGGGCTTCTCAGAGAGGACACAGTTGTCATCTTGTCCCCCAGGAAAAGCAGCTAGGAATGGGCAAAGGCAGAACTCTGAGCAGAGGTTGTCCCTTCGAGCGGGTGCTGAGTGCCTGCAGCAGCACGGGGTGTGCTGGGCCACATCCTGCCATGCTGCTGTGCAGCTCTGCAGTGCTCTTGGTGTCTCTGGGTGTCTGCCAGCCTCCCCACAGCCTAACTTGGGAGTTCCCAGTTAATAGTGGGTTTTTCACCCTTCTGATTAATGTCGGTCACATGTACCCATGCAGTGCTGGTTTGGGAGAAGGGGCTTCAGGCAGGGGATGTGTGTCCCTATGTCATTTCTTAGGAGGGATGTTTCCTGAGGGGCAGTTTCAGTTCCCACTGTGTAGGGGAATTTGTAACATCGGTGTTTCTGGTTTTTCTTCCTCCTTAAGCCAGGCTGTTCCCTGACTAAGGGGACAAGCTGCCTGTCCAGCTGGAGGAGGTGTTCAGGCTGGCATCAGGGAATGCCCCCACCAGCCAGTCTTGTTTCCATCAGAAGTGATTGTGAGGAAAGGAAAAACCTTCTTCACTGAGACCTCCCCGAGGTTTGCTGCTTCCCTGGGGCGAGCTGAACGCAGCCCTCGGGCTGGAGGGACAAGGCCATGTCCCCTGCCATGTCCCCTGCCATGTCCCCTGCTGTCCCCAGGCAGGGGTCACGTGTGAGCAGTGCCCTGGTCCATACCTTCTGCAGGTCCAAGGGGACACATGTGCCTCTTCCCAGAGGTGACATCCCTGTGCCAGAGGTGACATCCCTGCCCAGCCAGGCAGCACGGAACACTGAGCCTGAGCTTGGAATCCTGGCAGCAGGATGTCCCTCTGAGCAGCTTTCTTCTCCACTTCTGATGGCACCCCAAAGCCCACCAGGGAAAGGGGGGGCTCTGCAGCATCTTCCTGGATGCTTTTGCAGGAGGCACTATGTCACCCCCAGCAGCCAGGATCTGCTCTGATCTCATGCTGGGCCCTGGGGGCAGGATGTGTTCCTGGCTCCAGCTGCCCGGGGTGACTTTCTCCTGGGGTTTTTCTCACCACTGGGTGTCTTGAGCTGTGGGGTATGGAGCAGGAGTGATTTTTCAGAGCTGATGAGTATTCTTTTCGCCACTTCCCAGGATCAGTAGAGCAGAGATGGGTGTGTGTGAGGCAGGAGACAGACTGGCAGGAGCTCTCTGATGCTCTCAAATGATTTTGTTGTCCATGCAGATGCTGAGCTCTATGTCCAGAGTGTGAGTGCAGCTGGTGCTCTGCTCTCCTCCATCCACAGGAGCCCTGCTCCCTCCCTTGGGCTGGGGAAAGCAGTTTCTGGTGCAGATCCCTTTGGAGCCTGCTGGCCTGGGTGGCTGTGCTGGAAGGTGTTTTTTTTCCCAGTTTGGTTTGGGCAGTTTGGTGTCATTGGCACCTGTGGCCAAGGCTGAACCCCCCTGTGCTGTGTCCGGGCAGAGAGCAGGGAGGAAAAGTGGAGGAGAGGCACTGTGCACTCCCTGTTTTTGTGACACCCGTGGGATACAGCTGGATAAGCAATAGGGCTGACACGGGCTGGAGAAGGATGTGGGGGGTGGGAAAGCAGAGGAAATGGAGAACGAGCTCTGGCTTTTTGTCTGTGTGTGCCAAGGGCGAGGGACTGGCACTGACTTGCAGTGCTTTGTCCTGGGTGGCAGCAGCTTGCTGCAGGGCAGGGCTGACACTGGGGACTGGGAGGCAGGACTTGCCAGCTCTGAGAGGCAGGAGAAGAAAGTGGGATGCTCAGGGAGACCCCATCCCTGGACCCACCCCCCAGCCGTGTGCCCAGGGCTGAGAGGGGCAGCTGAGGCTGCTGGTCCCTGCAGCAGGGCTCTGTGGAAGCTCTCCAGCCAGGCTGGGGCTGACTCATGGAGCTGTGGTCACAGCCAAGCCAGGTCAGCCTGGCCTGAAGGGGGAGAAGAAGCAGTCTCTGGGGACAGAAATGCTGACAAATCTTACAAATCTTCCAGCTTCTCAGGCAAACAGACTTTCCCTCTGCCTGCCGGGGTGACCTCCTCTGCCAGGCATGCCTTCCCCTCCCTTGCAGCAGCTTGCCACTGCTGGCTTCATCTCTGCATCTGGAGGTTGCCAGCCAAGTACAGAGCAGATGGTGGAACCAGGATGGAGTCTGGAGCATGGAAAGAGCCACGGGCAGGCTGGAGAGGCAGGCTGGGACAAGCCAACCTCTCTTAGCAAAGCAAAGTGCTCAGCAGAGAGTACTTGTGGTGAGCAAGGTCAGGAGCAGCTCAGCTGGGGATCTGCAGCAAGCCTGATTCACAGGAGGAGCAGCAGCTCCATCAGACACCCGGGGCAGCTCCTTCTCCTGGAGCAGGGAATGCTCGGGCAGCTCACTGCCCCCAGCCTGGCCTTGGCTCTGGCTGCCAGGTCCTGCTGCAGTTAGCACAGAATCACAGATTCATTTGGGCTGGAAAGGACCTCTGGGATCATCAGCTCCAACCCTTGATCCACTCCCCCAGTGGTTCCCAGCCCATGGCACTCAGTGCCACATCAGCCTCTTCCTAAAAACCTCCAGGGATGGAGAATCCACCCCCTCCCTGGGCAGCCCATCCCAATGCCTGATCACCCTCTCTGGAAAGAATTTCTTCCTAATATCCAACCTAACCCGCCCCTGGCAGAGCTGAAGCCCATGGCCTCTTGTCTGACTGATATCTGCCTGGGAGCAGAGCCCGACCCCCCCCTGGCTCCAACCTCCTTTCAGGGAGTTGCAGGGATCAGGGACAGGGAGCTGTGAACACACTAACTCATGGCCCAGGAGGAGGGGCTGAAGCAGCCTTTGGGATTTGTCCCCCCAGGCTGTGCTCCATCCCTGTCCCAGCAGCAGGCTCTGTGGTGCTGGCAGGGAGCAGACAGCAGCCACTGGGACCCAGTCCTGCTGCAGTTTGTGCCCAGAATGGGGCAGCCCACAGGGACGAAGCAGAGGGAGGTGGTGAGCAAGCTGGTGCTGCTTTCACAGAATCACAGAGTGTTGAGGTTGGAAGAAACCTCCAAGCTCATCCAGTCCAGCCTTTGACCAACACCATAACCTAACTGCTAAACCAGGTCCTTAAGGACCAGCTCCAAACACCTTTTAAATGCTTCCAGAGGCTGTGACTGCAGCACTGTCCTGGGCAGGGCATTTCACACAGTGGTGGCCTTGGAGCACTTCTCCTTCAGTGGCTTTGGGCTCTGCCTGTGAGGGCACCGTGCACCCGGGGCTGGGCATCCAGCAAGCAGTGCCCCACGCTCCCAGGAGTGGCTGTCTCCTGGGAACATCCTCCCTGCACAGCTCAGACACCACTGGCAGCTGACTTGCCTCCTTTGCTCTTCTTTTCCCAGTCTTCAGTGTGCTCCAAGATTGTGCAGCTGCTGGGCCAGAACGAGGTGGATTACCGCCAGAAGCAGGTGGTGATTGTCAGCCAGGACAGCTTCTACAGGGTCCTCACCTCAGAGCAGAAATCCAAAGCACTCAAAGGGCAGTTCAATTTTGATCACCCAGGTGAATGCAGGACAGCACCGGGACTCTGTCTGGCAGCAGGAGACTCCCAGCCTGCCATGGACACTGGGATGGATTCTGCGTGGGGCAGGAGTGGGTGGCTTGGGTATGGTCTCCTGGGTGCACCCCTGGCAGGGTGGCTGGGGGTCACCTGTGTCCCCTGTGCCTCTGCCTCTCTTGGGAAAGAAACCTGGGATGAGGAAGGGTGGGTTGTGAACCCTTAAACTCCTCTCCCTGCAAAAACATCCCCCAGGTGACAAACCTTTGTGGTGCAGCTGGGTCAGGGCTGGGGAGATCTGTCCTGGCACATCCCTCTGGAGCCAGCAGCTCCATGTCCCTCCTTGGAGGAGGAAACCACCTTGTGCAGCTGCTCTGCCCACCCCTCCATGGAGGGGACTGTGTCCTGCTGCTACAACAGGAGCTCTTTGAACCATCTCTGGGCTTGATGGGGAAATTGCAGAGCTGCTGTCCCCAAACCCACATGAGGACAAGGAGCCAGAGGCAGTGAGCAGGGAGCAGACAGAGCTCTGTCTGTGCAGCAGCTCAAGGCTGGAACACTGCTCTGGTCTCTCTGAGGCTGCAGTCCCAGAGGAGGTACCTTCCCAAGCCCAGGCTGTCAGCACCACCATTCCAGGATGATCTCTGTGGGCCAGATCCCAGGGGGTGCAGAGCAGGGAAGCCCTGGGGACTCCGGGAGCCCTTGCTGTGCCCATGGAGTGTGTGGGGCTTTCCTCCCCAGTCCCCAGTGCAGGGTGCCAGTGGCTCTGGCTGGGCTGAGCTCAGCATCTGGTGGGTGGGAGAAGTTGCAAAGCCACCTCGGGTAATGTTTCCTCTCTCCTCAGATGCCTTTGACAACGAGCTGATCGTGAAAACCCTGAAAGAGATCACGGAAGGGAAGACAGTCCAGATCCCCGTCTATGACTTTGTCTCCCACTCCAGGTCTAAGAGCTGCCCCTGCCTTGCTGTGCCTCTGCCAGCACAACCTGCCCACCCTTCTCCTTCTCCCTGCTCCCAGGCACCTCATGTGCCAGCCAAGAACTTCACTGCTTCCTGCTCCAGAGCTCTTGGGCAGAGGATCCAGGGCAGAGCCAGTACATCCCGAGAGCTGCACAGCCTTGCAGCTGTGTCCAGAAACATGCAGGCAGCAGTGGGGGGGTTATGGCACTCTTCTTCTTGCCCCATCCACACCTCCCCTCCCCATAAACTCTGTGTTTGCAGCTTTAGTAGCAAGAAATCCCTGCTCAAACAGGACAGCACTGCCACGAAAGGAGAAGGATGGTTACTGCTCCTGTAACCCTTCCCTTGCCTGTGTTCAGCTTGGGTTTGCATGCCTGTAACACCTGCAGGCAGCAGCTGGTGGAGGTGGGGGAAGAAGGGACTGCTCTGCTCCCTGCTCTGCCATTTCACAGGATCACAGGATCATCCAGGTTGGGTTGGAAAGGACCTCTGGGATCATCAGCTCCAACCCTTGATCCACTCCCCCCGTGGTTCCCAGCCCATGGCACTCAGTGCCACATCAGCCTCTTCCTAAAAACCTCCAGGGATGGAGAATCCACCCCCTCCCTGGGCAGCCCATCCCAATGCCTGATCACCCTCTCTGGAAAGAATTTCTTCCCAATACCCAACCTAACCCTCCCCTGGCAGAGCCTCTTGTCTGACTGATATCTGCCTGGGAGCAGAGCCCGACCCCCCCCTGGCTCCAACCTCCTTTCAGGGAGTTGTGGGGTGTGATGAGGTCCTTTTTGGGGGTGCTGGTCCCTCTCAGGAGCAGCTCTGCCCTCTGCTCAGCTGCCCCTGTCTCTTATNCCAAGTACAGAGCAGATGGTGGAACCAGGATGGAGTCTGGAGCATGGAAAGAGCCACGGGCAGGCTGGAGAGGCAGGCTGGGACAAGCCAACCTCTCTTAGCAAAGCAAAGTGCTCAGCAGAGAGTACTTGTGGTGAGCAAGGTCAGGAGCAGCTCAGCTGGGGATCTGCAGCAAGCCTGATTCACAGGAGGAGCAGCAGCTCCATCAGACACCCGGGGCAGCTCCTTCTCCTGGAGCAGGGAATGCTCGGGCAGCTCACTGCCCCCAGCCTGGCCTTGGCTCTGGCTGCCAGGTCCTGCTGCAGTTAGCACAGAATCACAGATTCATTTGGGCTGGAAAGGACCTCTGAGACCATCAGCTCCAACCCTTGATCCACTCCCCCCGTGGTTCCCAGCCCATGGCACTCAGTGCCACATCAGCCTCTTCCTAAAAACCTCCAGGGATGGAGAATCCACCCCCTCCCTGGGCAGCCCATCCCAATGCCTGATCACCCTCTCTGGAAAGAATTTCTTCCCAATACCCAACCTAACCCTCCCCTGGCAGAGCTGAAGCCCATGGCCTCTTGTCTGACTGATATCTGCCTGGGAGCAGAGCCCGACCCCCCCCTGGCTCCAACCTCCTTTCAGGGAGTTGTAGGGTGTGATGAGGTCCTTTTTGGGGGTGCTGGTCCCTCTCAGGAGCAGCTCTGCCCTCTGCTCAGCTGCCCCAGGTGCAGCAGTGATGTCCCCGGGGTAGGAGCACTGCTGTTTCCCCCCCTCCTCTCTCAGCTTTGCTCCCCCAGCCTCTTCTGACTCTCCTCCTCCTCCCTGCCAGGAAAGAGGAGACGGTGACGGTGTACCCTGCCGACGTGGTGCTCTTTGAGGGCATCCTGGCCTTCTACAGCCAGGAGGTGCGGGATCTCTTCCGCATGAAGCTCTTTGTGGACACGGATGCAGACACCCGGCTGTCCCGCAGAGGTGAGGCCTGGAGGTGCCTGCTGCCCGGGACAGGAATGGTCCTGCTGGGGGGGACGGGAGGTGACACAGAGCTGTGGTGCTACTGCTGGCAAGGAGCTGGGGAGCTTCTCCCCCCCAGTGCAGAATGTCACACGGGGCAGCTCGTGGCTCCTCTTAGGGATCAGTGGGGTTTCTGCTGCCCTGTCTGGGATTCCTCCTTTGACACATGCAGCAAGGTGACTGTGTCCTCGGGTGGCCCTGTGCCACCAGCCCTGTGCCACCAGCTGCATGGGGGCTGCTGGCAGGCAGGGGGTTCCAGCTGGGAAGGGCACAGTGGGCAGAGCAGAGCAGCCCAGCAGCTCGATCATGTTCAGGGCTGAGTGTGAGACAGAGGGTGCTTGACTCCTGTTCATGGAGGGGGCAGTTGCCCTGCTGTGAGCTGCCCTGGGAGCAGGCAGAAGAGTTTAAACCCCATCAGGACCAGCCCTGCAGCCTGGACTCTGGCTCTGTGCTGCTTCTGGGTCTGCTGCAGGCTGTCCCAGCCCAGCTCTGCTCCACATACACCCTCTCTCTGCTCCTTACCCACCCCAGAGCAGCCAACAAACAGGGTGGGGGACCTGGGAAACAAGAGTCTCTCTGTCTCGCCTCTTTTTCTATTCCTTGCCTGTTTTTCTGTATTGATTGAGCTGGGGCTTGCTCTGGCTCTCCGGAGAAGGCTGGGAGGGGGCTAGAGCAAGCTGGGCTGTTCCTGGGGGAGGCAGGGAGCTGGCACACATCCTGCTCCCAGCCCTCGCTCCCTCCATCCCCTCCCCAGCACAGGGCACGCTGTGAAGCTGCTGGCCAGGGGCAAGCAGAGCTGTGGGGACAGTGCCAAGGTGGCACTGGGGGAGCAGCACTGTCCCTGTCCTGGCCCTGCACAGACATGGGCAGTGCCACCGAGCAGGTCCCTGGCTTGGCTCTGCTTGGCACATGGAAAAAGATGGCTCTGGACCTGGTGCCAGGTGCTGGCTTGCTGGGGAGCAGCCAGACAGTCCCCCTGGGGACAGCCAAGGGCTCTCTGCTCAGCCTCTTACCCGTGCATTGAATTTCTTCTGAGCTGGGGCACTTGCCCACACAGCCTCTGGCTTGCTCTCTGGCTTGCTCTCTGGCTTCCTGGCTTGCTCCTGAGCTGGTCCCCCCCAAGCACCCCTAAACCTCTGGCTGTGGCAGCCTTCTTGTCTGGGCAGAGCAGGAGGGAGCGTGGCAGAGCTGGGTGGGTGGGTTTGAGCTGCAGACCTGAACGTCTGTGGGTGAACCCCACTGCTTTTCTGTTCCTTGGGCAGAGTGCCCCATCCTGAGGCCAAGGGCAGGACGGAGTCAGAGGAAAGGTGCAAGGAGAGAGGCTGGGAGCAGGCAGGGCTGGGGTGGCACTGCTGGAGGTGGAATGTGTTGCAAAGCTGAGAGGCAGGCCAAGGAAAGCTCTTCATCAGGTCAGCCAGGTCTTGGCTCCTGGAAAGGGTTGGAAGCAGGTTAAAAGCATGTAACTGAGCTGGGCTGTCCTCAGACACGTGGGCAGCAGCTTCCAGGAACAGAGACCTTGGGGCACAGTTGCCTGGTGGCTGTCCAGGGGCTGTACTGAAGGGAAGGGAGATGGAACAGTTTGTGTCTCAGCTCCTGACTGTGCCTGACATCTCCCCACAGTGCTACGAGACATCAGTGAGCGGGGCAGGGACCTGGAGCAGATCTTATCTCAGTACATCACCTTTGTCAAGCCTGCCTTCGAGGAGTTCTGTTTGCCAGTAAGTAAGGGGAGTGACACCCATGGGAGCCTTGACAGAAATACCTGCCCAGTGCCTTGGACTGGAGCCTGTAGTGCCCCAGAGCTCAGGGCAGCTTGCCTTGCCCTGCTCCCTCCCTGCAGGCACTGGCACAAAGCAGGATGGAGGTGCTGGGCAGGGCAGGGGGAGCTGGGCACAGCTTCCTGGTGAGATCAGCCTCCCCTGGGGGAAGGCAGACATGGCAAGAAGAGAAACCCCTCCCTGGGCAGGGTCTGAGAAGCCAGCAGCAAGCAGCTCAGCAGATGCCAGCCCAGGAGGGAAGGTCCTTGGCCCCATCTCCCTGGGAAGGGGGAGATCCCTGTCCAAGGCAGTGTCTGTCCTGCCTGCCTTGCCCTCCCTGCAGTGCTGCTGGCTGCTTGCTGCCTGGATGCTGGCCACACAGGCAGGCACAGGGATGGTTTTGTGGCCAGGGTCTGAGGCTGCAGACAGGTTCAGTTCCTGCCTGTGCTGATGCTTCCTAGGTTCCAGGTCTCCTCTGGATCAGTTCCTCCAGAATACAAAGAAATTCCTCCGATAGCTATCCGTAAGAGGGGCTGATTCTGTGCTGCAAGTTCTTTCTGTGGCTCCTGGGCAGCATCCTTTTCCCTGTCTCACTCAGGTGTGGCTTTGGGAACCAAGCTCCAATTCTGGTGTAATCCTAGAAAAGCTTTTCCTGAGAGGCAGGTCCAGCATGGTGCCTCTCCTCCTCCCAAATCCCCAGCAAGGTAAATCCACAGCTTTGCAAAGCAGTGGATGCTGCATCAGTCCCCTCTGTTGAAGAGTCTGTAGGAGGACAGAAACAAGGAGAAAGCAACTGCTTTGACCCTACCCACCAGCTCTGCAGTGGTTTGCTCCTGCTTCCAGCCTGCTGGTGGGCTCAGCACCCCCTGTTGCTGTTACTTGACTCCTAAACTGGATCTGGGCAGGGCACTCCAGCACTGAAATGGCCCAGCATGTCCTGGTGGTTTTTGATATGGATAGAGCATCCAAAGTTTCTTGCTTATCAGCACTGAGGTACCTCCCAGTGGGCTTGGCAAGGGGAGGGGAAGGACCTGCCCCAGGGAGCAGGGACAGTGCCCCAGCACGGTGGCTCTCCTCTCCCTCCATAACACACTGCTCTCTCCTCCCAGACCAAGAAGTATGCTGATGTGATCATCCCCAGAGGAGCAGATAATGAAGGTGAGTGGCCCCAGACCCTGCCTTTCCATCCTGGCCATGGCTTTGGGTTGTAGTGGTGGGTTAGGAAGATCTTCCATGGAGTTGGCTCAAGGCACTGCCACATACATGGGGGTGCTGCTACCACCCATCTCCTGCCCTCTGCTCTGGCCTGGAGTGTTAGTGACTGGGAGTTTCACCACTAAACCATGTCCCCAGGCACCACATCCAGGAGATTTTAAAACACATTCAGGGTTGGAGGAGACTCAACCACCTCCCTGGGGAGCTTGTTCCAGTGCTTATCAAGCCTTTCTGTAAAGAAGTTTCTCCTGATGTCCAACCTAGATCTCCCCTGATGCAACTTGAAGCCATTTCCCCTTGTCCTGTCCTCTGTCACCAGTGAGAAGAGACCAACCCACACTCTTCTTGTAGCCCCTTCAGATATTGGGAGGTTGCTCTAAGGTCACCCTGGGGCCTCCTCTTCTCCAGGCTGAGCAACCCTGAGTTTCTTATCCTGCCAAGTCCCATCAGGCAGCTCCCCCTGCTCGGAGGGGACAGGAGGTGGGGAGGCCCCTGGTTCACCCCCCCGGGGCTCTGCTTTCTGCTCAGCGATCCTAACCCAACCTCTCCCCCGTGTCTTCCCCTCCCTTGTTTCTTTTTGTCCCCTGGCAGTGGCCATCAACCTGATTGTGCAGCACATCCAGGACATCCTCAACGGGGGCCTCAGCAAGCGTCAGAGCAACGGGTGTCTGAACGGCTACACCCCCCCCCCCCCCCNCATCTGGTTTGGTCTGCCCAAGATCTAAGCTTCATGGGCACTGATTTGAGGCACCAGAAGGCAGCCTAACGTGCAGCATGTATGCTCAGGGAGTATCTGATCATTATTACCATCTCCTCCTAGGCTATAACACTGTCTAATTTTAGTAGAAGTTTAAGGGTAATAATTCAACTTATTTTAAACACCTTTGTGACCACATCAGAGACTTCTTGGCAAGAGCAGGACAGCAGGTTACTTAAGTTTTAAAGCATTTATTTTGATTTTATGCTAATGAAAAATGCTACCAACCTATCTCTTGTCCCAGATGAGATGATTTCAGAGACCCTGCTGAGGACACCACAGCACAGCGACCCAGGTGGCCCACAGTTTCATTCAGGCTTTTCCCTGGCAGGTACTGGTGCCATTCCGAGGTATCAAAAGGATCATCTGATCCCTGTATCATGGTCACATTCACTCTGTCCCTCAGCTGGCAAAGCAGCTTCTCTGGGCTGAGTTTAGCAGCATTCTTCTTCCCCTTGTAAGTCACATTGTACTTGTTCATGGACAGGTAGTTTTTCCTGACCTTCTGCAGCCTGGGTATGAGATTCCTGGATGAACTGTCTTTATCCCATACTTTAACAGAGTTTGCTGCCTTCTTGGACTTTTCAGTTGTTGCAGAGGTGCTGCCTTTCACTTTGCTGTGGTCACCAAGCCACGTTTGGGATATCTGACCCAATTCACTGGCTGCTTCGTGGAAAAGGCCTTCTGATTTAAGTGGGTTCCATTTTCCCAAAGTCCCATGAATCTGCAAATTGCTGCTCTCAGTCTTGAAAGGGATGTAGTAGCTTCTTCTTGTCTCTCTCCAAAGGCAAACTGTCAGTGCTAGCAGGATCACCACAAGGCCACACATTAATTTTTTCAGCACATTGATGTGAACCATAGTGTATGGTGCATCCAGCTGGGACACTGAACACGGGCTGGGAAGCTGGTCCTGGGAGAGAGGAACACATCTGGGTCAGGGCTAGGTGCACAGGCATGCATATATATAAAATTATAAACATAAGCACGTGGGCAATGGGAGGGGAGAGGGAGAATATGGGGGTAGTTCTAACATTTCAGGCTGCTTAAAGGTCTCATTCCAAAGTCCAGCACCTCAAACATCAAAGGGGAAGACTCAAGCTGGCTATCACCCATCTCATGCCACACAAACCTTTTTTTAATTCCCCCCCACAAGTGAGAAGTCAAGTTTAACAGAGCCCATACCATGCCATGGTTTCCTTCATCTCCCATCCCAGACAACCACTATCCAAAGCCCACCACCAGCATTTCCAAATTCAGCTTCTCCTTGACTACAGCTATGAGGACTAATGAAGCACATTTATTTCAACATGTAACTGTTGAAATAAAAGCTGTGAGTTCATGAACACCAGGAGCTTCACCAGCCTGGTACTGACATCCTTGGTGACCTCACAGGCAACTCCTGCAAGGCTGCAGTGGGCTGAGCACCCAATGTGAACCCTCACTAAGCAGCTGCTGGGAGACAACTCACCCACAGCAGGGTCTGAGGCACCTCTGGGTTCCTAAATGAACCTGCCAGTATTACTCTAGGGATGTTACTCCTGCAGAAAGCAAACCCAGAGCCTGCGGAACAGCACTGCCTCTTCTTCTGTGCTACCTTGTATTAGAATCATGGAATCACAGAATCATAGAATCATAGAACTGGCTGGGTTGGAAGGGACCTCAGAGATCAGCAAGTCCAACCCTTGACCCACCGCTGCGGTTCCCAGCCCATGGCACTGAGTGCCACATCCAGTCTCTTTTTAAATATCTCCAGGGATGGAGAATCCACCACTTCCCTGGGCAGCCCATTCCAATGCCTGATCACCCTCTCCTGAAGAAATTCTTTCTAATATCCAACCTAAACCTCCCCTGGCACAACTTGAGACCATGTCCTCTCGTCTTGCTGGTAGTTGCCTGGGAAAAGAGACCAACCCCCCCCTGGCTCCAACCTCCTTTCAGGGAGTTGTAGAGAGTGATGAGGTCTCCCCTGAGCCTCCTCTTCTCCAGGCTGAACACCCCCATCTCCCTCAGCCCTTCCTCACAGGACTTGTGCTGGATCCCTTCACAGCCTCCTTGCTCTTCTCTGGACCTGCTCCAGCACCTCAATCTCCTTCCTGACCTGAGGGGCCCAGAACTGGACACAGGACTCGAGGTGTGGCCTCACCAGGGCTGAGTACAGGGGCAGAATCACCTCCTTGGACCTGCTGGCCACGCTGTTCCTGATCCAGCCCAGGATGCCATTGGCCTTCTTGGCCACCTGGGCACACTGCTGGCTCATGTTCAGCTTCCTGGGACTCCCAGGTCCCTTTCTGCCACTCTGTGCCCAGCCTGGAGCTGGTGTAGCCCAAGGGTCAACATTAGGTCCAGTTCCATTCAGTCTTCATTACAGATGTGGGTGATGGCACAGAGTGTACCCATAGCAAGTCTGTTGATGAGAAAAAACAGTGAGGAGAGGGTGGCACACCAGAGGGCTGTGCTGACATTTGGGGGGCCCTTGGCAGGCTGGAGAAACAGCCTGAAACCTGATGTTCAAGAGAGGGAAGTGTGAAGTCCTGCACTTGGGGGAGAAAAATCCCATGCACAAGTAATGCTGGAGGGCAACTGTCTGGAAAGCAGCTCCCATGAAATCAGAATGGTTTGGAAAGCAAGATCCAGGCAGCCCCCACGAGAGCTGCTGGCTCCTGGCAGGTCTCTCCTCTGCCCTTGCAATTCCCTGTGTTAATAAACCCCTTTATTTGCTGAGATCTCCTGGTGTGGACTGAGCAAGCTCTGCAGGAAGTCCCCAGACTCCTCACCAGGTTAAATTTCTCCCCTGGTCACCAGAGCTGAGAATCACACACATCTGCATCCCCAGACAGTTGTGCCTAAGAGAGAATTAATTAAATCATAGAATGGCCGGGCTTGGAAGGGACCTTAAAGATGATCTAGTTCCAAACCCCGAGTTTGGGCCAATTGCATGGACCAAATCTGCCACGCTCTGCACTAAGGCATTTCCTTATTCCTCTCTTACTGACCCAGCTTCACTGTCCCCCTGCCTCTGCCTGCTGCCTTCTCCCTTGCACCACTGCTGGGTCCTGACACAGAAATGGTTCCGCGCCTCAGCAGCCAGGAATCCTAGAAGAAATCCCAGCACCCTCCTTACCCAGAGATGGGTGACCCATGAGCCAGCAGGAAAGTGTCTCCCTGTTCATGTGGCACCTCTGTACATTTGGGTGATCTGGGGTGTGGAAGGAAGTGCAGACAGAAGGGTGGTCCCAGCAGGAGGTTTGCCAGGTGTCCCAGCCAGCACTGATGCATGTGGGTGCCCTTGAGCACTGGGAACGAGGAGGGTCATTAGTCTGGAGTTGCTGCTGAGGGAAGGAGACTCCACAGCCTCCCTGGGCAGCCTGTTTTGGTGGTCACAAAAGCTTCGTTCTGTCACGGTGCTACTGAAGATCGCTCACCAGGTCTGTCCCTGCGGCACTGGGAGCCCTCGGGAAGGGGCTCCACGCTGCCCGCCCCAGCCGTGTGGGATGCAGCGGCGAACGGGCGGATGCTCCAGGATGGGCTCCTGCCTCGGGCTGTGCCCCAGCCTGGCCACATGGTTAGAGGAAAGCGAAAAACTTCACTCGGTTGGAAAAAAAAATATTAAAATGTGAGAGGAATGAGCGTGATTAGCCTAGAATTGTTGCCCGAGGGACACGGGTCACAGGGTCCTGGACACCGAGCCGTGCCACTGAGAACTTCCCCGGGACCGGAGGCTCCACACGGACACGGGCACCCCAAGGGACGTTCTGGGGCTCTCGGACACGGGTACCCCACAGCCACCCCCCACGGGGACACCGCGGACCCGGGAGAGCCCAGGCGGCAGGTACCGGGCCGGAGCAGCCCCTGCCGGTACCGNTGGGGATGGGGATGGGGATGGGGCAGGGGTTGAGCAGAGGATGAGGATGGGGCAGGGGATGGTGCAGCCCGGGCTGGGCTCCCGGTTGGTGTGTGCGGTACCGAACCGGCAGGCACTGCTCTGCTTTATTTGCAGGAAAGTTATTTGCAGCCGTGGCAGGCAGCAAGTCTGAGCTTATCCTCTGTGAACTGGCAGGCTGCTCAGCTGCTGGGTCTGTGATAACGCATCTGGAGGGTGATGCATGTGAAAGAAGAGTTTGGTTTTTTTTTTTTTTTCTCATGTAGCCAAACAAAGATGCGGTGGTTTTGTAGTTTTCATTTAAATTGTGCCAAAAATGCTTTGTTGTTGTTGGATGCAGGCTTCAATCTGACAATGTCGGTCTTGCAAAAATGATTTTATTATGCTTTAATTTAAGTTAGTTATTTTAAAATGCTGTTTCTCCTTATTTTGAGAGTTACTCAGTCTCTTTTTGTCATTGCTTTTCCTATAGTTTCACTGGTTCCCCGTTTCTGGGTGGGAAGAAACCAGTGAATATCAATATTCACAGATTACTCTTCTGTCCTTTCAATACATGAAAAAAAAAAAAGGTTAAGCCTACTGCTTTAAATAATGATAGAATTAAATTTATTCCTATTTGAATAGCCATTAAAAATGAAATCAAGGTGAATATTGTAAAAAGGGTTAGCCTGTATTAGATTTAGGAGTTAGTGGTTGCTGGTGGAGGGCCTGTGCAGTTTGCGACTGTTATTCTTTCCAGAAAATTAATATCTGGAGTGGAAGTTTGGTGGGCATCAGGCAGCACTGTTGATCTTTGCAGAGGTACCAGTATTAGCATCCCTCTCACCTCTGCAGCACGCAGCTGGCTTCAGCTTCCAGACAGGAGTTTCATCTGATACCAAACTGTGGCTCTGCAGTGTGGCTGCTGAGCAGTGCTCCAGGGTTTATGAGATGCCAGCCTGCCTTAAATCCTTGGTAAATGTGCAAGGGGGAAGTACCTCTTGTCTCAGAGTGAGAGTTACTCAAAATATTTTTTCCTTTGGAAGAACAGTTTTAAGGATTCGGGGAGGCAGACAGTTTACTGGCTTTATGATGTGTGTATTCCGTTTGCCTAGAGAATCATTATGCAGCTGTGGTGAAATTACTTTTAATGATGATTGTGTTTTCTTCTGCTGTAATCTAGGCTGTGAGTTTTATAGCTGGGTAAGGGCTTGCAGGCAATCAGTGCATGGAGGTGGTCAGTTCTGTTACCTAGAGCCAGACCAAAGAGAAGAAAGGAGGTTGTCTTGCTTCAGAATGTCACCCTGTTTTGTTTTTTTTTCCTTTTTGTTTTTTTTTTCTCTTCTGGATCAGATCCTGAAGCACAGGGTGAAGGTTTCTCTTCACGGTGCATGGACGGAAAGCCAATGCGCAGGTAAGAGGTGGAAACGATTCTCCTTCTCTAAGGCAATAAATCTCTGCCTTGATTTCCTAAGTGATGAGACCATAAATTTTGTTGTTGTTGTTGTTTTTTTCTTTAATACCTGGCTAGGAGAATTAGGATATAAACCAGTCATCTTTAGTCCTTATTTAGATACATTTAGTTTCTGGTATCTGCAAGACCAGATGTCTTTAAATGAATATGCTAGTAACAGTACAGAAGACAAGGTATCATAATTCTTCACCCCCCATTTATCATAATAATTCAAATCTGTATTGAATTACTTAGGTCTGCAAATTGTGTGAAAAAACTGCCTGAAGTTCTAAGGGGCATTATTTTTCCCTTACCTAAAAGATTTTAGTCCCTTTGATGGGTTGAGGTCTTTGGTGAAAAGGAGATTTCCTCTTCTAATTACAGATGCCAGCTGCCTCAGTTCTAATGAGCTGAAGATACAGCTGAAGTTTAATTCTGAGGAGTTCTTGCTGTGGTTATGTCAGAAACATTATCTGTTATGTAGAGAAGAAATTGTGCCAGTAAGTCAGCACGGTGACAGGCTGGCAAACAGGACTGGCTGCTGGTTCTGGTGTGTGATGCAGGTTGTGGGGAAGCAAAGTTTCCTGAAGTTCTACACCTCTAAATGAAGTAAAGAGAACTCATAGAATTGCTTAGTCTGTCTGCTCTCTTTAGGACGTTGAAAGTAGGGAAGCTTTATTATGGGTAAACAGGACTGTCAGAGAAGGCAAGGAGTTTTAACTGTCCATGGGTGTGCAGAGCATTTCTGTCTACAGCATTTGCAGAAACCATTCGTGTGGGTTCTGTGTAAGGGGTAAGAAATAGTCATTTAATCCCTTGAAGAGTGACAGTGTTGTTTAATTAAATGAACCCCTCAGCTGCAACAAAAAAGACTGTGCTGCTGCTTCAGTTAAGCTGATGCTTGGGACAGGATGCAGGTGTCACTGGGCTCTGTCCTGTTCAGTATTTTTGCCAGGGTAAGAAATGTGGTTTAGACAAGGAGGACCTGTATGGGACTTCTGCAGATGAGTACCTTTTTCTCCAAGATGGGTTAAGAAGCAGACGAGTTCTTCCATCTTAGTCTTCTACAAGAGAGGCTTTTTTACATCTTAACAAGTGTAAACCCACAGCTTTTCATATTCTGGTCAGTGGAAGTCAAGCTAAACAGTGTAACTAGAGACGTGCACACCAGATCCTTGCTGTCTTACACAGGATTGCACTGAGGTTTATCTGCTTCTTGGCTCAACTCAGCATCATTGAGGATGTATAGCTAAACCTTGCTGGCTAGGTAAGAAATCAGTGATACTTATAATGACACTTCTAGCTAACTATTTCCTAGAGTATGGATTGCCACAGTAAAGCATTTCATTTTACTCAGTTGGCAGGGGTGGGTTGGTCAGTTCTGTTGCTGAAGGCAATGCCTTTGGCTGGCCCAGTCAGAGATCTGTTGCAGCAGTTCTGTAATGAGCACAGGGCATATTCTTTGTGTGTGCATTAAATTCAAAGCAAAGCATTGACAGAAATTACTGCCAGTTTGGTTTGTTTTCTTTATTTGCCACTAAAATCTGTTGCTACTCAAATCCACTGGAGTATGGTTTTGGATTTCAGTGGAGGTTTTCAGCTCGAGACTTTGTTCCATAGGCCTTAGGTCAGCCTATTGTTTTCTGCTGAACTGTGTTAAAGCTTGCTTGTAATTGCATGGTGGAACCTATGATATCTTAAATAATGCAGGTTACTCTGACTTCAAAGTTAAGGAGCTCTATGACAGTACTGGAGAGATTTTATCCTAGGTATGTGTTACTAAAGTTTTGGGAAGTGCCATAAATAAAATGGAGGCAGAGCAGCCTATTTATTTAGCTGATTTAATGCTGCAGACTGCCTGTGTTCCCACTTGTCCTTTTCAGCAGTATGCTACAAACCCTGATCCTTTGTCAGCCCTCTCTTAATGCCATTCATTGTATTTGCTGCTTTCCCCAGCCCGGCATTTTGATGGGAGCTAATCCCAGAATATCTGCAAGCTGAGTGTCAATCTTTTCCCCTGGCATGCAGATTTCCTCCCTGATCCTCAGCCCTTCTTATTCACCCTGAGTGCTGAGGAGCATCCCTGAGCTCTGTGGCTGTGCAGGGAGGCAGCTTGCCTGCCATGGGAGAACCAAGTGCTGCCTTCTGTCTCTCACACCTCTGGGCTCCTGACTCATCATTTCATTCTCTCTGCATATGTATGCATACTGCAGTTAAATTGTTATCCTTGTGGAGACACATGCCATCAGATGGTGTCCTTTTAATTCACACTTCTGGGCTTGTGTATAGCAGAAATCCCCAAGCCCATTGATCACTAGCTGCTCTATTACCTCAAAGATCTGTTATGGATGGATCAGGAGTGCTAATTTGATTATTACTCTTTTATTTATTTTTTTTTTCCTCTGTCCATTCAGTTCTCTTTAATCATTAACCAGCATTTTCTCTCCTGGAAGGAGGAGGCTGGTTGCAATGCAGGCACTCAGATGCAGGAATGCCTCCAGCTTTTACTCACCAGACTCCTTTTCAGTTAGTTAAAGTCTTGTTCAGCAGAGGCTCGTTTGGGCAGAAAAATCCTGTTCTTCTCTGAGTAGGAAGGAGCAGGACTACTGCCCAAATGTGGCCAGCTGATCAGTTGGCACGAGATGGTGCCACCCCGTTGCTCTGTGTCAGCAGAGTCTCGGGTGGTGGGACTGACAAAGTGCACTCCATGCCTGAATCTAATATTTCTGTCCTTAGAATCTGTGCCAGCTTAAAAACCTCTCTGAGATCTGCTTTAGGGCTGGTTTAATAGGGGTTGTCTTTGAGGAAAGCCTGCAGGTGTGACAGAGGGGCTCTGCTTTCCAAAAGCAGGTCCTGTCCTGGGTGGAGGCCATCTCTTGAGATCTGTAGTTGTGTGTAATGAGGTTTTGCTTAAAGAATGCTTGTTCTGTCCTGAGTTGATAGACAGCCTGATCAAGAAAAAGCTGTCCAAAATTATTACAGTACCATGGGTCTTAATAGAACTCTTTCTTTTTTGTCCCAGAGGTTGGTTTGACATAGCCTGAAACCCCTAAGACACAACAAGATCCATTTGGCTTGCTTAGCAAGAGCTATGCTCCCCTTCCACAGGGGGATTTTTGTCACCATCTCTTCTCCATCTCTTGTTAGGGGAATTAAATTGCTTACCCTCTGGCCATGGGACTAGGAAAGTAAGCCAGTTAGGTAAATTAATCTGTAGCCAAGGTTTCTTGTTTTTTTTTTATAGGGATACAATTAAACTTAGATTTGTGTGTTGTGCTGCAAGGAGAGCTGAGCTGTGTTGCTGGTGAGGAGCTTGGCAGAGCTTTTAAAATGGTTCTCAAAGCCCACAAGGTGAATTTGGGTTGTGAGGGACAAGAGTGGGTGGAGGAGAGCAAGAGGCAGTGTAACAGCAGAAGGATTTCTCAGAGGTGTCAGGAAAGGAGAACAGTGATGGATATAAAGATGGAGCAGGGATAAAACCCAAGGCATTTAAGGTGCAGAGGCTGAACAGAAGCAAGCAGCAAAACCCAGAGGGGAGACCCAGCTGTGTCTGTGTGACTGAGATATGAAGGCAGAGGTAATGGTCTGAAACATCTGAATATGATGATCAAGAAGAGGTTGTGGGGAGAATGGGAGAGCAGGCTAAGATGGAAGTGAATAGTTTGAGAAACTGCTTTCCCTGTGGATAGAAAGTGCATTTGACATAACAATGAGGGGAGAAAGATGTGAGTTGTTCTTCAAATTCTCTCCTTCAAGCATGCTGCAAAATACATCGAGCAATGGCAAAGCAAAGTTTGGTTCCTTTTCACCTCTTAGTCTGAGGAAAGGTGGGTGGTGGCAGCTCACAAATGGCAGTGTCCCAGAGAAGGTGGTAAAGGAGATGTTCTGGGTCTTTCAGTGTGTCACCAGCAGCCAGTGCACTCATTTATAGCCACCAGTATTCTAATATTCTGCTCAGGATGCTTTGATTGCTCTAAGTGATTATTTTCCTTTGAAGTGGGAAGAGGCAATAGTTTCCTGTACTTTGTTTATTTTCATAGTAACTGGCATGTCACTGGTGCTGCTAAGTCTCTTTAAAAGACAGAAACTCACATATGTTCAGAACATGCAAGGTGGCAGCCCAGTTCTGTGTGCACTGAGCTGGCTGTGTTAACAGAGTTGGGTTTGGTTCTGATTTCAGTCAGTGGTGGGAAGCCTGGAGTGCAGGCAGACATCTCTCCCACGGAAGGTGTGGGGTCATCCCTGCAGAAGGGCTCGGGGCAGTTCCTGTTCTCTGGAGTCAGGAGCATCCAGGGTGCAAAGCATCATCTGTCAGCACTGCTGCCAGGCAGAGGGGGGTGGCATGGGGAGTGAGAGCTGATGTCTGCTCAGGAACGTGGGGAGGAAAGAAAAGAAAAGAAAAGATACCTGAACTTCTGTGAAGGGCAGCAGACAGGTAGAACGTTGCAGGAGGAGCTGGGGATAGTATGTTTCCCCTACCCTGTTCCAGAAACTTGGTTTGTGTGTTCTCAGTGGTTCCTCCTCTCTACGGCTGCACTTTGGCTTTGTTTTCTTTCTATCTTTTTAGGCCAATAGTTGTGGATAATTTGATTTTTTTGACTTTTTCCTGCTTGGTCTGATTATCCCACTTGCCTTCTGCAGTTTTTAGTCTGCCATTCCTGGGAAAGAAGAACCTTTTGGAATGTGTCAGAGAAGGTGGATTGAGTCAGAAGCCTCTGTAATTTACAAACATCCAAAGAGGTGGTAATTAAATGGATATTCTGTGAACCTGAAAGACACTTGTGGTAGGCTGCAGGCCATCTGAAGTTACTGAAGGCTGTGTGACAGTTCAGTGTGCTCAGATACCTCGGTGGTGAGCAACCCTGTCAAAAATGTTGATAGAAGAACAGACTAGTTCGGTTCAATCATGCAGTGGAAATCTGTGCAGTGGAAATCCATCTCTGTCAAGGAAAACTGAAGTGCCAGTGGGCAGGTCAGCTAATCTGCTCTGCTGGAGTCACTCCCTGGGCAGTGCTTGCTGCCACACGAGGCTGTTATGGGTTTGCAGTTAATAAATGTGTATGTTTAGTTGGACAGTGCAGAGGTGTGTGTCAGAGAGAGCAGGTAAACCCAGGTATAAATAAAGCCTGCTGCCATTTGTTGACTTGTAGCTACACTTTGTTTTGAGACAGATTCTCCTTCCCCTTGATCCCGTGGTGGTTTCCACATCCCAGCACGGGCGCTGCTGGTTGGCACTGGGTGTCAGCTGAGGAACTGGTGGTCCTGGAGGTGCTGATGCTGTCCTGTGGCTTCCTCCCCTGCAGGGGGACCAGTGCTCGCCCAGGAGAGACCGGGATGGACGTGACAAGCCGCTGCACCCTCGGAGACCCCAACAAGCTGCCTGAAGGGGTGCCCCAGCCTGCTCGCATGCCCTACATCTCTGACAAGCACCCCCGGCAGACCCTGGAAGTCATCAATCTCCTCCGGAAGCACCGGGAGTTGTGTGATGTGGTGCTGGTAGTCGGGGCTAAGAAGATCTATGCCCACAGGGTGATCCTCTCAGCCTGCAGCCCTTACTTCAGAGCCATGTTCACGGGGGAGCTGGCGGAGAGCAGGCAGACAGAGGTGGTGATCAGAGACATCGACGAACGGGCCATGGAGCTGCTGATTGACTTTGCTTACACCTCTCAGATCACGGTGGAAGAGGGCAATGTCCAGACCTTGTTGCCAGCAGCTTGCCTCCTCCAGCTGGCTGAGATCCAGGAGGCCTGCTGCGAGTTCCTGAAGAGACAGTTGGACCCTTCCAATTGCCTGGGCATCCGAGCGTTTGCCGACACTCACTCCTGCCGGGAGCTGCTGAGGATTGCTGACAAGTTCACACAGCACAACTTCCAGGAGGTGAGAAACCAGTGTGCTGAAATCCCGGTGTAAAATGTGTCGTGTCAGAGCTCGGGCAACCCTCATTTTGTGTCTCTAAGTCCCGGGTTGGTACCTGCCGTGTGCCCTCATGGTGATGGGTGCCAGCTGGGAGCTGGGGAAGGAAGGAGGAAGGGGCCTTGGAGCACCACAGGGTGTATGAGCCACAGCAGTTCTTCCCTGGGAGTTGTGTGCTGAGGGCTGGGGGCAAGGCAGGGTCACTGGCGTGCTTGGTGTGGTACCTGGCATGGCTGGGTGATGGTGTGACACTCTCCTCCCCTTCCAGAAATGTTCTGCAGGATTGGAGGTGAGAGAGGTGTTAAGGTAAGGGCAGTACCTCAACAGCACCAAAAACATTGTGACTGGAAGTGTGGGTGTGTGGGGGAGCATAACAGCTGCCTCAGTGGAGTCTTTAACTCCTCTGCTGTAGCAGAACTAGGATTTTGCATCTGTTATTCAGCAGAAGTTGTTTGTAAGTAATTCAGATGTGTAATTTTGTAGCTGACCTTCATAAACCTAAGTCTCTCTTCCTTTGTTAATTCTGCCTAGATGATTTTGGAGGAAAAAATTTACCAGCATCTGGTTCAGAGAAGGATCAGCATAATAATTAAGGTTTTTGTGGTCAATAGCCCGTGTGGTTCTTTACTTAACTGTTACACACCCAGATGCAGACAGGAGCCCAACACTTTAAGTGGTGTCTTTCCTGAGCCCCAGTTGGGAGGGCAGGAATTTGCCAAGTGTGCTCAGCATGAAGGTCTGCTAGAGAATTTTACAGAAATTGCACTCTTCCATGCCCTGGAACAGGTAGCCTGCTGCAGAAAAATCCCTTCTTTCCACCTGCTTGACAGGCAGAACTTTTCCAAAGGGAGTAACTCTGGTACTGACTCTGGATGCTGATTTAGTTTTCCCCAGGGAAGTTGCAGTATGTAAGTGCTCTGATTGATTGCAGTTTGACTTTTTTTTTTTCCCCCCCACCCCTAGGAAGTAGATTGGACTTGTATTAATTTCAGTCAGGTCATACTTTAAGAAAATTATGAGCAGAAGCAAACACAATTGGACTTGCCTGTTGGACACATGGCAGATGATAATACTTGGTATTTGGCTGTAGAGCTGTGACATCAGTTCACTCTCAAGGCTGCAATGAACTATGTCTCTCCTAGCCATGAAGAACACAATTTGCTGTTTAAGACAAAGAGGTTGTTTTTTTCCCAAAACCTGGTGGTTTCCCAAAAGCCCTACATTTTTGCTGGCCATTTCATGTGCTCTTTGCTTGCTCTGAATTTCTTTTCTTCTGCATTTTTCTTTGGGAGCAGGATGGCTAACCAGATGGTTGTTTATTTTCAGTGCTTGGTCGTTTTAATGGTTAGATCTGTGCTCTTCTCATTATTACGTGAGTAGGGCATGCTTACAAGCCTCTAAATAACTTTTTAACTGCGTGACAATTTTGTTTTAAAGTGTTTTAGCATTAATACATGCAGCTGGCTGATAAAAACCCCCATAGCTGGCAGCTCTTATTTTTGCATTCCCACGAAGACAGTTTCCTGTCTTCCTTATCCCTGTTAAAGCACACAAAGGCAAAATACTTGGGTTTCAGAAAGCACTCTCCTCCAAGATGATGCATATTATAATTGACTTAACTGAATCTGGAAAACAGTTGCTTAGATTAGAGCACAATTTCCTTGGCCTGGGCAGGTTTTGGTGTCTGTTGCAGTGCCCCAGGAGTTTTGCAGTTCTTTGTTCTTAATGATCTCTTCTTTTGCTTCCACTTTTTCTCTGCAGATGAACCTTAATGGTGCTGCTTGTTGGGATTGTATTCTGTTCTGCCATTTTTTTTTTCCATCTGGAGAGTGGATTGGTCATCTCTGATGGAAGCCAGTGACTTGGCTTCTTAATCATCCTCCCCTGTGGAGGTTCAGAATTGATTAAAAAGTGCCCTGCTCTGCAGAGGCTGGATGTTCCTCCTTCCCCTGAGCTGGCAAAAAGACATGTAAGATGAGAAGTTCCTGAATGGCAATGTAAAATGTTGAGCAGCAGGCACCAGGCCAGCCCATCCAGTTACTGTGGATGCAGTCTGGATTGCTTCACGTCCTCTGCTGTGCTAACCTCCAGTTCTATTAATTTTTATGTGTAGTGCTGCATTACATTATTAACTTCTTGGTAAAGTGTTTTTCTGCCTTTTCCATTCCCCTCAATTTAATTTGTTGCCTCAAACCCTTTGTGGATTTTGTGCATGAAATGGTTCTGTTAACAACTATGCTGTACAAGAACAGCCTTTAGGTTTTTTGTTTTTGGTTTTGTTTTGTTTGTTTTTTTTGGTTTGTTTTTTTTTTGTTTGTTTGTTTGTTTTGTTTTGTTTTGCTCTTTTTTTGTTTGTTTCTGACATCTATATGAAGGGAAAAAATATACTTCAGGATGAACAACTTGTCCTTTTTATTGGCAGGCAACAGTTGCACTCCATAGTGTATACTCTTGACATTTATTCTGTCTGTCTGTAAATGCAATAATGTGTGTGAATACTGTAGAGGAAATGAAGCCCATCCCATTCTAGTTTAGTGAGCAAATGAGTCAATTAGGCCATTAATATTAGTCAGATAATTATTAGGGTCTCGATAATTAAGGCAAGCTAAGCCAAAGCATTCTAAATAATTGTTTGTTTTACTGTGTAAACTACTAACAAGTGGCATAGTATTAGTAACTGGGTTTGCCATTGATGCAGCTGAGCTTTCTGAGGGCAGGAGAGTCTGAGTGACCATCCTTAACTCAAAATTTCCAGAGCCTCTGAGTCTGCAGTTGCCACCTGTCAGGGTGATGGCTTTGCCCATGTGGAAGGGAGGGATTCTGTGGAGAAATGCTGATAAAGAACTTGAGTGACCAGCCCAGTTCTTACTCTGGGCCAGCAGTGTGTGGGATAACCTTGCTGGGGCTCTTGGGATCCTAAACCAAAGTCTGGTCACTGGTCCCACTGCCTCTTCTGCTCCTTTTAGTTCCATTTGGTGTTGTCAGTGCTTCCCAACTTTTGTCTTTTCATTCACTGCTCTTAATTTCTGTACCCCATTTGAAGGACTGCACAGCTGACTGCTGCTGTGTTGATCGTGTCAAAGAATCTTATTTTTCTTTCATTTATGCTGCAAATCACTAAATATGTCCTGGATTTCTAATGTGGGTGCAAGTGATAAGGCCAATCTGATAGTGATTTCTGTCTCTGAGCCTCTCAGCTGGCAGCCCCCAGGCTGGGAGTGCTGCAGGGAAGCTGAGCTGGCAGTTACCAACCAAACCATGTCTGCAGTTGTCTTTATTTCAATTTTTACGTCTTTCCCTGGTGTCTGTGCAGAAGATGTGGGGGTGCCTGAGCTCTGTGACCTCTCAAGGCAGTTGCAGGCTCTGGGGTGTCTTGTGTGAGCAGCTAAAGCCTCCTGAGAAACTTGGTTGCTATCTTGGCTACTGAAGGAATGAAGATGTTTGCAGATGGTTGGTGGCTTGAATTTCACAAGAGATCAGTCCTTAGGAGGCTCTGGTTCCCCCTGAAGTGCATTGGAACTTGTGCGTGCTTTTTGTCTAAATTTAGAGCAAATGAAAGAGGCAGGATCAAATGAGTCCATCACCCTCTCCTGAAACCTTTTCTGTGGTGTCACAAATCCCCTTTCAGGAAGACTTGCCATGTTCTCTGTGATGCCTCTGGTAACTTGTTTCTGAGACTTATTTTTGTGCTCTGTTTTGAATTTTTAGTGAACGCTCTCTATTCCAGTACATCTGGGTCATGATGTATTTATCACCTACACAATGTTCTTATGCTAGAGGCTGCACAGGATTGTAAAGAAGGGTCTTGATTTCCCAAACTTGGAAACCTGATCAGTGTGTTCTGTGGCTTAACCCTTTAAAAGTGTCCTATATAAAAAAAAAAAAAAGCTTTGTGCTAGCAACTTTGTGCTGCTCTGTGCAGCAAACCCTTCCTGTGCTCATGTCAAAACTGTGATGGGGATTTGGCACTGCACCAGACCAGCCCCTTCGACTCCAGTTCAGGCAGTCTGTATCCACTTGGGCTGAAGTGCTGGGGTGGTGAATGGCTGTGCTGTTTTGGCCACTGTCCTTACTTTCTTTCCCCCCCCTCCTTTTCATTTAACCAGGTAATGGAGAGTGAGGAGTTCATGCTGCTCCCTGCCAACCAGCTCATAGACATCATCTCCAGTGACGAGCTGAACGTCCGCAGTGAGGAGCAGGTGTTCAATGCGGTGATGGCCTGGGTGAAATACAGCATCCAGGAGAGGAGACCCCAGCTGCCACAGGTGGGCTTCAGCTCAGCACCCTCTGAGGACACTTTGTGCAGGGGAAGAGTCATGAGGGCTGGTGTGGAGGTGCCACAGCCAGGCCATGGTTCTGAATGCACGCACAGCCACAGCCATTCTGCATCCCAGCTGTGTCGGGTGGCTTGCACATCCCCTTCCTGCAAGTTGGAGGGTGCAGTGCATAGAGCACTCAGTGGGGGCTTTGTTGAATTGTTTCCAGGTAGGACTTGCCAAACTGGGTCATTCCAGTAGCCTGGCAAGACAAACCTGCCTGCAGTGCTTACTGTGTTGTACAAAGAAGAAGTCATGGATAATAAAAAGCTTGTCTTTGTTTGAGCTGCACCTTTAAGCTCTGCAGAATGGTTTTCTTGAAATATGCAAGCCAAGCCATCTCCCAGAGAAGCACCAATTCTGCCCAAGCTGTCAGCCAGAAAGCCTCTGAAGTCTCAGGCTCTGTGATCAAAAGAGGTGTGAGTCTGCCTGCCTCAGTGTTTCTGCTTTGGAAATAGACATTAAATCCAACTTTATTTCATGAAGAGCTTTTGAAAATAATTTTGAATAAACAAACCAGAAAAACCTGCTGTTCCCAAAGCAGTTCTGAATGCTCTTACAACTGTGTGCCTTTTCAGGCCCCTTGTCTGTACCTGCTTGGACCTCTAAATTCTAAACTGTTGTGAAAGATATGTGGTTTGTTACTGTTTATTTACTGCACAATATCAGCCCCATTTGAGAGATAAATGGTTGAGAAAACCTGTAACTGAACCAGTGTTTCAGGAAGTTTTATTGACATCTATAATGTTGTGAAGGTTTCCAATCGTGACCTTGCTTTCAGCTGTTAACAGACCCAGGGATTGTCCCATTTCAAAGACTTGTTTTTCTGTATCTAGATTGGTACATTGGGAAGGCAAAGGTGCTGTCAGATAAGCTGCATTTAACTGAAGTGCCAGGGTTTGGGTGTATAAATAATGGTGCCTGACTGCCAGAGCTCTTTATAGAAATTTATTAGCCAGCGTTCTGTTTTCCCTTTGGCTTCCTGCAGGCCTGTGTTGGTGTGTGGCTCAGCAGACATGCTCTGCTCTGTGTTTCAGGTCCTGCAGCACGTCCGACTGCCGCTCCTGAGTCCCAAGTTTCTCGTGGGTACAGTGGGCTCTGACCCCCTCATCAAGAGTGACGAGGAATGCCGGTAATTCCCCTGCTGACCCTCAGAACTCACCTGGGTGTTGTGGTACTTGGGTCCCTCGTTTGCATCCGTTCTCTAAAACTGCTGATTTTTCAGTGGTTGGTGGGTGATGTCTCACAACCTCCTCTTTTGCAGCTGGGGGGAGGAGAGATGTGAGGAGAAGTGTGTATTGTCTGAGGAGCAGGCAGCAGTGGGCTCTAGAAGTGGTTTTGATCCTACAAGTTTTCAGTGAAACAGAAACCTCAGTGCACAGTTTGACTGTTGGTAGAATGCCCTTCAGAGCATTGTTTTCCATTTCACCAGTTTTGTTTCTCTAGCCATGGCCTTTCATTACAGCTGAGCACCTGCGTGTCATTCATACTTCCATTAGGACTTAAAGTAGTTTTTCCATGTAAAAACCTGCACTTTGACAACTGAGTTGGATTCTTTACAGTCTGCTGTTTCCCTGCAGTGCTAGTGCAGGGAAACTGTCCTTCCCTTCTCTTATGGTATCAGCCTCACCTTCCTAGTTCTGCAGAGTTCTGTATAGTCTGTAAAAAGCTCAGGGGACAGGGGAGTAGGGCTCTTTTTTGTTGTTGTTGTCTTTTGTTTTGTTCAAGGGTTTGGAATATTAGGCTTAGTCCAGGTGGCAAGTCATGAATGGATGAACAGTGTGAGCTGGACAGAGCTGATGGAGAAAATATTCATCAGAAGGGTACTATCTCCATCTATTGGTCATGTGTGTGTATTATGTATTCGTGTGCTTTTCAACTTCTGTTTTGTTCCTAGGGCAAAACAACTAAATGTTAAATTTGAGCTTGAGGCAGCCTGTGGTTTTCTGCTTTATGTCGTAAGCCTGACTCTTGTCACAGTTTTTTATTGGGCTTTAGAGCAAGCAGTATCTATTATTCTGGCCAAGTATTGGCACTGGTCTCCTGCTGTCACTGTGTAAATGACTTGTAGACAGCTGATGAGTACTGAGGTGACTGTGTACGTTCTGGCTAAAACTACTCACGCCCTGACCTGATTTATGATTTCTTGAAGTACATGACCAGAGGTGGCTGCCCTTGCCATCAGATTTGATTAGTACCTTTCTCCTGAGACCGGTGTCAGGTGAATTTGGGGAATTAACATTTTCCTCTCTTGCACAGGGATCTAGTGGATGAAGCTAAAAATTACCTGCTCTTGCCCCAAGAGCGGCCGCTGATGCAAGGACCAAGAACTCGGCCCCGCAAACCGATCCGCTGTGGGGAGGTGCTCTTTGCAGGTCTGTACAGATCCTGCTGCCTCGGGGCTGGGGTCCTGGGGTCAGGGCTTCTGCCAGGCAGGGCTTCACAGCCTGATTCTCAAGTGACCTGTGTGTTATCAGGTGGGAGAGTGGGTCTCTTCAGCTTGGGGGAGGCTGAGGGGTGACCTCAGTGATGTTTATAAATATGGAAAGGGTGAGTGCCAGGGGGATGTGTGGTGTCCCATGATTGATAGGACAGTCTCAGTGGTGTCCCATGACAGGCCTGAGGGGCAATGGGTACAAACTGGGGCATAGGAGGTTGCACATAAATATATGGAAAAACTTTTTCCCTGTGAGGGTGAGGGAGCCCTGTCCCAGGCTGCCCAGGGAGGTTGTGGGGTCTCCTTCTCTGGAGCCATCCAAACCCCACCTGGATGTGTTCTGTGTGACTGCTGGAGGTGACCCTGCTCTGGCAGGGGAGTTGGAGGACTCCAGCATCTTTTGAGGTCCCTTCCAACCCCTGACTTTCTGTGGTTTGAGTTAACCTAGAGCTCCTCATTGTGTGATTTCTCTGGTGCAATGAATGCCAGAGTACCTGGAAAACGAAGCTGTTCCTCTTGGAAAGCCACATTCTGCCTCCTCCTCATCCTCAGGATGAGCACCTCGGGGATGGGGCTGATGCTGACTGTTTCCAGGGGGGTTATTTGTGTCAGGCAGGCAGGGGAGGTGTGGGCAGTGCTGTGATGCTGTCTCCTGTTCTGTCTCTGCAGTGGGGGGCTGGTGCAGTGGGGATGCCATCTCCAGCGTGGAGCGCTACGACCCTCAGACCAACGAGTGGCGGATGGTGGCTTCCATGAGCAAGCGGCGCTGTGGGGTTGGGGTCAGTGTCCTGGATGACCTCCTCTATGCTGTGGGGGGACACGATGGTTCCTCCTACCTGAACAGTGTGGAAAGGTAGGTCTGTGCCAGGCCACTGTGCAAAAAGGTGACTCTGAAGGTTTAAACTTGGGGGCGGCCTCCTTAAAACTTCGTCTTGCCTGCTGTTTTCTTGTTCTGCTGAAAACCTGAACTTTGGGTTACGTGTTATTTCCTCCTCTCCTCCATGCACCTTGTCAATATTGCTAGGGCTTAATATGTCAAGCCTTTGTAGCCTTTGGTGTAAGGCAGGCATACGTGAGAGAAGGGTCTGGGAGGAGTGATGGTCCTGGCTAACCTCTGCATTGCTGGTTTGGTTTGAGCATTGCTGAGGAAGGTGAGGTTACAGTGAGTGTTTCTGAGATGCTGAGGGGAAGATCCTGGAGTTTTACTGTGGAGTGGTAACTAGAGAAATAAGGAACCTTGGCATTCATGCAAAAGTAGGAAAATTGATCACTTTTAGACCTATGGAAGACTTAAGTCTTTACCAAACTTTGTAGTCTGGGGAGCTGCAGATGGCAATCCCCGTGCTTAAAAGCTGCCTGACTCAAACAGTCCTGGTACTCTGAATCTCATCCCTCTAACAAGTCCAATGAGCTATACAAGTATCTCCTTTCTGCCTGAGCCTGCCCTTCCACCCACCTATCTCCTCAGACACTCCCAGCTTCCCAAATCATGACCCAAGCCTTCCATCTGCCATGTTCTGCCCATCTCTGCTCTGCACCAGGTTTCCTTCTCTCTGAATTCCCAGCTCACTCTGGTTCTTTCATCTCCTGTCTGGAGGTGCAAGGTCTCAGTCCTGGCTCCTGTGTGAGCTGCAGAGAACACACAGCAGAGTAACTGTGGCTGCTGCTCTTTGCCAGTCACCCCATCTCAGCCAGTCCCTGGTAACCTGCTCTCTGAAGGGTGTGAACCTTTGATCTGCAGTTGGAATCATCTCAGTTTGAACATTCCTGGATTAACGTGTTGGATATGTTACATGACTTCTGGGGTTTTGTCCAGCTTGCAAACAGCTGTGTTGCAGTTGAAGCTCAAGACAAGGAAGTTTCACTGCCTCAGTAGTTCCCAGGCACGGGAGGGTGTGAAGCCAACTGAGTGAAGCAGCTTTTGCTGATTGTGTTTTTTTCCTAGGTATGATCCAAAGACAAATCAGTGGAGCAGTGATGTGGCCCCCACCAGCACCTGCAGGACCAGTGTTGGAGTAGCAGTTCTTGGGGGCTACCTCTATGCTGTGGGTGGCCAGGATGGTGTCTCCTGTCTCAACATTGTGGAAAGGTACATTTTAATTAAAAAAAAAAAATAAATAGCAGGGCACAGGATTTTTATCTGGAGAGAATCAGGTCAGCTTTCTTGCCCCTTTGTGAAGATGTCAACAGTTTGCTGAGCTTTGGATTGTGTTCTTTTGCTAGGTATGATCCCAAAGAAAACAAATGGACTCGAGTGGCTTCCATGAGCACCAGGCGCCTGGGCGTTGCAGTGGCTGTGCTGGGGGGCTTCCTCTATGCTGTGGGGGGCTCTGATGGGACATCTCCTCTCAATACTGGTATGCTTTTTGCTGTCCTTTATTGCACTCGTCATGGTCCTGTGTGTCCTCAGTGTCCCCAGATGGCTCTTGGATATCTTCAGTGATCAGTTTGCTGCAGTTTTTCTTCTTCAAATTTTATTTTTGCCATACAGTAATTCACTCTTCAGACTTGTGAGCCCCCGTTGCCTGGTTGTGTGGGATTTAAATTTATTTTTATCTTTCTTGATGCTGCATTTGGCAGCGTGTCCTGAGTACAGTGAACTTCCATAACAGTTGCAAGCAAATATTTTTTTTTTTCCCTGCTGTTGGAAGGAAGGTGCCAAAGGTGGTAGTGCAGGTCAGTTTGCAGCACTGCCAGCTCACTCTTGAGATGCTGAGTGTGACTGTCTGTGAGTGGAGGCAGGAGGGAGAACTGCAGGTGTTCCATGAAGGAGAAGCCGATAACAAACCGGTTCTTCAGACTTCTGGTGTGTGGCAGTTGTGGGGTCTTTGCAGACTGAGCAATACTTTGGCTGCAGGTTGAAAGGTGGTACTGAGCCCCCCTGCCTGCCAGCCCCTTCTCCTGAGATGTGTCCTTTCCCCTGCAGTGGAGCGCTACAACCCCCAGGACAACCGCTGGCACACGATTGCACCCATGGGGACCAGGAGGAAGCACCTGGGCTGTGCAGTGTACCAGGACATGATCTATGCTGTGGGGGGCAGAGATGATACCACAGAGCTCAGCAGTGCTGAGAGGTACAACCCTAGAACCAACCAGTGGTCTCCTGTCGTGGCCATGACATCCCGGCGGAGCGGGGTGAGTTTCAGTCACAGGATGTTTGGGTTGGAAGAGATCTCCAAGCTCATCCAGTCCAACCTTTGACCAACACCACAGTCAGCTACTAAACCCTGTCCTTAAGGACCAGCTCCAAATGCCTCTTAAATGCCTCCAGGGATGGTGACTCCACCACTGCCCTGGGCCATTCCAATGCCTGACAGCCCTCTCAGTGAAAAAATATTTCCTGACATCAGCCTAAACCTCCCCTGGTGCAGCTTCCATCCATTCCCTCCGGTCCTGTCACCATTTACTAAGGAGCAGAGGCTTTTTCCCTCCTCACTCCAACCTCCCTTGAGGCAGTTGAAGAGAGCTTGTGCCTTGGTTTGCTTCTCCAGACTCTACAGGAGGTGGTGAGGGTAGTCTCATCTTGTCAGGTTCTCTCTTGGCTTCCTCTGTACCTTCACTTCTCTTCCTTTGTGAGGGGAAGGGCTTGCACAGAGTCAAACCTCTTTAGGAAGATGAGGGAATGAAGTGGTGGTTGTGTCACACCACAGACAGATGGTTAACATGCCTGAGAATGGGGACGTGGAGTTATCTGTGGGGCTTTTTTAATAGTTTTGGTCTATGGGGTCAACCAATGAAGCCTGAAACAGAAGAGTTCTTTTTGTTGGTCTCTTGGTGGAGCAGCCATACCTGATAGGAGATACCATTAGAGAACAGTATCACAGTTAGTACCTGGGTCTCATCCTGCAATGCACTTTGTGTGGAGTAGGTGAAGGTACCTGCCTGGGAGAGCTCTAGCTGAGGTACACTTGCAGCCAAGTTTTAGTCCCTTGCCTTCTGATGTGTGTGGGAACAAGGGCTCCAGGCTTTGACTTAGTATGTTGTCTTTCTTCACCAAGTCCTGTGAGTATGGGGATGTGCTCAGCTTCCTGCTTTCCATAGACATGGGAACAAGTGATTCACGTAGTGCTCTAAGTAGTCATTGTGCCTGGGCAGATGGAAATGTTATGAACATTTATCACTGGATGCTGGGTTATGCAGTAAGGAGTGGATTCATTCTGTCTGTATGTTGGTGTTTCAGTGTCTGGTGAGGCAGGTGTGAATCATAATTTGAGAAACTCCTGGTTGTGAAGGCAGAGGATTTCCATCCTCAAAACAACATCCAGCAGTATTTCTAGTTGCTGATCAGGCACTGCTGTTTCATGAACCACTCTGTGTTTGCTACACAGATCCATCCCTAGCTCCAGCCCTCCTGAGCTCTCTGACTCCCCCAGGCACAAAGCAAGGACCATGCTGCATTGTGTTCTTGGTGTCTTTTGTGATGCCACAAGATATTCTCACTGAAAGCAGACTTCCTGAACCACAGGACTGTTTGAGATTTCAGAGATTTTGTGCTTCAGCAGAAAGACAAAATAGAAAGGCTGGGAGGCCAAGGTGCTTACAGATGGTCCAAGTCCCAGCCCCAAAGGAGCAGGCCAGGGATTCACATATGGTTCCTATAGTTCAAGCAAGTGGTTGGTAGGCTGGTAGATATTCTTGTGCACATGCATTTTACATTTGGTGAAGAATTTCTGTCCAAGAAATAATAATTTTTGGCTTATTAAGGCTTAGGTTTTCATGTATCTATTCTCATTTAAGCAGTTCCAGTTCTTGTAGCTGCAGTGAGGGGAACCTTCTGCTCTTTCCAGTCTTTAACTTTTCATCTGCCTTTATTTTTTAGACTCTTTTATTTGTCCTTTCACCCCTCCCCTCAAAAAACACCCCCACTGCAGACAGCCTTTCACCAAACATGGTTAGGAAATCCTGTTATTAGTATTTTTCATTTTAACCCTTCTTTTCAGGACCTGTCTTTCCAGGGCATCCCAGCTTAGGAGCTCCTGTGTGTGGTGGTTGTTTTGCAGGTTGGCCTGGCAGTGGTCAATGGGCAGCTGATGGCAGTGGGGGGATTTGATGGCACGACGTACCTGAAGACCATCGAGGTGTTTGATCCAGATGCTAACACATGGAGGTAACTCTGAAGTCTGTGGAACAGTCTGGTAGCCACCTCTGGCTGTAGGGGCTGTCACCCAGCTGGAGCTGCCCCAGCTGAACTGGCAGTGCCCTCTGTGGCAGAGTGAGGAGAGCAGCAGCATGTTCATGTTGGGTGAGGGTTGGCTTGCATGAAAGTGTAAGAAAGAGAATCTCAGTTTGAAAAGTAGCCCAGGATGCCATTTACCTACAGCATCCCCATGGCTGTGGCAGCTCAGAAACATGTTCTTGCAGATTTATGCTTCAATTCTGGCCATTGGCTTAATTTTAAGTAAAATGTCAGCGAGTTTTCCATGGTTTTCCCATCTGAGTATCCCAACAGATTTAAGAGACGATTAATCGAGTCTTCCTGCTTCTGTTGCAGGTAGGAATATGGTGTATAGATAGGTTAGAGAGACCCAGAGAAAAGAAATGACTTAGCAGGCTTGTTGGGTGGCAACCAAAAGGTTATAACAGAACCTAGTTTGATTTTTTAGTGCTGCTTGGGAACAGAACAAAAATGAACCTCGTTGAGAGAGAGAGAGACATATATCCCTTCTGTTTATTTTGGGCTGAGTCTCTTCTGCTTTCTAATAAAACTTGCCCTTAGCAGAAGGAGCTCAGAGTCCTGATGTAGAATCCAGCCTACTCATTTTTGGCTTTCAAGCTGAGGCTCTGATTTCCAGATCCTTTTGGGAGGAGCTGAAACTGAACTCTTTGAGCATATGATGTTTTTTGCCTTTAAAGCTGCAAGACAGCAATTGGAAGAATTCCATCTGATTTATAGGCTGAAAGAAAGCATACAAAGTTGCTGATCAAAACTGTGTACTGATCAGGATGGCCATTTTTCCTATTTCTTTCCTACTCATAACTGCTTGAAAGCAGTTGCCTGTGTATTTATTCCTAAATCTAATGAGTATTAAATTTCAGGCTGCCATCTGTATTCTTGCTGCTTTTGTGATCTGGTCACAGTGGGGAATAGAAAGAAATTAATGACCTTATTCCTTCCAGCCTAGCAATAGTAGCAGGTGGGGTGAGCATTCCCAAGAAGCAGTGGAGGAGCTTCCCCTTGTTTGTAGAGTTCCAGACAATGGCTTTGGAACTGCTGAGTAACCCATTTGAGTGGGGAGTAAAACATCCTTTGTATTCCTCAGCTGAATGGTTTCAGCTGCTTCCAGGGACAGTGACAGTAATGAAGATGTCTGGAGTTAGGAGTTACTGCCTGTGCAGTCCCAGAGGTTTAGGAGGGTGTTCAGGGTATTAGCCTGTGGGTTTTTCCCATTCAGTATAGCTGATCATCATCTGTGGCCTTCTGTTTGCTGAACTTCTTGCTCAGTGAAGGATTTTTTTTAGTTTGTGTAGCCTGACTGATAGGTGCTGCCAACACAATTCAGGTTTAACAAATTGCATTGGTAGGAGTTTTTTGAAGAACTTTTTTCTCCTGTTTCTGCCAGGATTCTGTGGTGGCACAGAGGGGAATATGCAGCTGAAGTGAGTGGGATGCTGGAGTCTAGAGGGATGAGATTTCCATGTGGAGTGCAGGCACTATTTCAGAAACATATTTTTGAGAAACAGATGGTGCTTGAGATCTGTTACGTCTTGGATGGATTAGCTGAATGTAGGGTAATAGAAATATAAAAGAAATCAGTTGAACTGTAAGCAGCAAACCTGTCCTTGCTCTTCTGGTACCCAAAGCGTAGCCCAAGGTCAGCCACAGCCTGCAGAGTTCTTTCCTCCCTTGCACATTACCAGATGGGGAAAAAGCAGATGGTTACTCGAGCAGCAGCAAACCCTGGTGTCAAAACAAGAAGTAGTTTCTGGTTTGAGGCAGAAAGGATGTGAAGTGAGTGCTGGCAGCTCGCTTGTCCTGGGCTGAAGCCCAGTGACGAGCAGGGTGAGTGTGCCTGTGGTGGGTGCAGGTGTGAAGGAGCTGAACCAGGTGAGCACTGAGACCTTGTCTGTCTTTGCAGGTTGTATGGGGGGATGAACTACCGGCGGCTGGGAGGAGGAGTGGGGGTGATCAAAATGACACACTGTGAGTCTCATATATGGTGAGCTGCCCCGGGAGGCAGGAAGAGCCCTGGCTTCTCCTTCCCAGACCAACTGAAGAGACTTGGTGACACTGGAGCTCTTTGCAGCCCCAGTATGCACGGTCTAGATCCCATGTAACTCTTTGCTGGTGACTCTTTCCATGGAATTACAAAAATGACTCGTGTCAGAGTGTGCCCAACGGGAGACCACGTTGCCAGACTCCAGGGAGCCACTGGACAAAAGTTAGGAATGTTGCTTACGTCCGTATTTTTTTCTAAATAGTCTACATTTTTGAATCAACCAAACTGTAAAAGTTACTGTAGCTTAAACAATGCCAATGTGGAGACTACACACTATTCTGGGAGCCTGGCAAGGAGGAGGATTTCCTGCTTTCCAGCCTGCTGTGTGAACAGGGGATGTGGCAGCTGTGTGGTGGGCAAAAAAGGAAAGTGATACAGAAAACATTGCTTTGCCTTATTTACAGAGAGCTTCTAAAAAAGTACTTGACCTGCAAGGTGCCACCTTTGCACAGAAGCTTTTCTGTGCACAGAGTATATTTATTTTTTCATTTAATTTGTATCATGTGTTTTCTTTTTATCGCTCACAGTGAGAATTCCAGCTTTGTATGTACATATGTATGTGTGCATATATATATATGTATTTTTATATATATATATATGTATATGTGCGTGTGTGAGTGGAGTTTTGAGAAGCTGGTGGGCAGGGCAGGGCTGTGTCCTGCCAGCTGTTGTGGTTCCAACCCTTGTGGTATGTTTTAGGATCTCTTGAGAGTGCAGGAAAGCTCTGAGGGGGGGTGCCCTGAGTATCTTTCCAGTCCTGCTGGAGGCAAGAAGCAGAACTGGAGCTCTCAGCTATGGACTGAGTCAGTGAAGTGCCCCAGAAGGGTGAGAGTGGAAAGGATTTCCAACGATGCCTTTTGGCTGTATGGTGTAGGGTACAAAGGTTCAGCTTTTGTCTCTCCTCTCCCCCTGTATGTGAACCTAGGAGCAAATAGCTGCTGCTTACTTCCAGAACCCTTCTTCTCACCTTGCCTGCTAGGTAGCAGCCCTGGGATGCAGGTTATCAGCTGTTGGTTCTGACCAGCCTAGGTCCAGTGCTCACTTCTCAGGTTCTTCTGTGATGGCAAACCCACAGTCAGCTCCTGCTGGCCACCAGCACCATCTTACAGCTCCCTCCTGCCTCTCATCTCTGTAGAGTTCCTGTTGTAAAACACTGACTGTGGTGAGGTGGTTCCTCTCCCTTCTGGTGGTTGTTCTGCACTTCACCTGTGTTGGGTTAGAGCAGGTGTGAGGCTCATGAAAGAGCTGGGAGGGGAGGGACTGTTTGCTGGCACTGGGGGAAACTGTCATGTTTCAGTGACTGCAGGGGGACCCAGGGGTGGGGGAGAGGAGGAGGAACTCTAAACTCAAAGGTTCTGATATGTTTGTACTGTAATTTCTATCGAGTATGAAAGAATGACCCTTTGCACCTGATACAGTGTTGGACCTTACTAAATCTGACCCTGAAAGAGTAAGAGTCCTGTACATTCTGGAGACGAAAAAGGCAGCATTGACATCTTAACTTCATTTGGTTCATGTAGCTCAGATTTTAATGTGCTTGAATATAGTAAAAATTACAATACAGTAATAGATGGGTCATTAAAACTTTTTTAAAAGCTCCTTTTCCCCTAAAGGTTGGTATTCTTGTGTTTACATACAAAGATCATTTGCACCTTTAAAAGGAAAACAAGTATTCTGTAAACAAATGTTTACATGTATCATTTATGCTTTTTTCTAGCATGAGTAACTTGTATAAATAGTGCTATCTTAATAAATTTCTTCTATGCTGTTCTTTGTTTGCTCCTTTGGGTGCAGGCAGGGGGCTCTGCTTGTGTATGGTTTGTGTTTTCTGCAGACATCAGGCCCGGGGGCTGCACTGTCTGCCCAGCTCCAGCTCTCCTCCCCCCACTGCATGTGAAAAAAAAGAGAAGAAAGGAGCTTTGTATTGCCACATCCCCAGCAAAGCTGCAGTCTTGAAAGCTGAGTATGCCTGTAGTTCCTGTGTTCCATGGGACATTAATTATTAGCACATGCTAGTAGTCTGTTCTTAAGGCAAGGAAGAGGTGAAAAGAGGCTACATGACTTTTTTTTTTTTTTTTGAGATGAATGCAAATTCATTGGAAAGTGCTGAGCATTAGAATTAAAACTAAGCTGTGGGTGTTAACAGTCCTGCTGTCAAGTCAAATCTGGGTGTCAGTTATGGCAGACCTCCTACTGCTTTACCCAGTGTTCCTCTAAAGTGAGGGAGCAAACTTTGTCTCGGGAGTTTCATAAAAGGAAAATAAAATACCACAAGTTTAAGTAGCTACAGAACCATTACAGCCTTCAGAAGATTGTGTAGCTGCTTCTGTCAGGTAAGAGTTCTCACTTCACAACCTTTACATGCAGAAATAATCTGTCATCAACTAGTAAACAAAACCTGAAAAACAAGGGCATGGCTCTTTTGGCTGGAAAGAAATTAGTAAGATTAGTAAGATTAGTGACTTATGGCAGGTGAGGGGGTTGCAGTTTGCATGGCTGGGGCAGCTCCTATGACTGGGGAGAGGAATGAAGAGTTTCTAGTGACAGCTGACAATAAATAATCCTCAATGACTGAATAAATGCTAAAAATATGTGGCTGGACAAAGAATGGAAGACTTGCATCCCTACTGAGGGGCAAGGGCACAGCACAAACTCACCAGACCTTAGAGGTGCTGCAGGAGTGTGAGACCATTACAAGTGAATTGTAGAGGAAAGTGGACTCCCAGTTTTGCTGCTCACAGAATACTTTATTAGTATTTATGTCAGCTAAGCTTTAGTTGGAAAGAAGAGCAGACTTTGGCAAAAGATAGCAACTTTTATTTAGTACTGCAAGACAGAAGTTACTACATTTAGCATGTAGTTATTCTAACATTTTTTCTGCTCATTTAAGCTCGAGCCAGGCACTGTGCCCCAGCTCTCTGAAGTCCTACCTGCTGCAGCAGGGAGAGATCTACTATAAAATCTCATTGCTTGCAGCTTCAGCCCCAGAAGCTCTCTGGCCTACAAGATTACATCTAAGACAACAACCATCAGACAAAGCCGAGTAAACCTCTAGTTTGTACACAGACCTCCATTTCCTATGTATTAACTCTGCTGAGAGAACCAACAGGCTGGAAACAGGAGCCAGTTGTCAGTCTCACACTGTTCACCTTAGCCCAGCTGGGACATAGATGAGCATGTTGTGACTGTTACCATCTTTAGTAAGCTGGAAAGGAAGTCAAGAATCCTGGATTTTTCTGCCCTGGCTTGTATGCACCCTTTCTCAGGTGTGCTTTACCTTTCCATCTTGACTGACCCAAGATTAGTCACAGTTTAGCTGAAGTCTGTATAGCTGAGGCTGAGTGGAAACCAACCTGCTCTGAAACAACAGAAATACAGGTCAAGGAGTTGGATTCAAGTGTTTGGAACCTTTATCTTCTAGCCCCTGGCTGACTGATAGACACAGAAATGAACAGTGACTATGATAAAGCAGAAGTGCTTAAGAAGCTATTGAAAGTTTGTAACTGCAGCCCTTCTTTAGGGCAAAATGTCAGCTTGTCTTTGCTGGGCAGGAGGTTGGATTACAGCTCCTCATGGAGTGCAGGAGTTTGACTCCAAGTTCAGACAGCCACCAGGAAAGAAAATGGGGCACGAGTGTGTTTCCAGTCAGTTTCTGAACATGCATCTTCCAAGGGTAAGTGTTCTTAGCATGAAGATTTGCTGGAATGACTCTCACTGTATCTGAGAGATTGCTAGTTCAGTCAGTAACATCAGCACTCCAGTTAGGTATTGGCTTTGAAAAAACTGCAAGAAAGAAAAAGACATGTCAGACAACAAACATGTCACAAATTGCAGTACAAGCCTATTTGCCCATGCTGAATACACGTCTGATTTCTGAATATGTCTGATTTGAACTCATTATTACCATTATGGAAGAGCCAGAACAGAGTTTACACAACACACACTTATTGTGTTAAGAGAACCCTTCTTCAGGAAGCCTCTTCAGTGGAGTATCCCATCTGTTAACTTACCTGCAACATAAGAAGTTGTTTCAGCCACTTTTAAACTGCTACAGGTGAAAACAGGCCATGTTCACACCAACATTTAGTGGTTTGCAGTTGTCCTACCAAAGGCCAAAATTAAGAGATGCTTTCCAGTCAAAGCTTATTTTTCTCTCCTGCTCCAAAAAGGTGCCTGAGTGGGGGCCCAGTTGTAGCCTTTGCTGTTCTGTCTGTACCCAGAACAATGAGGTCAGCACCTCAGATGGATTAATTACAGAAACTGTTCTTTAATGTGGAAGACCATATTGTATTCCTTGAAGAATCTTCAGGAAGGCTTAATCCTCCAAGGATTTAAAGCACATTATAGACACCTCTGTAGGGAGAGCAGCATCTTTATAGAAAGAGTTACAAGTGAGGTACAAGCTGGTTTGACTGTTCCATCTCTTAGCTCACCCACACACCAGTTATTTTAACCTAGCAGGTTAAGCTCAGGAACTCCTTTTTTAAGGTGTTTCCAAGTTTGGGATCTTGGATCCCAAGTTTTGGCCAATGGGCAAAGAAACTCTCATCCTGCAGCTAATCCACCTATTTCTGGCCCAAGACAAATGAGTAGCTTCTGCTGCAATGCAGTATGAAAATGCTGTACTGATAACTACCCCAGCTCCAGAAGTCTGACTGGTGGAAGCTGAGGGTTTAACAGCTTCTTGTAGGAAATCACAGAAGCACAGAATGGGTAGGGCTGGAAGGGACCTTGAAGATCATCATCTAGCATAGGCAGGGACCATTTCCTCTTGTCCTCTCACTACACACCTGAGCAAAAAGCCCTGCCCCAGCTTTCTTGTAGGCAAATTGTGTGTAAGAAACAGGAAAATGTAATTTTTTAAATGTGAGGCATTTTTAAGACAGGTACAGCTATTTTTTTGTCCAGCATTAGGCAGGACAACGTGCTACTTAAAACCTCACCTTTATAATGCCATCAGAGTGTGCTGAGGCAATCGCTGTAGAAACTTTGACCAGTTTTGTAGCTGACAAGTAGATCTTGAAGTGTCTGTGGAAGTGAGAGTACAGGCAGTCCATAAAGACATCCACCTCTTCTTGAGTGATCTCTCCTGGAGTTTTTTGGACTGTGTCCCACAGGGCTTTGGCATCCTCCGGATGAATAGCATAGGAAATATCCAGAGGTCTGGGCAGGCAGGGGACAGAGAAAAGGAGTTCCATGGCAGAGGTGGTTTTGTCCTCTTTGCAGCCAGCCCACATCGCTGCCATCCAGCTGAGGCTCAGGGGGCTGATGGTTAACCGGCGGAAGCAGCAGTCAAACGTCTTCTGAAACCACCCTCCGACGATGGCCGTGTAACGCTCCGCCCCGTTCACCAGGAACAGAGGCAAACAAGTGAACTCCTCGGGCAAGTTCTCGGAAAGGTCATCTCCTGCCACACAGCAGAGCCAGCCCGACCAGACCACTTTATCTTCTGAGTTCTTTTTAGAAGCTGATGATCTCGTAGAAAGCTGAAACGGATGGAGAAAAGAAACACTTGAATGCTACAGAGCGGGCTTGACGTTTTGTTTTGTTTATGATTTCAAGTCTGTGGTAGAAGATTTTTCTCAGGACCTTGCACACAACATTCATTTCTGTAAAGCTCATGTTCAGTCTATCTATTAACCCCCCCAGTATATGGAATTCTGTTGAGAAGAGTGGGAAAAGCACTTCACTAGGAGCAGTCCTGAAATGTGAGTTTAAATTGCTTAGTAAGATCCAACCCATTGGAACATCCATGTACCTCTTGCCATCTTGAACTTGGCATTTCTGTTGCCTCTTCCATGTGAGGCAAAGCATCTCAGAAATGTTCATTAGACTTGAAGCTGTGAGATCAGGAGGTAGGATTACACCAGCTTTACCCACGAAATGTACCTGTTCAAGTTTTTACAGCAAATTGACTGGTGAGCTTTCACCTCATAGTCTTACTCTGGTCCTGTGAGAAAGTTGAACTCAAAATCACAGTTAAACACATTCATTGCTTATGAGATGTTCTGCTCCAGTTAAAAACACTTCCATGAAATCCTGACAGGCACTACTGCTAGGATTGAGGGTGTTTTTTTTGTAAAGACACGGGTATTTTATGACGGCAGGAGCACCCTATGGAAGGCTGGGTGCCAACGGGAGCTCTCCAGAGCTGCCAGGAGGTCTCCTTACCTGCAGGAGGACGGCAGCCTGGTCTTGCTCGCTGCCTTTCAGGTCCGGGAGGCAGGAGACAGCCACCTTGACATCCAGCTCCACTCCCACCTCCACCGCCAGCCCCTTCTGCTTCTCGGCGGCAATGAAGGCACCGAGCTGGCGGCCGTAGTCCCTCAGCCGGGCCTCGCAGAACCGGTACAGGGGGGTCACGCTGTACAGCGACCACTGCTTGCGCAGTAAAAACGCGGTCCTCTGGGGATCGCCGCTTGCCTGGAAATAAATAAACAAAACCAAAAATAAATTGAAACCCAACAGCAAGAAGATCTCCCTCCCTCCAGGCCTCGCCCCCCAGCCCCGCGTCCCCCGATCGGGACGAGGCGCAGGCCCCGCCACCCCCAGCCCGACCTGGGAGCGCGGCAGCACCCGGCTGCTGGGGCTGAGCCCGAACCGGCTCTGNCCTGGGTATTTGCACAGTGCTTGTCTGTGGCTGGGCAAAATAGGAAACAAATCGTTCAGATAGGATTCAGGTGTGGGAAAAGTATTTGTACATGCATTACTTGGAAGTACTTTGAGATTAGATACAGGCAAGATACAAGGTACAGAAAGTAGCCAGTTGCCACATGCTTTGTCTTATTTACCCACACCCTCCCCAGCTCTCATTTTACCTTTTTTTCCCATTTCTGCAGCACACAGCCTGTAGCTGATGCAGACAAACCTCGCCCTCTGCTCCTGAGCAGAATGTGATGGAGGCAGCAAGGCAGAGTAGTGCCTGCAGATATCCCTACCTCTGGGGTAGCATCCTCCGGATACTGCCCTGCAGGCTGGAACTAGCACCTCTTTGAAGTGTGTTCCCTTCTGTAACTTAACTCATGATGCCAGCTACATTGGGGTCTGGGAAAAATCTTCTGTAGTCATGGTTTAGGCCTTTTTACCATTCTTTGCAGTCAGGAAACTTCAGATGGTACCCAGCTGGTGGGTGCCAGGATGCTGCAGTGTGGGCTTGTCGAGCCCCAGCTCTGCTGTGTTCTGAGTTCCAGTGTGGGGTTGTTGGTGTGCCTCAGGACTGAGCTGCAGCTTTCCTTCCCCTTGAAATTNGGCTGCTACGGCCCTTCCTGCCGCTCCCTGACCGCCGGAGCTCAGCTCCCCGCCGGAGGAGAGAGCCCGTCAGAGCTGTCCCGTGTCGGGAGGCTGCTCTGGGGTTCTCTCCCCTCTCTGGTTATCCCTGGAGCCTCCCGGGTGTGTGCTGCTCCCCCCATGGCCCTTCCCCGCCTGCTGCGGGTGCTGCCCCGGGCGCTGCCCGCCCTGGCCCGGGCTCTGCACCGAGCGGTACCGGGGGTCCCAGGTGAGAACCGAGGGTTTGGTCGTGGTCCCACCGCCTCTGTCGGGGTTTGCCTTGGGTTTTGGTTTGGTTTGCTTTTTTTTTTTTTTTTTAGGGGGGATCCAGGTCAGGGTGGGCTGCACAGGACCCACTCGCGGTTAAAGAGGTTTTTTTTCCGGGTCATTTTCATAAGTCTTCTCCACGTTATGGTTTTGTGTAACTTTCGGCATCTCGCAGTGGATTGTGATACAAAGCACGTCAAAGCCACTTTGTCTTATTTACCCACACCCTCCCCAGCTCTCATTTTACCTTTTTTTCCCATTTCTGCAGCACACAGTCTGTGCCCAGGGTGTAGCTGAGTGCAGACAAACCTCGCCCTCTGCTCCTGAGCAGAATGTGATGGGGGCAGCAAGGCAGAGTAGTGCCTGCAGATATCCCTACCTCTGGGGTAACATCCTCCGGATACTGCCCTGCAGGCTGGAACTAGCACCTCTTAGAAGTGTGTTCCCTTTTATAACTTAACTCATGATGCCAGCTACACTGGGGTCTGTGAAAAATCTTCTGTAGCCATGGTTTAGGCCTTTTTACCATTCTTTGCAGTCAGGAAACTTCAGGTGGTACCCAGCTGGTGGGTGTCAGGATGCTGCAGTGTGGGCTTGTCAAGCCCCAGCTCTGCTGTGTTCTGAGTTCCAGTGTGGGGTTGTTGGTGTGCCTCAGGACTGAGCTGCAGCTTTCCTTCCCCTTGAAATTTGCAGGGCAGTGGTTTGCAGCAGGACTGTTCAGATTCCTGTATGGAAGTTTGAGATGCAGTAACTATTCCCTGTAAAAATTGTTCAGAAAAATTTCGTAACTGTGTTTGTGTCCTGTGGTCATAGCAGTTGTGCTGGGGATACATGAAGTCATTTCTTTGTCTATGTCTAAAGCATATTGGTGGTTGGGGGAGCTCTGGCAGTTTTGCCTGGCTTGTCTGCAAGAATCACACAAGAAGTAATTATTTTTATTCAAGACTTCAACAGCTTTGTCACTCGGACCAACACCTGTGGAGAGCTGCGTTCTGCTCACGTGGGACAAGAGGTGACGCTCTATGGATGGGTTCAGTACCAAAGGTGAACTCAAAGGAAAGTGAAAACAGAAATACGTAGTTACCAGCTCCAGTGTATGTGCTAGGCACAGATTCAGACACCTTTTTTTTTTTTTTTAATGCTTCAGTTTATTTTTTGCATATCCTATAGTAGTCACTTCTCAAGTAAAAAGGTGCCACATCACATAGAGATGCTAATTGATCCTCATTACAACACTGTAGAGCTGTTAAATATCATTACCCTTGTTATATAGGAGAGAAAACAAGTAACAGCATACTTGTAACAATTCTAGCAGCTGTGAACAAATACATTTTTTCATATATTGCCCCTAAATTTTGAGCAAATGATGCCACTTGCCTTATTGTCTCATGATGCGTATTTAAAGTATGCAAGTTTTTCTCAAAAGAAATATTAAGAAAAGGTAGTAAGCAGAGGATGAAGTGTTGATTCCATAGTCTGCTCTGGGTGGTGTGGTGTCATCACTCCTAATGGAGCTGAACATTTTGTTAAATCCATGTGAAAGGCAGTCTGCACAGAACAGTGACCACGCTCTGAAATGTTCTGTTCTGAGGATATCCTCATAAAATGCAGAGAGGCATTAGGGCTGGATGAAATCAGTGTGACTCAGAAGTCACCTTTTGCATTTCCAGTCTAGAGAGACTGTTTTTAATCTGGCATAATTCCGCAGTGGTGTTCTTTAGGAGGTCTGGAGCATCTTTTCTTTGAACAGCTATGGCTGGAGTTCCAGGAAACAGAGTTAGGATTATGGCAGTGAGATTGTTGCCCTCTTGCTTTTGAAGTCAGCCAGTGTGTGTTGTTTGACAGCTTCTTGATTGTTTGGATTTATTCTTTTTGTTCTATCCATGTGAGCTTCAGTTTTGTTGCTTATCTGTATGTGTTTATCTGAAGGAGCAGGAAATGGCACATGTTCATAATCCCTGCTCTGCATGGATTAATATTCAAGTTTAAATCCTGACACTCCTGGGTATTTGCACAGTGCTTGTCTGTGGCTGGGCAAAATAGGAAACAAATCGTTCAGATAGGATTCAGGTGTGGGAAAAGTATTTGTACATGCATTACTTGGAAGTACTTTGAGATTAGATACAGGCAAGATACAAGGTACAGAAAGTAGCCAGTTGCCACATGCTTTGTCTTAAAAGAGCAGGAGACTGCTGAACTGTTGAAATAACATTTTCCTTTTGTGTTTTTCATGGACCAGGCAAGGCCTGTTTCTAGTTTTGAGGGATTTCCAGGGACTGACCCAGATCGTAATTCCACAGGATGAAGTAAGTGCTTCCAAAATATTGAGTCTCTTTTGGTTTTTGTTTTGGGTTTTTTGGTTGTGGTTTGGGTCTCACAGACATGGAGGGCAGAAAGAGGTACTTGGGAGACTGGAGTGCTCAGACTGACAAGTAGGCCTAAGCATGATGAGAGCACTGATATAACACTTCAAAAAGAACATGAATGCTGCTTCCTGTGCGTCATGAGGAATACAGAATTATAAAATGAGGCCCTGGAGCATGGAGCATTTGTCTTGTGCTTTGAATTTCTGTGAGATGTTGGCATCTTCTTGCAGGCACATTCCCACGTGAAGAAGCTCTTGTCTAGTGCCCCAGTGGAGTCTGTTGTGAGAGTGACTGGAACTGTGTCCCCTCGTCCCCCAGGGCAGGAGAATCCGGTGAGAAAGTTGGAGTCTCTCAGGGTTTTTATTCCTTGTGGAAAAGAGCACTGGAGAGTAGGAATTTGAGGGGGTTGTGTCATATCTTTGCCATGGGTTCTGAGTGTGGGGCAGCCTATCATCAGATAACGTAGGAAAAGAACTATGAGACATAGCCTAGGAGCACCTCAGAGCACATTAGACACTCAGCAGTGAAGTTGGATTCCTTTGGAAGGATAATGGTGAGCTTTTCCAGGCTCTCAGAGTGGGGTTGAGATCATTTCTTTTTCATGAAAATAAATGTCATTACAAGTTCTACAGCATGTGATGTCCTTTTCCTCACTTGTGATAGATTTTGCAGGTCTAGTTGTATGGGAAACAGAGGTCTAACAGTTTTTCTTCATGTTGTCATTCCTCAGCTGTCATTGTAATTAGCCATAGATTGGTCTGTTGCAGTTGTATCTATCCCATCATTGGCAGGCCTGAAAAGGGAACCTGGATTTATCACCATGGTTTTTTTCTCAAGTGACAGGTTTGGTTTTGGTTTTTTTTTTTGCTATGACCATTTATGGATGGCCATAAATAATGCAGGCTTCAAGCCATGCTGTTATTTCTTTTAATCATTTATCATTTTGTGTGATGCTGCTAATGCACAGTGAAGTGCATTCTGCATGGTTCCACTGGGGCTAATGGAACAAGTATCTTGTCCAAATGCATGTGCCCTGGAAGTCTGTGCCTGACTGTTCCTCTGTGCCCATCATGGCTTTCAAAGGCAAATGAATAGGAGTTCTGTTTCTTGGAGAGATGATCAGTATAGTACTGGGAAAGACCATGCCATCTTTCATAAGGTGTTTTTCTGAACAGAAGGGGAATCTTTGTGGAATCTCTCCTTGAGAGAAGTTCTCTGAGTTATACTGTGTTAGAAGGCAGGGAGGATAATCACATGGGTTTCTTTTCTGTTCCCTTAACCATCTGTGAAATACCCTTGGCTAATTGTTTTCTCCACATTTTGAATCTGATTTTTCCTTGCCTTTTTGATCCAGAAAATGCCAACAGGGGATATTGAAGTGAAGGCAGAGACTGCAGAGATCCTGAACTCTTCCAAGAAGCTACCTTTTGAAATCAAGAATTTTGTCAAGGTGTCTGTTTTTTTTTTAATAAATTGGGATTGTGATGACAAAACATCTGAGAGCTTCATTTGGTTCTCTCAGCTCTTCTTGAAGGGGAGGATGGTATTTAAAGTAGAGGTACTGTGTGGTAGCTGTGAGGATGTGTTTCTGATGAGAGGTAATCAGAAAGCAAGACTTGAGTGATTCCAGTGCACAGGGTTTTCAGATATCACTGTTAGTGTGGATGGTAAAGGGAAGAGTGAAAGAAATCAGGCTATGCTAGCTCTTTTGGGAGGGTGAAGCAGAACCTGTCAATGTGCTGCTTTGTTTTAAGCCCAGTGTGCTTGCTCTCCTCTGGACTGCCAGAGGATTTTCTCCCTCTGTACACAGTCTCATAAGAGGTTTAGGTTTTAGTGCATGGTGCAGGAGAGGCATCACTGTTAATTGAAGATAGCTGTGCTGTTGAAAGTGTGACTGATACATAGGTGTTGGAATTGGGAGAACTGGGTCCTGTTCCTTCTGTGTTACAGGTCCTGGATGATTCCCCTCATCTGCTTTCCCTGTCTGTAATAGGATTTATCACTGTGTAGTTGTTGCTTTAGATCTGTATGTGATACTGCTTCTCTGCCTAAAAATCACAAGGAAGAATGTTGCAGTCTGTTGCAGTGGAGTGTGAATAAGGAGGGCTGGAATCCTGAGCTTTATACTGAGGCTTATTTTTGGTTTGCTGTTGGTTTTTCAGAGTGATGTGATGCATGGAAACCCCCTCAGTGCCTGATGTTCATCTCTATAGGTTATGGGCAGTGGGTGGGTCATGGCAGTGGAGCAGGATCCTTTTTTAGCATTTGCCTTTTGTCCTGTGACTTTAGGAAGCAGCTTCTCTGGGCACTGAGTTCAGTCTGTTAACCCCAGTCCTCTCTCCTGCTCAGAAGTCAGAGGCCTTACGGATGCAGTATCGCTACTTGGACCTGCGCAGCTCCCAGCTGCAGCACAACCTGAGGCTGAGGTCACAGGTGGTGATGAGGATGAGGGAATACCTCTGCAACCTCCATGGTAAGAGCCTGCTTGGAGCACAGTGTGCTGCAAACACCATTTTATCCCTCCCTTCCTCTGCTGGGAGAGGCTGTGAATCAGCTTGCCGATCCGGGCTGGTCCCAGTTAGTAAGGATGTGTCTGCTTGCTGTGGGGTCTTCAGAGGGATCCTGGCAGGTCTGAAGAACAAAGAAGGTTGAAATCTCTCAACCTGCTCCAAACAAGTTGTTTGGAGTGAGCTGTGTCCAGTGAGAAAAGGCCTTCTGCAGGTAGTTGCCTTCTTTTGGTCACCCCACTTGTGGTGTGTCAAAGGGATGGATTTCTGGTAGGACTTTTGCTTATCTTGAAGTCAGGAAGTGCCTTCTGGAACAATAAAGCCTAGTTCAAAATGAATAGGGAATTAATAGGTTTTTAGCCTATCTGGAGTCCTCCTTTATCAGCAGCTCTGGAAGGATGAACAGACTAGAGCCTTCAAATCTGTCATTAAACAAGTTATTCTTAGAAGCATCAGAATCTGTAGATTTTGAGGCTCCAGGGCATGCTGGATGATCTGTTGTTTTGCAGACTAGCCCTACACTTAGTGTCACACCAGTTCTTCCTGCATGTCTGAAGCAAATGTTTGTTCTTCAGGGTTTGTGGATGTAGAAACTCCAACACTCTTCAAAAGGACCCCAGGGGTATGTATTCTGTTAGTAATACCTTTTACCTCCTGCAGTTCATGGTTGAATTTTTGTCACTTGCTGCTCTGCCTTCATTGCTGTTCCCTTGCTAAACCCCTGTGCAGATTTTTGCTATGATAAATGCATACTTTTAAAAGTAGAGGGTGTGGAAGAGAAGAGCTGGCATCTTGATGTAATTTTCTTCAAGGCACTTTCTCTGCCAGGGAATTGAGGCTGCCTCCTTGCTGAGCCATGTAAGCTTTGCTCTTGTTTTGGATGCCAGGGAGCAAAAGAATTCCTTGTGCCCTCGAGGGAAGCTGGCAAGTTCTACTCCCTGCCTCAAAGTCCTCAGCAGTTCAAGCAGCTCCTCATGGTTGGAGGCCTGGACAGGTAAGTGTTTCTTGGACTCCTGTTCTCTGCATGTCCTGTCCAAGGTTTTAGATACTTCCCCAAAAGCTTATTGCCCAAGGGCACTGTGTTTTGAAGAGGGATCCTTAAATACTTGGGACTTCCCAGGTAAGCTCTTTTCCCCTCAGCCATGGTGCCTCCATGCCTCCAGCTCTGGAGATGATACAGCTGCTGAGACAGTTGTTTTTTCTCAAAATCCCAGGCTTTTGAGGGGGTGGGAACAACCAGGGCCATGATCATCAGCTGCAAAGGGAACAGACCTTTTATTTATTTATTTAATGATCAAGTCTATAGCCACAATTTAATTTGGGGTGCTTTAAGTTGTTACCTAAGGGGCAGTCCTGTTGCAGGTACTTCCAGGTTGCTCGCTGCTACCGAGATGAAGGCTCACGACCTGACAGGCAGCCTGAGTTCACCCAGGTAACCACCTCACTCCTCACCCTTTGCCCTCTCCTCACTCCAGACAGCTTGTGCTCTCTTCCCATCTTTCCCTGCTTTCTGACAGCTTTTGTGCTGCCCGGGGGGCACAGTGTTGTTTGCTCCAAGCCCCCTTGGAGTTGTTATGGGATGTGCCTGGAGTGGGTGCTGTCCCTGACTGACTCCTGGGACATGGGAGTTGTGTTGCAGTTGTGCCTGATGGTGCAATCTTGTCCTGTCCTGCTGGGTCAGGCATCCTGATCCTCAGCCTTGACATCCCAGGCAGAGTCAGCCTTGTTCATTCATCCAAGGATTTTTGCTCTGTCCCTGTCATCATTACCTCATGCAGGTCTCTGGGGAGATTGTTGCCTGAGTCACCAGGCTGCAGTCAGCTCAGCAGCACACCCTCAGTCTGATGCAATCATGCTGTCCTTTTGTGTAGTGTAATTTTTTATGCTGTATTTTATAATTAAAAGCTGCAAGTGACAGTGACAAGGCAAAACCTGTTGCTGATGTGGAATCCCTCCTCTTGCTTTCTCTTTTAAGATAGATATAGAGATGTCATTTGTAGACCAGGCTGGGATCCAGAGACTGATAGAAGGCCTCCTGCAATATTCCTGGCCTGAGGAAAGAGGCTCCATTAGAACTCCTTTCCCTTCCATGACATACGAGGAGGCACTGGCTGACTATGGGACAGATAAACCAGACACTCGTTTTGGGATGAAGGTGAGGATTTGCTCATTGGAAACTTGCAGTTTCTTTGTTTAAATCATGTATAAGTGATTGCTTGGAGTTCTCAGTGCTGTAACTTACCCAACATATCTATCTCATTGTTACTGCTTTGTACAGATCATCCTTTCTTGGAGAAGAGAGATTATTTGTTTGTGGGAAAATGTATGTTTTTACAATATTTAAAATAAAATATAATGGAGTGTTAGGCAGCAGTGTATCTTGACTGTTGTAGGAACAGGAGTCCATGAGGCATCCACTGATACCATAAGTGCTTTTCTGTACTGCACTCCAAAGCACACTCTGGTGAGCATGTTCCATGAGCCAGGCTTCTCCAGCCTTCCAGTGGCCTGAAGTTATTTTCAGGATAACCAGCTGTGGTTGTGTGTATACACTGTATGTGAATTAAGGGTGTAAAAGTATGAAATAAGAATTTGGCAAATCTATTGAGAGGAGGAGTGCTGAAAAACAAGAAAGCATTTTGTTTGTATTTGCCCAGGAATTGACTTTGAGGTTTCTTTTCCAGTGCTCAGCTCCCTTCAGTGCAGTGGGATGTCACCATCTCCTGTTTTCCTGGCTGTCTTGCTCTGCTCTTCCTGCAGTGCTCAGCCTCCCAGTGGTTATTCCAGCTTGGCCCCATTCACTTCTGTCTGTGATCCATCTGATTTATCCTTTTAAGGAAAAGATATCCTGGGGAATGGTGGCCGAGGCACCAGGGCATGGGTGCAGGGTTTTTGCTTCCTACCACTCCTGCTTTTTCCTGCCATCTCTTCTTTTTTCAGATAGTGGATCTCAGTGACTTGTTAGGGAGGTGGAACATTCAGTTTGTGCAGAATGCCCTCAGTTACCCACACGGTGCTGTCAGAGCCATTTGTATCCCTCAGGGAGTGGTGAGTGATTCTTCTGCACACTGCTTACTGTTTATGTGACATAAATAAAAAGTTAATTTGAATTCCTTTGTTGGTATGAAAATGTTCCATGCTGTTACTGGGGGAGTAGTGCCCTGCAGGAAGAGGGAATTGGCTGTGATTGATGCCAGGTTGGGCTCAGTGGTGTTAGCAGAGGGGAATGGAGATGATTAGGGGCCAGGAATAATATATCCTCCTCAGGAAAGGGAGGAAGATAACAGAGCTGTAAGGTCCCTTGAGGATAGGGAAGCCTCTTGGGGTTTCAGGTTGCTTTTATCAAGGATGGCTTCTGATGTGCCTCTCAGTAACAAATTGTGCCCCGTGACAAGAGGTTATGGCCCAGCTCTGTTCTGGACCAGTGAGAGAAAGTCAGGTGGTTACATGCCCTTCCCATGTTTGGTCTTGCTGCTCTTTGGGCAGGACTCCTGTCTTCCTGATGAGAATGTCACAGCCCCATCCCCAGGCTGACAGTGGGTGCAGGAGGTGATCTGATGCAGCCATGTCTTGTGGCAGGGAAGTGGATTTCATTCATCTCTGCAGCTTGGGCAGTGTGGGAAAAATAAAATCCACTGAACACTTGAGGTTTCTTTGAGGAGTAGGAGCTTCTGACCATGGTTTTATCTTGGAATTCCTTTGTTTTGGCACAAGGTGCAAGCTCCTGGCTCCCCACGAGGGGGCACCGAGGTCTGCATTCGAGCGAGGCAACAGTGGCCTCTTGGGCCTCTGTAAATGTAAGAGTTTGTGGAAAAAAAAAAAAAAAAAAGATGCAGGTCCTCACATCTACTGCATTTCTTTGCACGAGGGAGTCACCCCATTTGGTTTCTTTCTCTTCCCCCAAACTGAGCTATGCCTTCCCCATCAGTGGGGGTGTTACAGCCTCACTCCTGTGTGCTGGAGGCAGTTCCTGGGCATAATGTCTGTCTGCTGTCCTGCTGCACCTGGTCTGGGAGCAGGGAGAAAAATTGCAGCCAAATGTACAACCTAGAGGAGCCCCTTCCTGAAAGGAGCCCCTGGAGAAGACTTCCAGCTGCAGCTTAGTGCTGGAGGCCCTGTCCTGTTCCACAGACCTCATAAGAAACAAAATACTGGAAAGAAAAGAACTTGAGAAGTTTAGAAGCAGCTTTGTTGGTAGATTTGAACCCTGGCAATGCTTGCCATATATTTTGTTGATGTTTAATGTGTCTTCTGCTCTTTTCCTAGAGATATCTTAAAAACAAAGATTTGCAGTCATTGAAGGAGTCTGCAAAATCCCAGTTTAACCAGGTGAGACAGAAATACTGCTGTGGCACTGGGAATGGTGAATGACAAAGGATGTGTAGAGGCATTTGCAAACAGGGAAGGGCAGAAGAGCAGTTTTTAATGCCTGAGTCAGTGGCTGAGTGTGTGGTGCTTCAAGGCAGGAGAGGGCAGCACTGGACTGAAGTCACACTTTATCTTTCTTCAGGAAATCGTGGAAATTATCTGCAGACCTGATGGAAGCTTGAAGTCTCTTCTCACAAAGTTCCTTGGTGAGAAGCAGCAGTCAGAGCTTATCCAGGTGCTGAACATGCAGGTGGATGATGTGGTGCTGCTGGCAGCTGGTGAACACAAGCAAGTGGTAAGAAACATTTGTTGAGTGGTAATGCAGGTTGAATGCTGCTTACGATGGCTTTGATGTTATCAGAGTCTAATTTGGTCTAATTCCTCTTATTAATAAGAGGTAATCATCTGATTCTGTGTTTCTCTGGAGCTAAAGCAGAAATAGTTTATGTAATGCATGAAGTGTACCTGTTGCTTTTATTTCCCCCAAATTCTGAAAAAAACTCCTAATGGAAATGAAGGCTGGAATATAAAACAAGAACAGATCAGTGCCTTTTTTTTTTTTTTCTCAATTTTAAAAATATTGAATGGAGGTTGGAAAGCAAGGACACCCAGGTAATTTTGTCTCCCATGAACAGATGAGTGGAGCACAGCTGCTGCTCAGAACCTTCTCTGTGTTCCTGCCAGCAGGCATTGCCTCCCCAGCACTGCTCTGTGACGAGGTGTCCTGCTTGCTTGGTAGCCAAAATTTTGTCATCTTCTCTTTCTGTGCCTTCATTTCCATCCTCTGCAGAATGCAGATCTTACCTGTACTTGACCAGTTAATTCACATTTGGGTAGACCTTGAAGTTAGTCTAGGACAGTTCTGTGAAGAAGGAAAATTGGGAAGAAAAGAAGCTTCCCAGCTCCTTCCTCACCTTCCTGTGTCCAGTCCCAGAGAGCTGCTGCTGCTTCAGCAGGATTTAAGAGACAAGACAAAAGTGCTTAATGCAACAATGCATCACAACTGATGGTGTCTGTGGTACTGCCTGTATGGAACAGCTTCCCTGGCTGGCATCTGGGTGACTTCCCTGGTGGCAGAGCTGCCCCGGTCTCATGCTCTCCCTTCTCTTGGCAGTGCTCTGCCTTAGGGAGCCTCCGGCTGGAGGGTGCTGACCTCCTGGAAGCAGCTGGCTTGGTGCTCCGTGATCCTGCAGCTTTTCACTTTCTGTGGGTGGTAGACTTCCCCCTTTTCCTCCCCAAGGAAGAGAATTCCACTGAACTGGAATCTGCTCATCACCCCTTCACTGCGCCTCATCCCTCGGATACCGACCTCCTGTATTCAGATCCCACCAAGGTAACTGGCTGCATGCCTGCCCTGTGTCAGGCTGTGTGTCATGGAAAACTAGGCAAATAGCAGCTGGTTTTCGTGTAAAAAAAGGTTTTTAAGTTTCCTGGGGCTGAGTGCATATTGTACAGGTATGTTTGGAAGAGATGGCTTCCACATTACTCCAAGTGGCAACTGTCCATGTGTGCCCCTGATAAAAGGGGCTCACAGAAAACAGCTGCTTGAGGGGAGGAGTCGTGGTCTGACCTGTGTTGCTTCAGGTTTTGATGAACTTTGTAAAAGGTTTTGTACTATTCCCAGCCTGTGCCCCTGATAGGGCAGGTACCTGAGCTGGAAGGTACCACTGAGTGGTGTTGCAGGGTGTCATGGCTTCATTCCCTGGGTTTTTGCTGTCTGTGTGCATGTTGGTGCCAGATGCAGCTGTGCCTTGCCAAGCTGCCTGACTTCTTTCTGCAGGTCCGTAGCCAGCACTATGACCTGGTGCTGAATGGCAGTGAAGTTGGAGGTGGCTCCATCAGAATTCATAGTGCAGAACTGCAGCGTTTTGTGCTGGAGAAAGTGCTGAAGGTAACACCTATGGGTATCTAACGTCCTCTTGGAGGTTAAAATGCTTAATTTAGATAGCCACTTCCAATGCTGAAAGAAGCTTGTGTGGTTCTTAGAGACTCACAGCTCCTAAGCCTGAGTGATGGATGACTTCACCATGACTTCATCTTCTCTTACTGCTAGGGAGGGCATTGTTTGCTCAGTCACACATAATTTTGCAGGAGGACTCTGAGGTACTTTCCCATCTGCTTCAGGCACTGGAGTTTGGAGCTCCACCTCACGGAGGAATTGCTTTAGGTAAGTGCTCTGTAGCTCTTCAGGATGCAGGTGTGTTGTGACTGCTTTGGTGTTTTTGTTTTTTTTTTTCATGTTACATCCCAGGAGCAAGCTTCATGCTTGTTAGAAAAAGCCTTGTCTCCTCCTGACAGAGATGGCTGTTCTGGTGGTGGTGTTTGGCACCACCAACATGGTAACATCATGGGGGTTTACACAGTGCTTCCATCTCTGCAACTGCTTTCTCCAAGAAAACAGAGGCCTGGGACAGCATGATAATTTTGTGTTTCATTCCCTGGGTCACTGTCTTACAGCCCTTGGTGTGCTGCAGCATTTTTTATAATACTGAAATGCTTCCTTGTGCTGTTTTTTCTGCTCTTCAGACAATACTGTTTTTCTGTTACTGATCAAGGTTAACTTTTCCCCCTAACTTGCTTCAGTTTTATATTTCAAGTTTTCCAGTGTCATCTACCCCATCTTTCTGTTTTTTCTGATTTAGAGGAAGTTTTACAGGGCCATAACTCAAGTGGTTCACCAGTTTGCTTTCTGCTTCCAGGACTTGACAGGCTGATCTCTCTCATTGTTGATGCTCCAAGTATCAGAGATGTCATTGCTTTCCCCAAATCCTTCAGGGGACGGGACCTGATGGGCAATGCTCCAGACTATGTCACTCCAGAAGAACTAGAGCCATATCACATCCAAGTTTCCTGGCCTCAGGAAGAAAAAGAGGCAGAGCAAAACTGACTTAAAGCCAGTGATGGAAGCTGGTGTGTTTAACCAGAGCTAGGCACAGCTTATTAGTACTAGGAGGCAGTTGAGAAAATATCAGCTGCTATGGAAGGGGGGCTGGTGCAAACTCCACTGTACCAGAGCAGTTTCAGGACTTAATGGAGTCCCCAGCAGGGATTCACCTTTGGTTTGGGAATAGGAAGGAGAAGTAGAAAAATGAAAGAGCATAATCTTAGCCTGGGATATTGAGAATCTTGGCTTTGGGGAATCATACTGAAGTGACAGTGGGATCTAATTTTTTTTCCATACCCTTTGTAAATGGTTTCTCCTCTCATCTGGGGGAGACAGTGTCAGCTTCCCTGGCAGAGGGTTGGGGTTGCTGGTGGGTGCTGTTAGCTGAGCACTGCTGCAATAGGGCAGTGTGGCTCTGGACACTTCACAGCAAAACTTCAGTGAAACCAGCAGCTTGCATCATGCTGGAGGATACCTGATCGTCCAGAACTTGCCACGGGGGGGTTGTATTCAACTGTGTTCTCTCTGTAAAGAGGAGAAGTGTTTTTATTATTTGTTGTCCCTGTAACACTCGTCAAAGAGGTGATGATCTGTCCTTGGGGCCTGTGGTCCTGGTGCTTTTCAGCACACTGAGTTTGTATGTATGGAAATAAAGCTTGTCTGGTAATGTGGCTTTGACTGAGCTTGGCTTTGGGCTTCCTCTACAAGAGCAAGCAGTATTTCTGTATTTCTGTTACCTCTGAGCCCTTCAGGAGGTGCCAGGGAGTCTGACAACACAACAGGATTGCCAGTCCTGTCTGGATCTCCTGGTCCTGCTGGCACTGCAGTGAGTGATGCAGCAGCAGACACTCCTTGCAAGCAGGGGTCTGCTCATCCCTGTCTCACACCACAGCAGCCCCAGTGCAGGAGCTGCTCAGGACTGGATGGAGTGGGGGTTTTAGCAGCATTGTGTGGGGCCAAGGCTCTTGGATCTCCTCTGCAGTGCATTGCAGGATCTCTGCAGGGGCACTCCAGGAGGTCATCTGAGCTTGGAAGAAAGCAGAGAAATAGCAGAGAATTGCTGGGAGGAGAGGAGGAAGGTGAAGGAAACCAAGGAAATCAAGGGAGAGGTGCTGTGTCCCCGTGGGAAGGGCAGCAGGAGGCATCTGCAGAGGAGTGGCAGAGCTGAGGAGGAAGACTGCAGCTGTGTCAGGGCTGATACTGAGCTGAACCCTTCTACAAGATAGGATCTGGAGATCTGGAGATCCTGTCTTGCAGGTCCTGAGCTGCTCTGAGGCTCTGGAGCCAACTGAGTCTCCAGAGTGTGGGGTAAGGGTGTGCACCAGTGGGTAACGGGTGGGTTGGGGATTGGGTTGTCCTGCTGGGAAGCAGGAAGAGGTGGCTCTTCCATCAGTGCCCCGTGCTAAAACCACCACCCAGAGGTAAGGAAGAGCAGGGCTGGCTCGCTGCTGCTTTGCTGATGATAAGACATGGGGTTTATGTGTGTAAAAAGAAAACTTAAAGCCTTTCTTACCTCGTGTTGTGATAGTTTGGAGCATGGCTAAATAATAATTAAAAAAACCCTTACCAACCCAAACCAGAAAAAACAATGCATTCCTGGATTGTGTTCCCATTCATCCTAGCCAAACACTGGGAGTTCCTTAACTTGTTTATCTTGTATGAGCCATCCAATCTTATCTTGGAATTAATTCACCTTTGTTTTTTTTCCTTTATTTTTTTCCTCTGAGTAGAAACTCAGTAACAGAGTAAGGATCAGTTTTCAGAGAGAAGCTGAGATGAAAATTGGATCCTAAAGCAGATTCATGTTAAAAATATTTTTTTTTTTCTTGGTGTTGATGTTTTTGAAGGGGTGAGTCACCTTGTGAGAGTTGTAACATTTTTCTTCCCTTAACTCGTAAGTGGTTTTATGGAATACAGCTCCTGCCAGGCTAAGTATTCAGATTGCTTTTTTAAGAGGACACTGGATTTGGTTATTTAGTTTCTTCACTGGTAGTGAGATTAAGATTTGCATGAAATTTGGTTGAGACTCATCAGTTCCCAGAGCAGGGATGTCAGGGGCTTGTTTGAGGACGTGGAGTCACAGAAAACAGCAATTCTTCTGAGAAGTTCTTCACCCCCCTTGACTGACTTATAGTCATGGTAAACATAGTGTGCTCAACTTTTTTTAATAGTGAAATAAGGGGTGCTGTCTCATTTGGTTGGCAACTTGTTTGGAAAGGCAGATGCTAGTTACATCTGAAGAGTCCCAGTTGTTTAAATTAGCATAATCACTGAGCATTCAAAGGGTAACTGATGCTCTGCAACACTGCCTGGAACATTTTTCTTGAGAGCACTTGCTAAAACATGTGAGGGAGCTGTCTCCAGGGCACACATCCCTTCTCAGTGCAAGCTGCTTTTCTGGTATTTGTTTTCCCACTGCTATATTGAGGGCTCACTGCAGTCAGCAGTGACATAGCTACCATTAGCTACACTGGAAAATAAAAATAAAAATGCTACAAAATGTGCCACCTGGGCTGCTATGGTCCAGCCACAATCAGGTCAGTGGAAAAGATGTATCCCAAATTTATGGAAGCCATCTGAGGCTCAGATTTGTGAATGAGGGGGGCTCATAGCATAACAAGAATGGATGGAGAAATGTTGCTGCTTCAGCTGCACTAGAAGATGCCAAGTCCTGGGCTCCTCTGTTAAGAGTTAATCTTTAATCTTCCATTTGGGGTAAGTGCTGTGCAAGGGAAGGTTGGTGAACCTCTTGCTGCCTGGTTTGTGGTGGGTGTGTTGCTTTTTTTTGTTTCCCCTTCCCCATGGTGCAGAGGTCTCTGGGCTGAGCCAAACTCTCAGTCTGAGTCTGTCCATCAGCTTAACCCGTGGCCAAAGTCCTGGAGGGTGCCTGGGTGCTATTTGGCTTTGTCCAAAGGGCAAGCAGCAGTCCAGCTGGTAGATCCATCCTCCTCCCTCTGCTCCCTGCCTGGGGAGCTGCTCCCTGCATGCACAGGGAGTTGGGAACAAACCCTACCTGGTTACTGTCTCCTCAAATGTCATTTTTTCCCTGCTCACTTTATAGCTTTGCTTGCACAGTGCTTGGCTCAGGTGTCAGGTGTGGGAGCAGCCTCCTCCTGAGGATGCTCTGGACTCAGCAGCAGCAGAGACACAGCCCAGTGGCACCTGAACACTGCCAGGTGGGAATCCCCTGGGTAAGCTTCAGGTGACTTCACCTATAAAGGTTGGAGTTCTTATTTTAGACTTCTGTTCTAGTGCTTTGTGCTTTTTTTTTTTTCCCCCCAAAGCATTGTTTTATGTAATTAAAAACTGTTGATTACACAGAGGCACCAGCTGTGCCAGGCAGAGCTCTGAGACAGAGATATTCAGCTGCATTGGTCCCATTTGCCTCTAATAATCCATCAGGTTCCAGCTTTCTTGTACCTTGATAACCTTTGTGTTTATGGTAGGGCTAAAGGGGAGCTGTTGAAAAGTGTTCCATGAAGTTCTCCCACTGGTTTGACCATATTTTAAATAGATTTGTGTTTCTGTAGCCATGAGTTCTGCAGTTAAATTACATGTTATTCTACAAAGTAATTCCTCTTGTTTAAGTAAATCTCTCATCTGACCATTTCATGAGTGCCTTCCCATTCAGGTTATGGAAGGAATGAAAACTCAAACCCCTTCTGTATTTTCCATTTCACTCATCATTCCACAGACTCGTGCCCTGTGGTTTTCAGCCACATCAGGTTTAAGCTGTAGAGTTTTGGTGATTTTATCTTCCTTCCTCTGCAGAAGACTTCACAGCTCCAGTGGTCCCAGCAGGGACCCTCCCTGCACCCAGCAGCAGCTGGAGGGGCCCAGAGCTGATGCTCTTGTAGGTTATTTCCAGTCTTCCTTCCTGTTCCCAGCTTCACTTTCTGCTCTCTAATGTGTAAAGGCACTCATTTTTTTTTTCTTTTTTTTTGATGCAAAAGACCTACTGGTAACCATGTACTTCAGTTATGATTTAAAAAGACAAATTACCAGAGAGGTCACAAGGTACCTGAAAAAGAAAGCATCAAGACTTTGCCCACTCCCTGGTAAGAGGTGTAGAGCAGAGTCAGGGATACACAAACATCTCTGGGAACACTCAGTACAGGGGGCATGTACAGTGGCACTTTTCTCTGGAACAGCAGTGGACTATTGGATTTTTTGTATTATCCTCTATTTAGAGAGTGATAGATTGGAAACACTCTCAGTCCTGAGAATTTGACTTGTTTGCCTTGTGATTTGAAGAGAATTGTAGATGAAGCTTCAGCTATTTGGTGGTGTCCCTTGGCATCAGTTTGATTTTTCTTGTGATTAGACCTTTATTCATCCATATAGAAAAAGACATCCAGTAGAGTTTTGTAAAAGAAAAGCCTTAAATGTTTAGGGAATTTTTTTTTTCTGATAGCACAAACAGAACCAATTTGCCAGCAATTCCAGAGCCTGGGTTCTGAGCACAGTGTCTCTAATCCTTTCAAACAGCATCACTCCCCTCTGAGGGGCAAAATGGGGTCCAGAGCAACCCCGTGTGAGTTCTGGGGAGTGATGCAGCACCCCCTGAATGCAGAATGGCATTTCTGTGGCTCCCTATGAACATTGCAGGGAACAAACAGGAGGGGTGGGTGGATGACAGGCTGAAGGTCACACAGGGTGTTGTCCCAGAGGGAGCATCCTAGGAATGCTTTAGCAGCTCCCATGGAAAACTGGCTCATCCTTAACCTCCCATATTTCTTTACAAAAAAAAAAAAAGAAGTGCAGTTTTAAATAAAATATTATGCCATATTGATGGCATAGTTTGAAATGGCAGGCAAGAGCTTAATTTGGATGTTTAGGATGTCTTGTAAAAATCCCAAGAATGTTTTTCAAAAGAATTTAAAATTAAAGCATATAAAGCCATGAATTACCATTTTATATTTCACTGTTGATATTGTATAACTAAGAACAGATCCAGCAAGTCCCTGGCAAATGTAGGGGAAGGAGGGGGAATGATTCTTTTCCTGGAAGGAGCAAGATTTTAGCACAGCTGCCCCAGAAACACCCAGGCCCAAGCTCTGCCACAGGTGACTTGGAGACAGACAGCTTGCTGGTTTCATGCACTTGCTGGAGCCACAGGAGGAAAATAACTGGCATGCTGTGACTTATTTCATTTGGGGAAGAGGAGACAAATAGCCACAAATATAAACACCCCTCAGAGGCAGGCTCAGCAGTGCAAGGACAAGGCTGACTGAATAATGTCCAGGGAGAGATCCCCACTGCTTCCCTGGCAGCCCCAGCCAGGGTGTTTGGGGGATACAGCACTTCATTTTTTAAAGCTATTTCATTATTCATTATTTCAACCAGCACACACCTGTAAGCAGCTGCTGGGCTGAGGTGAGGAGCAGGAATAAATGTCTGAGGTTTGGGGAGTGCAGGATTGAGGGCTGCTGGAGCTGGCTCTGAAGTAATGCACACTCAATTCCTGCTGCCAGCTTGTGCCTCCTGCTCAGAAAGGTTTTAAATAGGGAGAAGTGTCAAAATAATCAGAATCTGTCATGCAATGGCAGGAAATCCTGAAGCTGTTCTGTAAATAGCCAGTGGCAGGAGATTTCTGTGCATTTTCCGGGGGGTTCCTGTTCCCTCTGGATTCCCCATTAGGTTGCCATCTGCTTCCTTAGCCCTTCCTGGGAGCAGAACTGAGGGCTGGAGGGGTGCAGTGCCTATTGACCTCAGGATGGAGAGGTTATCTCAAGCATCCTTTCCCAAAAGAGTCCTCTGTTATGTGATGTTTGAGCCAGAAAAACCTTTTCTGCTGACTCTGCTTTCCCTCAGGAGGTTAATCTGGTTTGCAGAGCCTTTTTCTTGTACATTTCAAAAAATCATTTCTCTCTCCATTGGTTTGAAAACAACACCTGACAGTGGTGGTAGCCCCAGGCCTGGTGGTTCCCTGTGGTTCCCTGTGGGGCTGTGGTGTCTCTGACCTCCCAGGCAGGATTTCCCTCTCCCAGGAGTTCAGTGCTGCCCCTGGCCTGGGCTCTGCTTACAGACACCCAGAGCTGTGTCCCACCATCCCAGCTGGAAGTCACCTCCCCTCTTGCTTTTTCAGGTAGGTACCCAGGACATGGTCCCAGGATCAGGGACTGGGGGAACCCTACCTACACAAGCATCCAAAATGTTATGGGATAAAATTTTATTTCCTCTTGGTTTCCCCCGGGGAGCAAATGTGTCTTTTCTGCCCTTTGCAAGCCCAGCTTAGCCAATAAAGTCCCCGGGTGACAAACTCAAAGGCAGACAAGTGCTGGTATCACTGCTGCTCCCCAGGATGGCTTCTGGAGCTAATGGAGCTCTCAGGGCACGGGGCACCTGAAAAGCTGCTGAGGGACCAGCTCTGGGGCTGGTATGGTTGTGTTCACAGCCTGGCTTGGGTAATGGTATTGAGTAACTGAGTACTTGGGAATCCCTGCTTGGGTTTTGTGTCTGGAGTGATGTTTTGTGTGTGCCATCCCTCCACCACGGGGGGATGTGCCTGTGAGCAGAGGGCCAGCACCAATGCCATCCCCTCTGCCTGGGGATGAAGTCACTGGTTGTTCCCTGCTCTTCACCCTGCTCCCAGCCCTGCAGAGAGGCTGCTACAGCCCCAGTGCCTCTAATCCTGGGCAAAACCTGGGCCATGGAGCAGGAAACACAACAAGACCTCTATTCTTAGCCTCCGGGCTGGTTCTCCAGGGTGCTGGGTGATGAATATGCAGTTGCTGGAGCTCTTGACAGTGAATAGCAGCATTTGTTGTCAGCCCTGCTCATGTGCTGCTCTCCTGCTGGATCCCCAGCCTTCGCTGCAGCTTTTCCCAGTTGCATAAATGTGGCCTATTTTCCCCTCACGAATTAACATCTCTCTTGCTAAGTTTAGGCTTTTGCACATGTATGAAATGAGCCCTCTGATTTTTTTTGCAGGCAGCTGGAAGTCCTGGCACACCCCAGGGAGGAGAAGTGGTGCTGGGCAGTGGTGCTGACAGTGTCCCCTTGCCAGTGGCTCTGCCAAGCCCTGGACACTGCCCTGGGAACCCCCCCAAGGTCCTTCCCTCCACCCCGTGCTCTGCTCCTCCTCTTTGGGGGGGTTATGGCTGAATTCCGGGTGTTTTGGGTCTGTCACTGCAGCAGATCAGCAGGGTGTAGGGGACTGCAGGCAGCTGGTGCTGGAGTGCATTCCCACAGCCTCCACCAGCCCTGCCAGCCCTTTGGGGCTGTATTGGCATGACCCAGATACTGGGAAGGAGGAGGGGGGGAACGATGCTGGTGCTTTGGGCATGTGCAACCCACATTGTGTCTGTCTCCAATCAATGCCATCTTTAAAAGCTCTGGATCAGGCTAGCCCTAAACTAAAGCTGAGGAGGACTGGGCTTAGGGATTATTATTTTTGTAAAGTTTAAAGGAGGAAAGGAGTCACCAAGGAGAAGCTGGGTTCCCTATCAGGACATTCCTTTCTTGCCCTCTAACGTGGCCCTTCTCCCAGGTAAAAGCAAGCAAAGGCAGCGAAGCCCCTGGAGCACAGGCAGTGAGGTTTGGGTTGGTTTGGGTTGGTTTGGTTTGGTTGGTTTGCTCCAGTGGTCCACGAGGCCCTAATCTCTTTCCTGTCCCTCTTCCCCGCTGTGTCCCCAGCCAGCAGCGGATGCTGGTGGTGACAGTGAGAGCAAGTCAGGCAGTGCCAGCCCGGGAAGCCTCTCTCTGCTCTGCCTCCATCTGCTCCTGCTCTCCCTGCCCTCTCTTTCCTATCCCCCTCCTTCCACCAGCTCTTGTTCTTTTCACCAGATGCAGGACTAGGGAGCCAGGAAAAGGGGCTCAGTGCTGCTGCTGCTCCCCCAGAGACAGCTGTGGCCAGGCTGGCTCCTTCTCCCTCCCCGATGCACCAGGAGGCTGCAGACACTGCTCCTCGGGGTCCCAACCACCCATGGCCACCAAGCACCAAAAGCCACGAAGCCACCACCCTGCTGCCAGCTGCCAGACAGGTAAGGGCTGGGGGGTCCTGGGGGGTGGTGAAAGGTCCTGGGGTCCTTCGCTTGGTGTTGAGCCCCTGGGGGAGGGATTTTTGCCCATCCCTACCCCGGTTTTCTGGGGGTAAGGATGGCTCTGCAGGCAAAGCGTGAGGACAAGGGTGCTGCTCAGATGTCACCCCTGTTGAGGTGACAGCAGCACTTCTGGTGGTGCATTAATCTTCCCCTGGCATCTTCTGAGTGGTCACAGGGACACGGATGTGGCTTCTGATTAGCAGGCAGAGAAAGAGCAGCATCCTCCCTGCTTTAACCCCAGCCCCTGGCTGTGCTGATAAGAGGAGCAGGGCTGGTTCTGGGGTGATCTCCCTTTAATGGGATTAGCAACGGGCCTTTGATGCAGGGAGGGAACAAGGGGCTGTGCTGATGCCTGCAGCCCTGAGAGCTTCGCCATCTTTTCATCATTCCCTCCCCCCTCTGCCACTGTTCTGTTCTGAAATGGTGGATTGTGTTTCCTTTGAGGCTTGGGTATCTGTGAGACTGTGTCTAACACCCCGAATAAAGGCTGGGGCTGAGCTCGTTAGAAATCAGACTAATTGGAGAGAAAGGAGGAGGTGATAGAGGTGAGAGAAGAGCATTGAGCAGGGGCTATGGCCAAAACTTGCAGGTGGCAGGAGGACGTGTACTCTGTGGGGGAAGGAGAAGCTGAGGGGGTTCTGTTCTCCTGCAGCCTGGGCCGTGGGGCTGCTGTGACTCCTGGAGACCCCTGAGCAGCAAGGGCCATCTCTGTGTCCCCCAGAGCTGGGGGCAATGAGCTGGTAATTCTGGCACAGCTAAGAAAGACAAGGGGATCCTTGTGCTTGCATCTTCTCCTTGTGGCTGATGATCACTGCATGGTCCCAGGGGACTGAGGTGGCATTCCTCCAGCTGGGGGGTGTGCATGGTGCATGAAAGGGCTGTGCCCTCCCTGCCCTGCCTTGCTCCCCTCCCCTGAGACTCACTTGTCCCTGCAGAGCAGCAGAGTCTGCCCTGGCAGGACAAGCCCTGCTCTCTTGTCCTGCACTCTTTCCAGCCAGCTCTGGAGCAGTTGCCCAGAGCTCGGGGTGTATCTGCAGCCAGACTGTCAGGATAGTCTCCCAAGGAGGAATTGATGCTGGATGCAGCAGACGTTTTCATCAAAGAACCACCATCTGCTGGAGAAAGAGGATGAGCCCATCTAGTGCACTTCATTTATGTTTTAATTAAGGCTAGAGCAGCAGCCCCCAGAGATGAAAGAGAAATCCCTGCTAACCCATGCCATTAACTGTGTTTCCTTGTGCAAACATCCACTCCAGTGCTCACGTGGTTGGAGTTGAGCACGTGCTCAGGTGTTTTGCTGCAGTGGGAATGAGGTCCCCGTGCCACGTTGTGTGTCTGTACAGCAGTTACCAGCCCCAGGAGATCCTTGCTGAGGGGCCTGGGTGCCCTGGAAGCCCAAGTCTTTGAAATAGCAGAGATTAGAGCAAAGCAGTGTAGACCTTGCCCATCATAAATGGGTTTGTGTCTGCAGCCCCAGGATCCTGGGTGATACCTGTCCTGCAGTACCTGACCAGCTGGCAGTGTTCAGCTCTCAGAACACAAGCTGCTCACAAGCCCCTTGCATCAGCTCTCAGAGGCAAAAAACTAACCTGACCCATCACCACATCCCACATTCCCCAGCCCTTGTCCAGCACCAGACCTCCAGCAAACCCTGAGAGGGATGGGGAGCTCTGTGGGTCTGTCTCAGCTTCCCAACCCTCCTCACCAGCCCTGTCACAGCCTCTGCCACGCTGACAGCAGCAGTGATGCTGAGAAGCTGGGAGGGCTCCAAGGCTTCACGGAGCAGCTCAGTGTCAGCTCCAATCCCTTCTGCCTCCCTGCCCTGCATCCTCTCCAGCCCGGGCAGAGGCACTGATGCTTCATGGGGAGCTGCTCCTGGGTGCTGGCAGCTTTGTCTGCTCAGAGGAGGATTTTGAAACCATAATGAAGCTCTCCCAAGGGTCAGTTCTTCCCTTTCAGTCCTGTCTCCTGCCCTCCCAGTGCTGAGCCGTGGGCTTTGTGCCCAGCCTGCCTGGAGGAACCAGGGAGGGAGCCAGGAGCCATCTTGCAGTGGTGGCATCTGTTCCCCCACAGCAACCCCCGTGCCCAAGAGCCACAGACATGTCCAGGAGATGCTTTTGTCAATGGCACAGGAGAATTTAAATTGCTGCCATGCTCCTGAGCTGAGCCGGAGACAGAAAATGTGGATCATGCTTTATGTAACTCATTTTTATTTTTAAACACAGTCTTTCATTTTCAAGGGGAGCTCAGCTCCGTGGCTGTCTCCTATCTCCTGCCATGCCTTCTGAGCACCCATGGAGTGGCTTCTCTTACCAGCCTCTCACCCAGTGCATCCTTGCTTTCCTCATGTACCCTTGAAACTCAACCTTTCCTGGGTTCACCTTTCAGGATTTCTTGCTTGCCTGGGCTGATGTGTAAAAATCTTTGAGGTTTAAGGTGAATAGAGAAATAAACCTTTTAAAAAGGGTTCTGAGCTACATCTCCAGATGTTTCCTGATGTTACTGGAGCTCCTTTTCTCGAAGGGGGAGCTGTTCTCCTGGCTCTCTTCATGAATAAGACAAACCTGTGATTTGTTTTGCAGTTTGGGAAGGTGTCCATGTCAGCTGGAACTCCTTTGTGCCAGGACAGTCACCTGGACCAAGTGTGTTTTACCCTGGACCCTCAAATAAGCAGGCAGGCAGCCTGGCAGAGTGAGCAGAGCATTGCATGACGTATGCCAGTTACTGACAATTTTCTCCTGGCTTTAATTGCAGCCAGTGGGGGAGAACAAGCTCTGGAGATAAATTAATTGCTAATTTGAATTACTTACAGGTTGGGTCCATATAGGTACCAGTCTGGATTCTTGATATATTTGGAAATCCCATTTGTTGTAGGAACTCAAACAGCACTTTGTGTCATGAGAAATTTGCTATTCCAGATCAAGGCTGGGAAGAGGGGGGGTTTCCCTCCAGTCCTTCTGCAAAAACCAGAAGCTCAGCCCCCCCCAGGTCACAGCAGAAGTGACTTTGGCTGGGGGCTTGTGGTTTAGACAGGGGCAGACTTTGCAGCCTGCAGGTCACCTGAACTCCAGGGCAGTGGCTGCCAGGGCAGGCACCCATGAGGCTGGAGTTCTGCATCACTGAGCATCTCCCAGAGAGACCACAGAGGCAACAGGGCCTCATGAAAACATACCAAAGAATGACTCCACCTGTGGGGATGTAGCTGCCAAACACCCCAGCAGTCTGAAGAAGAACTTTTTTTTTTTGGTGCTAGGAGGGAAAAACCTCTTGGGCCAGCAAGCCCTGGCACACACCCTCAAACACGGTCCTGGCAGGGTGGTACTAGAAAAGGAGAGATGCTGGCACAGGCCCAGGAAAAGTCACAAAGCATGAGAGGATGTGGCCTCAAAGACATTGAAATCCCCTGTGGCACCCATCTCTGTAGAGGTGACAAGGCCACAGGGATGAGCAGTGAAGAAGCAGTGGCAGGATGGGCAGGATGGCTCAGCAAGTGTAAGAGAATGGAACTCCAGTGGCAGCAAGCCCTGGAGCAACAAGAGCAAGAGTGAGAAGACAGGGAGAAATCTGCTAAAATGTCAAGGTGAAGGAGCTTATTTAAGGCCAACACACTGGAAATGCCAGCCAAGCAAATGAGCTGCTCAGTGCAGGCATCCTCTGGTCTCCCAGCTCCAGACTGAGAAGGGTGGGAAGCTGCCAGCCCTGGGAGGAGCATCCCTGTGTCTGGAGTGGGAAAAGCCACACAGCTTCCAGCCAGAGCTGCCTTCCTGGTCTGGGTGGATATGTGAGGGAGCTGTACCGGAGAGAACATGAGATTCAGGACATGGAATTTCATTTGGCAGCTGGGAGGCAGAAAATGGGACCAAGTGAACTGGTGGAGGTGTTTGATCTAGAAGTTTTTTTGGGGGTAAAAAGATCTTGAATGATGATGAATGGACAGAACACGTGGAATGGGTGGGGGTGTATTTAAAGTAACAGGGAGGGTGGACAGGACCCTGGAGGTGGTGGAGAGAAGGTTAATGTCCTGAGAACAGACTGGCAAATTCCCTTCTGCCCTGCCTGCCTACAGCCAACACTGCACGTGTTCACCTCTTGTGTGTTTGCTTGTTAGCAGGCCATGAGGGAATGGCTTTAAAGTCTTTCTTGGAGAGATTTAAAATTTTCGATGGGATTCAAACCTAATATCAAAATGAGTGATTTTATTAAAAGCTTTTAAATAGAAGCTGCAGAGAAGTCCGAAGCAGGAGGGCTATTTTAGAAGGAGTATGCTGTAAACCTCTTCTCTTACTGCACAGAAGCTTTCTAAAATATTACCTTGTAAAAAAATAATTCTCTTTATCTTCAATTTAATTACATTTCCCATCCTGCCTGTGCCAATGCAATTCACTTATTTTTGTTTTCTATTAACTCACACCTGGCCCAGGAAACAAGAAGACAAATCTGGTGATTTTCAGAGTTGTTTGTGGGTCACTCCTGAGTCCCTCTGAGGTCAGGAAAAGGGTTTACTGCCATCCTGGAGAAACAGGGACTGGGGTCTTTGTCCATACTGGCCATGGCAACGAAATGATGACATACAACAACACGGGCATAAAATCAGGAGGAAGACTCCTGTGGTCCTCTTGTCTCTCCCATTCAGAGTCAGTAGCTTGGTCTGAGAGTGCAGCAAAGCCCAGGCAGCTGGATGAGGGACCAGAATTATCTGGGGCTTTGCTGCCTTTGTTGGCCTCCTCCACCTTGTCTGCATGTGTGATTGAGATCTCAGGGATGCTCTGGAAGTATTGTGGATATGTTGCCACTTGTGACACCCTGCAGATGCCCAGAGAGAACCTGGAAGTGTGAAAATGCATTAAAAATCTTTAGATGTTAGGAGTTAACCCTTTGGTGACGTATGAAATCTGTCTTGGGTCTGGGACAAGGGCTGAAGATGTCAGTTCTTTGATTTGAACAAACCAACCTGTTGTACCAGGGGCATAAGATGAACCTCAACCTTTGACCCTGGCTCAGGGAGATTCTATCAGCTGAGGCCTTTTTTTTTTCAGTGCTTGTCTTTTGATAACTGGAGACATGATTAATCTGAGGCAGGATGGCCTGGGCTTTGCCCTGGGAGGATGAGAGCAAGGCAAATATTTCTTTGCCAGCTTGAGCTGTGAAGGAGGGGATCCAAGAGGATGGAGAGCTGGGATCAATGGTGCAGTGCTACCAATCCCTGTGGTTTTGTAGTGAGTTTTGCAGGACTCTGTCTCTCCCCAGGGACATTGTAATTATGTATAGCACATAGATAATGGGCTATCCCAAGACATTCTCCCTGCTAGCAGCACTAGGATGCCCAGTGGTGCTTGAGCAGAGAAGCAGGTGACTACAAGCTTCCAGAAAAAGAGGCAGTGACTTGTTTAACTGCAGAGGACTTATTTTTATTATTATAATTTTTCTGTGTACATATGCACTAGTCAATCAGTTTTGTTTGGATCAAAAAACCAAAAGGAGGTGCCATGGTTTGAACCCTCATCCAGCACCCTGACCAGTGCCAGTGTGACAGGCAGAGTGTGACAGCAGGGTGCTGGTCCCAGTGGCCAGGCTGACCCAGAGCTGGGATGGGCTGTTGTGAGACACCCTGGGGTGCAGTGGGCACCCCCTGTACAGCCTCCGGAGGGCAGAGGTGTGGGTGCAGGGGGGAGAAGGAACCGGGAGTCTGTCCCGGGGGTGAGCACAGCGAGGGAGCCTGCCCCGGGCAGGATGCAATTTTTTTTTCTTCTGTTATCCCGTGCCCTGCAGTGAGATGCTCCCTTGGGCCCCGCTGGCACCGGGGCTCTTACCTCCAAACTCTCCCATCCCGTCTATCAGCAGTAACTCCTGCTGATCTGATCTGATCTGATCTGAGGGCTGCAACCTTCCCTGCACCTCGGAGGAGCCGCTTGCAGCGCTGCGGGAGGATGCTTCACTCGGCAGCCAGGGGGGTGACAGCAGCGGGGAAGGAGGGTGACAGCAGCAACACCTCCGCGGGCATCCCCACCCCGTGCTCCCGGCCAGCCCCGGGCACCGGCTGTGCCTGCGGAGCCATCCCCGCAGCTCCTCCCGCAGAGACTTTGCGGGGGCTTTGCGGGAGCTGAGCCGGGCGGGGGGCGAGGGGGGGCAGGAAAGGTGCTGAGGGGGGGCAGGAAAGGTGCTGAGGGGGTGAGGGGGGCAGGAAAGGTGCTGAGGGGGGGCAGGAAAGGTGCTGAGGGGGGGAGGGGGGCAGGATAGGTGCTGCTGAGGGGGCTCCAGGGCTGCGCAGCCGGGCTGGGGCTGCCGCCAGGTTTTTTCTGGATGCGAGAGCGATCTGCTGCTGCTGCTGCTGCTGCTGCTGCTGCTGCTGCTGCTCGGGGAGAGGTGGGGAGGAGGGAAGGGCTGGGTCCAAGTGGGACTTTCAGCCTGTGCAGGGGGCTGGCTCTGAAGACCGCTCTGCTCTTTCCCCAGAGCCTCTCTGACCGCACTCCCGGCGCAGACCCACCGGCAGAGGGGACAGGGCAAAGGCAGTGAGTAGCTTCTCTCTGTGTCTGTCTGTCCGCAGTGCCTCTGTGTTAATATGTATATTTTTTTTCCCTGTCTTTCTCTGCGTGTGAGTGGATGGTCTTAAGCTCTCAAAGCCCCTGAGATCTCATGGTGTGTTTTGGTTTGTTGGGCTTTTTTAACCTTTGTGCTGCTCAGTTTTTATGTTGGGATGGCTTCTTTATCTTTGCTCAGGTGATCCCCTGGGGTGGTTTGATTACCTGAATGGCATAATCACACCCCTCCCTTTCTGTCTCCCAAGGAGAAACCCCCCCAAAACGCGTCCATGATGGGGCTGGCAACTCTTCTTCACCACCGGGGTCCTTTCATAGGAGGGGGAGGTGGGGTGAACGATGGAGCAGAAGGAAAAAGCCCACCCTCACCCCAGCCCCTTCCCAGGCTGCCTTTGCCACAGATTGTCATTCTAAATTCATAACTGCCTGGCTTGATTTGCAGTCAGAGGAGATGATCCCTGGGGATGTCAGCCTAGCAGTGGGACTGCCTTTCCCGGGAATATCGGTCTTGGCATCCCTGAAGTCAGGCAGAGTTTGGGAGCACAGGGAAGGAAGTTGGGTGCTGCTCAGCTGTGCAGGGTAGGGCTGTGGGGGCTGCTGGCAGGGGGTGGGAGCGGGGGTGAGCAGCAGGGTGTTTCATAACAGAACCCCCAAAAGGGCTCTGCTAGAGGAGGCTGCCAGGGGGAGGGCACCAGCTCTGCTTCCAGCATCCCTTTGGAATGGCAGTGGGACAGAGCAGGGACTGATGGCCTCTAGGAACTTGGGTGCTGTGGCCCCACACGCGGGTGAGGCTGTTAATGAGGAAATTGAAAGGGGCTTAAGGACTTAGAGGGATGGATTTCAGTTAAAGCCCATGGAACCAGCCGGTCAGGGTGGGGATTAAGGACACGCACTCCCTGGCATGTAGCGCAATCCCAGTTCCATTAATTTAGTTGGGAAGAGGCTTTGTGTGTTTTTAGTGTAATCAGGTTTTAAAAGGGATGTTGCACCGGGCGCTCCGAGCTCTGGGATCTCCCCAGGTCCCAGCTGAGCAGGACCCTCTGCTCCTTTGCACAGAGTCCCTGCTCTCATCCCTTCCTTTGCCTTCTCCTCAGCTGTTCCTTCTGGACAGGAGGACATGGAGGTTATCTGGAGCTTGGCCCTACCCTGGCAAATAAGAAACCTTTGCCCTTTGCTCACTCTCCTGTTCCCTGTCCCATTGGCCTCTTGGCTGGTGGAGCTTTCCTTCACTCTGTGATGTGACATTTGTTCAAGCATCTGCCTGTGTGCTGTGCTCAGGGGACACTGCCATCCCCTCCCTCCTCCCCTCCCCTTTGCAGACTGTGCATCTCCTTGGTGGCCTCCCAGAGGCTCCCACCACCCTGAAGAGGAGATGCTTTCTCTGAGTTATTTTTGTGTGACTGTTTGAGCCTGTGGTGGTGAAAGGACCAGCACCTGCAGACACATGAAGTCCTCCTGTTATTTTATTTGCAGTGCCAGCTTTTCCAGGATGCCTGGCCAGTAACCTCAGCCATGACCTGGAGGGAGAGGGACAAGAGGTAGTTTGGTCTTCTTAGCGAGGTCAGCCTGGAGCTCTGCCTGCTGAGGAGAGACCTTCAGAGGTGTTGAATGATGAGTGCAATAATGCCAACTCCTGCTGCTCCCTGGTGAGCTGTGACACCAAAGTCTGGTCACTTTAGACCTGAAGCTGGACTTAACCCGCAGTCCTGTCTCAGAAGGAAATGCTGGCTCTCCTCTGTGATCATCCCTCAACTCTGAACCTCTTCCACTGAGGACCTGACCTTCCACACTAGGAGTCAAGGATCAAATGGGTTGAGAACAAGCAGCCCTCTTTTTTTTTTTTTTTTTTTTTTCCTTCAGAGGATTCTTTTGTATATTATTAAGTGCCAGGACATGAAACAGTAAATCTCTCCTTTCTGCACTCCTGCCTTCTGCAAACAGCCCTGCCTGCTGTCCAAGCCAGCCCGTTCAAGGGTTACCTATCCCTGGATGCCTGAATGGCTGCCTTACTGATCCCACGGAGGTAACTGAAAAGCCTGATGCACCTCTCACCCCTGCCCGTCCTCCCACTGTCTGCCTTCCAGCTCTCTGCAGTGTCCCCTCTCCCTTCCTGCCCTTCCCTTGCCTCTCCTCCTCCTGCCCACCCAGCTTCTTTCCTTTTCTCCTGTGTCCTGTCCTGGAAGTCCTCACCCAGAGATGGGTGTTCCGTGGGACACAAGCCCCTTGCTGGTGGCCCAGCATCTCTGTCCCCTACGCTCTGGTTCCCTCCTGCAGCCCCTCCAGCTCGGGCATCAGAGTGAGATCCCAGCAGCACTGCAGTAACCCTCCTGTCACACCTCTTCCTGAGAAATTCGTGAGATAGCTGGAAAAAAAAAACAGTGCAGGGAAGAGGAAGGCTGGGGGCAGGAGGCAGCGGGAAAGGTGCTGGAAAGATCCTGTAGCAGACTGGGTGCCTGGGCCCAGCAGGCTCGGCGTGCCCAGGGATGTTCTGCAGTGTGGTTTTGGATTGATGGCTGAGGTTGGGGTGGGGTGGCAGCCCAGGACCACTGCTCCCGGGTCTGTGTTGGGGCTGGGCAGCAGCCCCTGCTCCAGGTTTGCGTGAAGGCTGCGAGCTGCCTGCGCCGTGCCTGGGAGACACTCGTTGCATTTAATTAAAATCTAATTTGCTTTAGGATTACATTAAAATGTCCAATAATAGAAACTCTCCAAAGGGCGGGAGGAGAAGGGGGAAAGAGGCGTGCTACAGATTGGCTGAGTTGCTGGTGCTGAAATGTTCTGCAAGAGCTGCAGATGGAAGGGAAAATTACTGTGCTTCCCTCTGCAGCCACCGAAAGGGTTTGGGCATCTGTGTGGCAGCAGGGCTTGGAGAAGAGCTTTCTCCAACTTGGAAGTGGGTGCAGCAGCTGAGGAGTGGAGACTGTAAATCCTCCTGCTGTGGTCAGGAGGAGAGAATGACCTCTTGACATCTGGGGAATCCAGTAGAAGAGATGCCCTTGGGTGGGAGAGGCAGACCACAGGCTCTGCCCTCCTGGGACCATGTCTAACCATTAATGGGCACCTTTGGGTTTCTGAGAGGAGACCATGGCAGTCCTGCATAACTCCTGTGTGTCACGTTTCCCTCTCCCTGTGTCTTCCTTCCCATCCCAGGTTATGCAATGAGGGATGCTGGGGGCACTCTGGCCATCCTGGGAAGGGGCTGGCAAGGACACGAGGGGCTGGCAGAGAAGTGAGGGCTCCAGGGCTGCTTTGAAATTTAGAGGAAAAAAAGCAATAAAGCCATTTTCTGCCTGGATAAGCCCATGAGGAAAGAGGCAGTTTTAGTCTGCTTATGCAACCCTGAGTCTAAAGAAGCTGCTTGGGATCCTGCCTGGGTCTCATGGCTTTGAACATGGGCTTGCCCCACAGGTGCCTGACTCCTTCTCTTCTTCCTCCAGCCCCCTCCTGCCCTCAAGCCCTGGTATTTGTGCTTTTTTCTGGTGCTGCTGGATCATGCTGATTGACTCCTGGTGTTGTTGCCCTTTGCTGTCCTCCCACACCTGACCAAGAGCAGGTCTTTCCAAGAAACCATCCCAAAGTGCAGCCTTTAAAAGCTTTTTTGCCAGCCAGAGCAGGTGAATGACTGCTGGGGGTGAGCCTTCAGCTGCTCTGCTGCCGAGTCCATCCTTAACCTCTGCTTGGCATCTTACTGGAGGTGTTTCAGGGTCCCTCCCACTGATGAGGGAACCGAGGCACAGGTTTGGTGAGGCACAGAACCACTGAGGTGGTTGTTTTTATTTGGTTGGTTTGGTTTGGTTTTTTTTCCCCCCCACTCTGGCTAAATTTGTAATCACCATCTTCTTTGGTTTTCCCCCGCTCACACCTCTGCTCCCCCACCCCGACCACAGGAACAGAGGGATGAGGACTCGCCTGGGCTGCCTGTCTCACAAATCAGACTCATATAATGATTTCACAGCTATTCTTCCGGACAAGCCCAACCGGGCTTTGAAGTGAGTATAGCTGCAGCATCCCCCAGCCCCACTCCTGCCCTTCCTCTCCCTCCTCACCACCCCTCCCACTGTCGTCATCCTTTCACTGCCCCTTGGCTGAGCTCTGAGCAGCTCTTTTAGCCACAGGGGAGGCGGGAAACACAACAGCAGTGATACAGCAGGAGAGCTGGAGGGTCGATACGAGTTCTCCCATGGACACACACATGGTCCCCACTGCTGTGGGTGGGACATCTCTGCATGCACTTGAAGATATCTGTCACCACAAATCAAAGCCTGAGCTGCTGACTCCATGCCAGAAGTGACCAGCAATTCCAGGTCACAGTCCCCCTTACCCAAGCCTGGCTCTTAAACACTACCAAAAAGCCCTACATGAGGCTGCACACCACTTACCAAAGATACTTCAGACAATCCAGAGTCCTGGTTTGAGGTGGGTGCCATGGGACTCGTGTGACCCCGAGTCACTGCTCGTGTCTAAGCTGAGGGTTAAACCTTTGCCTTGAAGTCAGAAGAGAGGAGTAAACACTTCTGCAGGGGTGGGTTTCATTTCACCTACATTTTGGCATTTACAATGTAAATGTCTGCATCTGAACTTGTTCCCCGGGCCTCTGCTTAGAGTCAGTGAGGAAAAATTGGTCCCTTGTAGGGTGTGATTCATCTGGCCTATTTTACCCACCTACCTGGGGATGTGAGGTGAAGAGAGTCAGCTCCCTGCAAGGCCCCTGCTGTCTCCTCACTGGCTCTGAAGGGCGCTCAGGGTGACTTGTTCACCCAGAGACCTCTACATTGTAGAACTCCAAAGTTAGGTGAGAAGAGCCCAGCCTCCCTGGTGTCCTGGTCACACACCTCAGAGGGGATCAGCAGCCAGGGCTTCTCTGTAACCTGGCTCTTCCTTTTACAGGAGACTGTCAACAGAAGAAGCCACTAGATGGGCAGACTCTTTCGATGTCCTTTTGTCCCATAAATGTGAGTAGAGATCAAATTCTGCTTTTTTTGCTTTTTCCCTCTAGCAGCCCTGCTCCTGGCTGCAGGCAGGGCAGTGTGCATTGCATCCATCACTGCCCCCAGCAGTGCTCACAGTCCTGGGCAGGCACAGGAGCCCTCAGCAGGACCTGCTTGGCACTGACCCCTGCAAACCTGAAAATTACAGAGGCAAAAACCTCGTGCAAACAGCCAGCTCACCTCACTAAGAGATCAGCCCTATCACTTCTGTTCAGGAACTATTGCTCTGCTTCACTGGTGTCTTCATGCTGAGGAATTATAAAGCAGAGAGGGAAGTTCAGAGTGTGGGTTCAGTGCTGTGATGCTGGTGGAGAGCAAAACAAGAGCAAGTCAGGGCTGGGGAGAGGTCACTGTGGGCAGAGCTGCCCTCCTGCAGTGAGGAACTGTCTGGCTTTTCTTCAGATTTTTTTCTGCACTTGTATTTTAAAATATAAGTGCAGAATTATATTGTTATTTTAAATACAGTGTCATCTTGCTGGATAACTACTGAGATGAAAACAGTTTTGGTGGGGAGTTAAGTGACAACTTTATACAAGCTGGCTGTCCAAGGCAGAAAAAAGGGACACATAACTTTAGCAGCAGTATCTTCTTGAGATCATTGCTCCTGCAGACAGTAGGGAAAAAAAATGATGTAGTTGGGTATAGCTAAGGAAAAAAACCGATGGTGTAGTTGGGTATAGCTAAGAGGGAACGTTGCTTTTGTTAAAATTCAAAACAAAGAAGGGAAAAGTGAAGTGAAGAGCCTCTGAGGCTGGCTGGGGAGTGGGGAGGACGGGCTATTCCCAGCACTGTTACAGTTCTGTACATGAGCCTCTGTTCCTCCTTCACCAGTGCAAAAGTCAGATTTTTCCTTATTGGATCCAGACTGCAGCAAAAGTTCTCTGGTTACAAAACCCAGGAGCTCACCCAGCTGGGTGCTGAGGTTACAGAGACTGGGCCCTCTTCAGCTGACTGCTGCCAGGGTACAATCAAACCCTACTTCAATTATTTCATCCAACAGACTCCACAAAAGTGTCTGTTTTTATTAACAAATAATAAATCAGAGAGATAAATCAGTTATCAGAATTTTCCCTGTCTCTAGAACAGAAAGTAGTCCTGATAACTCTCTGGCACCAAATTAAAAATATTCAGTTCCTAATAGCAACAGATCTTTACAATTTCAATTAAGCTTTTTTTATCAGCAGTCATGGTGATGACATTGCCTGGTGATCAGTGACAAAAAAAAATTGTCTAATAAACTACTTTCTGAAGGAATATGTTGCAGCTGCTCTGCACATGAGGTTTCTGGAGCTGCTTGCCTGGCAGCCTAAGGTTACCAGGATGGGAACATGAGCCCTGGTGAAACAGAGGTGCTGCTTCAGTTACACTCCTGAAGAGGACAATAGGATATATCCACAAAAGGAATTGTAAAATCATTGGGGTTTTGCCTGCCTGCTGCATTCGAAACACAGAATTACCCCATGTCTGCAGAGAGCAGTGTTTTTGCTGCTGTTAGACAGGCAAAGGAGTCTTGTGCCTTCTCTGACCCAAATTTCACGGTAGGGAAAGCAGTGCCTGGGCTGCCTGCAGCTGTCTGCAGTGAAGCTGCCAGATAATGCTCTGTTTCTAGTGCCAGGAGAAGGACAAAACCGCCTCAGTCTGATTCTTTGTGACTGCCCAGGTGAAAAATATTAGCCAGGGAAAATTGGTATTCCTGCCTGGGGGCACGGGCTCCAGCATCAGCTGGGCTCAGGGAGAATTTCCCCCGGGCTAAAGGCATCAGCAGGTAGGATGCTCCTGCCTGGCACAGCTCTCATAACCTTCCTTTGCTGGACAGACAGAGCACCCATTTTTGGAAGGAAGGCTGTGATGACAGTTTCAGGGGGCTGAGTGGGGCTTTCTGCTGCAGTCTGGTGTTACAGTGGGTTTGGGTCCCTTCCAACCTGTTCCTTAGGGGAAAAAAAACCAACCCACCAACCCGCAGTGCTCAAGGGGGACTCGGGACTTGGACATCCCAGGGGAAAATGGGGCAAACTTTGTGGGTAGTATAGCAAGGGCTTGGACAAGTGTGAAAAAAAAGAGCTCCAAGGAGAAGAAAGTGGATCAGAGCTCCCCAAAAGACTCTTTGGAGTGCTAAGGTGGCCAGACTGCCCTTGGACACAGGAGGTGTGTGGGGCTGCAGTATTCTTTATGGGAAAGGCCAGCAATGTGTACTTCTCTGCTTCCTATTTTCATGAGTCTTCAAAAGTTCTCCACAGGGAAGTGACCTGAACAGGTATTATGCATTATACAGACTCTGTGGAGAGTATGTTCTTTTTTTTTTCTCAAATATCCCTTGAATTGTGCTGGCCTTGTGGAGCACACACCCCCAGCCCTCCCTTCCCTCTCCTGACGGTTTTAATGCCCTCTGGAGATAATGTTTGATCCTGACATGCTAATTCTGGCAGCAGCCTAAGTGGAAGATTGAAAACCCCCAGGTTTTGAAGCACTTGTATGTCTCCAGAGATTTCTGGGCTGAGCAGAGCCCTTCTGTATAGAGCAGTCTGATCTGGATTCATTCTCAGGCAATGTGAACAATAATTGGTGTTGACATTGGGAAGAGATTGTGAGTAGGAAAGGCAGAAGGGCTGTCTCTGTCACCCCCCCACCTTCCTTTTCCTCTGGCACTGGGACTTCAGCATCCTCCAGCCCAGGCCTCTTGGGCTCAGCATTGCAGACTGGGATGCTGCAGCTCTGCCCCAGGTGATGGGCTCCATGCAGTGAGGTCCTGAGGTCCTCCTTGGTTTTGCTGATGGGTGAAGCAAATCAGCTGTAAAGCACAGGGCAGCCAGCTGGTCCCCTTTTTGCCAGCAGGAGCCTTGTCTGAGCTCTCTGGGCCAGACACTGTGTGGCATTGTTCCATTGGGTCAGGGTTTGAAACAGGAGAGAACAGTTGAGTCCTGCTTTGGGGCAAGAGACAGATCGTCTGGAGTGCTCGAGAGCAAAGCATGGTCTGAACATGCTGGATTTAGCAATTCTTCATAGTGCTTCCCCATGAGGGTGCTGAGCCCCTGGCCCAGGTTGCCCAGAGAGGTGGTGGAAGCCCCATCCATCCCTGGCAGTGTCTCAGCCCAGGCTGGATGGGGCTCTGAGCAACCTGAGCTGGTGGGAGGTGTCCCTGCTCATGCAGGGGGTTGGAACTGGGTGATGGTAAAGGCCCCTTCCAACCCTGACCATTCTCTGATTTTGGCATCTCTTCCCATTTTGTGCCCGTGCAGGTTAGGGATGGCTCCCAGGAGCTCAGTGTGTTCTGCAGAGTGTGTGTGGATGCACGTGAGTAAGAGAGGAGTAATCCCTGCTCTGTGCCCATGTCCAGAGGTACAGGCTGGTCAGCCAGATGGAGATTCCATTTGACAGGCTGCTGGAGGGAAGCACAAGCCATGGCATGTCTCACTCTGCATCCCTCAGGGGCTGGACACGTGGCTTGTCATTTGTCCAGGATGCAGCAGGACAGTCTGTCCTCAGCCCTTCAGTCGCTTCTCAATGAAGCATCCAACCCAGGAAACCTCTGAATTTCCATTTTTTCTTGAGATTATTTCCCTCAGCTGCCCCACCCATTCCCCTTCCCCCCTGTTCTGTGGTCTCTTTGCTCTTCTGCACAAACCTTATTGCCCTCCTTCTCCTTCTGTTGTCTGCACATCACTCTGCTTCCTGCACAGCACAGGAATATTGCAGCCTCCTCCTGGCTCTTTCAGAACAGCATCAGTTGTCCTGGTGGTCTCATTGTCCTGCATTAAACAAATGATTGCTGATCACTTCCCTGCTCTGAGAGAGGCTGATGCTCAGTTACTCAGCTGTCTGCCTGACTCAAGCCACTTAATCTCAGCTCTTCCTCCTGTCTCCAGAGCTTGCTTTAGTTGAGACCTGTGTTGTGCTTTGTATCAGGCAGCTCAGTCCCTTCCTCCACAGCCCCACTCTTTGTGGCCTGCAGGACAATGTTTGAGTGGGGTGTCAGGAGCATCCCAGTCCCCATCCCCACCTCTCCCAGCCCCCCAGTCCCCATCTCCTCCCACTCACCCTTCTGCAGGGGATCTGCAGGGCTGTAGCTGCACAGTGCCCTGCAGGAGTTTGGAATGGGTTTGCCCATAAATACTTGCCCCGTCCTGCCTGGCAACCCTCTTGTGCATTCCCTTGGGCTGTCTGGATGGAGAGCAGGCCAGTTTTGAAGCTTACATTTACACTGCACTCTGGAAAAGCAAACAGCAAATGTCCTCAGCTCCTCTTTCAGACCTGGCACTCCGTGGAAGAGCTTCCATTGCTTTGACTCCATCCTGCCTGCTCTCTCAGGACCCATCTATGCCTTTGGCTTGGGGCAAGGGTCACTGCTCCTGAGTCAAATTCCCAAAGAAATGCCCAATAACTGTCTTGAAGGGCATCTACCCCAGCACATCCCTGTGTTGCTGAGGGGCAGTGCCTTTGGGCTGCACATTGATGGGTATGGTGTGCTGCTGCAGCTGACGACTTCAGATCCTGCTGTTCATTTCTGTGCTTTGTCAGTGAAGTGTCCCCCTGGAACCAAACTTCTCAGATGCTCTGACCATTTTTCAGGCTCTTTGAGGAGGCTGAGTCAGGAGGTGACCACAGGGTGATCCAGTGCTGGTTGCCCCAGCAAAGAAGATGCCCAGGGGGTGGGATGAGTTTTGAAATGCTGATCATTCATGAGCAATGCTTCCTTCAGAGCCTTCGTGTGCAGGAGGAGATGAAAGTCAACAGCCAGGCCAAATTCCAGCTCAGCTGGTGAGGGTCCCTGTGCCCCATTGTCCCCCTGCCCTTTCAGTCAGGTTTATATTGCTCTGTGCTCTACCTGTGGGCAGTGATTTAACACTGTGCAGCCCTCGGGGCTCCCATCTCCCAGGCAGCTGCAGGTGCTGGCAGGCAAAGGCTCCAAGGAAATCTGGGGAGAAACTGGCAGCTTTGGGCCAGGGGTGACCTCTCCTGCATCAGAGGTCAGGAGGGGTCCAGCATCACCATTTCCAGCTCCTCAAAGGCTGTGAGAAGGGCACGACAGGAATATATAAAGAAGTGGAGAAGAGCCAGACACTATTATTTACCTATCTGCTGTCTGAGCTTAATTCAAGATAAAAAGGAGCTGATTGACATGAGAGCAGGAGGCAGAGCATATGGAAACCTTCTGGTCCCAGGAGGGACCTGCTGCAGCTTCTTTCCAGGGCAGGGCTGAAGCAAAAGCTTTCTCACCTCATCAATCATGACAACCCCTTCTTTTAGCAGATACTATATTTTGCAGATATTATATTTGCCACGTGAAGCTGCTATTTCTGCAACTGATCCTCTGTCAGCCCTGGGGCTGCTGTAGAGGCTGCTGGGGTGGAGGGAAGATCAGGGCAGAGAAAAAGGAGCAAGACACCTCCAGGAACACAGAGCAGGGGCTGTGTAGCCATAGCAGTGTGCTCGAGTGATGGAATATTTAACACCCCAGGAGCTGGTGGTATATAAAATGACATAGATCTCAGGAAATTACTGCTTTCTGCCTTTTCTACTTCTTCCTTTCTGCAATCTGTCAGCCTGCTGCTGTGTCCTCTCCTTTTCCTCCTGCACAGGCTCCTTGCTCTGTTCTTGCCCCCACACAGCCCCAGCTGCTGGGGGTGACCCTGCTCTGGCAGGGGGGTTGGAGGACTCCATCATCTTTTGAGGTCCCTTCCAACCCCTGACTCTCTGGGGTTCTGTGATGGGGGATGTGCTCCCTGAAGCTGCTGCTTGCTGTGCTCTTTGCAGGGCAAAGCTGATGGAGCTCTGGCAGTGCAGAGCCCAGGACTGGAGGAGCTTTGAGAAGCACAGAGGAAGAGAGGTTTAGCCTGTACTTTGTCCTGTCTGGCACTTGGTATCTTTTCTGCTTTTCCCACTGGGGATCTGGGCCGTCAGGCATCTCCACTGCCTTATGAGCAGCCAGAGATGGGATTGTTAGTTGCTGTTCAGCACCTGGGGACATTTCTTAGGCTTGAGACTCAGGACCTAGAACTGAAAAATATCTCCATGTCCTAAAGCATAACAGGAAACAAGAGAAGCAGGAACCTGTATTTCCCCTCTTTCAGCTTAAACCCATTCCCCTTCATCCTGTCACTACCTGCCCTTGCAGAAAGTCCCTCTCCAGCTTTCCTGTGGCTCTTCAGGCACTGCAGGGCTGCTATAAGGCCTTTCTGGAGCCTTCTCTTGGACATGGACTTGCTGTGGACGTGTGAAAATGACCCTCACCTTGTACCAGGCATCAGCCCTTGGGATCCAACCCTGATCCCGTGCCCCCTGAGACAGGAGGAGAGGGGGGAGGCAGCACTGCTGAGGTTCCCCACAGCAAAAAGTGGGGAGATGGAGCCCCCTGCTCACCACATTGCAGGAGTTCAGGTCCTACAAACCCTCATCAGCCTCTGTCTCCCCCTGCCAGGCACACATGCACTTTCCCCTCACATCCTTTTGGGGAGTCTGACCTTGCCGAGTGCATTCCCGATTCCATCAATATTTTTAGACACTTGCTTGGAAGGAGCCAGTGCTGATTCAGGAGGTTTCCAGTCACGCAGTGCAAATATTCAGCCTTTATAGAAAAAGACCAGGGAAAAGTTAGAAACATGTTACTGGAAAAAGAAGAATTAGAAACCAAATTTATTTCTAGGCTAAAGGAAGGATAAAGGGCACGTGTGAAACCTTCGGCTGCTTCAACCCTGCTGGGGCCATTTAGGGAAAGGAAATAAAAAACAATAGCTGTGTCCCTAAATACAGCCAGGCAGGGCTTTAAGAGGACACAGACTGCCTAATAAATCTTTCCATATTTCTAATCTGCCCCAGATGACTCAGATTACATTACTGAAATGTCACAATTGCGAAGCATTAACAAGTGATAAGAGCCCTTTTATCACTGACCAGACAAGCAGTAATTATGCCCCATCCTTTCCCTCTCCCCTTTATTGTAGCTGTAACACTTGGACTCTCCAAGATCCTTCCTCTGTTTAAATAAGAACCAAGAATATGTCACAAGGTGATAAAGCAAAGTGACAGAAAACACAGGAATCAAGTCCACAGGCTCTGAGTTTTGTCAAAGGTTTTGTCTCAGTGACAGAAAGGACATTACCAAGTGCTGCATGAACACCCACAGTGTGCTGTGTGTGGCTCAGGGACTGGATCTCTGGAGCTGGATGTTTTCCAGAGGAACTTTTCAAAGGTTAGGTACCCCCGTCCTGAAGATTGCCTTTTGCTATGTCAGCTGGCAAACTGCTTTTTCAGAGAGACAGCAGGTGGCTTTGTTGGCAGCTGAGAAGCCAGGTGATGCAGCAGTCTGAGTTATGAACACATCCTGGGATCAGAGAACTTGGGAGAAAAAATCAAATGGTCTTTGGTAGGCAGGGGTGGAAGGAGGGATGACTTCTCCCTGCCCTCTCTCTCCTCCCGTTCCAGATGGGCTGGCTGCTTTCCGTGCTTTCCTGAAGACAGAGTTCAGTGAGGAAAACCTGGAGTTCTGGCTGGCCTGTGAGGACTTTAAGAAGACCCGCTCAGCAGCCAAGCTGGCCTCCAAGGCTCAGAGGATCTTTGAGGAGTTCATTGACGTGCACGCTCCTCGGGAGGTGGGTGTGCTGGGCCCCCAGCAGGCAGAGCATCCCTGCGGGGTGCTGGGGCTTTGGGGAGTCCTCCCTTCCCCCCGCAGGGGATGGAGGAACAGGAATGCCATCCAGGCTGCTAGAGCTGCCTCTGCTCCTGGAAACTCATCCCCCGGGGAGGGCAACCACTCCCGATGCCAAATTAGTCACAGTCAGCCAGTTCATGGGCAACTGCATCCCACAGCTCTGACCCCTGTGAGCTTCCCAGGAGCAGTTCCTTTCACCTGGCTCCTCTCTCTCTCTACCACATGCCCCAGCAGGCTGTTGGCTCATTTCTCATGGACGTTTTGTATAAGAGCATCCCACGGCTGCCTAACTTGTTGACTCTGGTGGGAGGAGTGTTTATTTGCTGACTAAGTCCCAGCTCAATTAGACCTCGTGAAAGATGCAGGCAGTCCCTCGGAGCTGGGCAGGAAGCACAGCCACAACCCCAGGCCTGGGGCTGCACTGCCAGGAGGAGGCAATGTCTCGGTGCATTCACAATGCAACCAGGAGGGTATTGACTACACCTGCTCTGCCATGGTGGTTCTCCTGCCCACCCCTCCAAAAGAAAAAAAAAAAGGGATCTCTTTGCTCCAGCTCCTGAGAAGCATCTCAGGGTCATGCTTCAACCCCCAGCATCTTCCTGCTGGTTTTCAGGGAGGTTTGCCAGGGTCTGGGTTAGAAAAGTGATGGCAGGTTGGATGGCATCTTTCCTAAAATCTGGCTCTGTTGTCATGTTTGTGGAGTGCTGGAATGTGAAATGACCCTCAAGTGACCCAGAGCTGAGCTGCAGTGCTGCCATCTGAGCTGGGGCAGACAGCTTTACTCCCCAGACTCCCTGAGGTCTGGACACAAGTTAATAATGAGAAATAACATCTTTTCAGCCAGGTTTTGAACAGTAACCCTAACAGAGGCTGGCTGCTTTGCTAGGGACAGGAAACAGGAAAACTCGGGTTGGTTGCCCTGCAAAGGAATGGCAGCCCCAACATCAGGGTGGTTTGTTTGTTGAAGTCCCTGCTCCAGATAATGTAACACAAAGATGTTATGGGAAAACCCAAACAATTTATTTTATAAACCAGAATTTAAAAACATTTAAGAAGAATATACTAATAGTTTAAACTCAGCTGAAAATTCATCCCTCCTGGTACTTGGCGTGCAGTGAATGAAGTGAATGGAGAAGCCTTGGTCAGCAGGAGAAGAGGTCAGGCTGTGTCAGCATGGTCAGATGTGCTACGGAAACCCATGCTCAAGAGCCTGAGCAAAGATAACTTGATTTCAGAAGTGCTCAGCTCAATATAAATCTTGTTCAGCTTTTCCAGATTTGGAGCAGGATTTGTGACAGTGGATCACAAAACCAAGCAGGGTCTGGGGGGCTGGTTCAGGATGGGGGTAGGACCTTGGCTCTGCTCCAGATTTTACAGGCAGGGCTGAAAGGCAATGTGCCACTGGGAGCAGGCAGACTGGTCTCTCAGTACCAAACTCTCTTCTGCTGCTTTTCCCCAGGTGAACATAGACTTCCAGACACGGGAGCTGACGAGAAGAAACGTGCAGGAGCCTTCCCTCTCCTGCTTTGACCAAGCTCAGGGGAAGGTGCACAGCCTGATGGAGAAAGACTCATACCCCAGGTTCCTGAGATCCAAAATTTACACAGACCTGCTGTCTCAGACCCAGAGGAGACTCAGCTAGAGCAGTGCTGGGACCCTCAGGAACCACGTGCTTCCCACAGTCACCAAACCCCATACCCAAATGTGAAACTTCCCTGGTGTTAAAAGCAATGGAAATGAGAAAAGAGGGAGATGGGGAAGAGGAGGCTTCCAGAGTGTGATCCAGATGTGGCAAATGGACTTTTTAAGTTACTGTGCTTTTTAAGTTGTTGCCTCTCCCCAGCACAAACCCGTAGTGCTCTGTAGTCCCAGGGTCATCCCAGGGTAAGGCAAGTTCCTTTAAAATTACTGCCTTGGTTTGTGTGGAAATAACACCACTGCTCCTCTCCATCCTTCCAGACATCTCCCTGGCTCTCACCTCTCCTCTGTGTCTGCAGGGGAGAGAACTCCCTAAGGGGAGTTCTGAAACTTCTGGGGGTGAGTCCAGTGCAAAGCATCAGCTCCTACATTGGCTGCTGGGGGCTGGATCCAGAGCCCATGAGGAGGGAGGGAGAAGACAAAGGTCCATGACTCGTGATGCTTCCCGGAGCAGAAGCCCTCAGTGAACTCACCTTTCCATTTGAGTTTCACACCTTGTGACACCAGCCCCTCCTCATCCGCCAAGGATGGAGCTCGGAGTTATTTTCTGTATGACTGTCAAGGAACTGAGTTTTTCTCATGAGGAAGGGATCCCAAAAGCTCTCACTGGACCTGGTCTCCCAGTGTGAATGGTTGTTTTTCATTAATATTATTTATTTGTGCAGCAGTTCAGCCTCAGGATCCCAGCTGCCATTCAGGCTTCGTTGTGCTGTGCCCCGTGCCAAAACCTTACAAAGAGGCTCCTGGCCACCAGAGACATCAACAGTGGCTTCTAGGAAACAACCTGCCAGCTGCTGGGAAGGGACTGGAAGAAGGAATGTCCCCTCTGCCCCATGCTGAGGTGTAAGAAGAGCACCAGACCTGCCTGGTGTGGCAGATAACAGGTCTCATGCTGTACCTGGCCAGGGCATGGCAGGGAGAGGGGACATCACAAGTTTTAGGTGTGTTATTTACTGATCCCTACGGGTTGCCATGGGGGTTCACTGCCATGTGAAGAGCTTCTGGAGACACAGCTCCTGCTGCATGGTGCCTGCTCAAACCCAGGGCCCAGGGAAGCAGACAGTGAGCAGGATGAGCATCTGGGTGTGAAGTGGTCTGTGAAGTCTTCTTTGGCCCCGTTCCCCTAAGTCTGGTGTGGGACCTCCTCTGTGCTGTGCTGGGATATGGAGCATCTGACGCCCCAGTTTCTATGGCACTGCTGCTCCAGCTGATCAGCTTTCAGATTTTTGCAATATTTCCTCCTGGAGAAGCAGACAGCCTGTCTGGGGATTTGAGCCTACAGAGCAGAGGTTTATTTTCTTGGTTTTATGAAGGCCTGGAAAATGACCCCATGCATTTCTTCCTTCTCTCAAGCAGAGGCCATAAAACTCTGCTCTAGTTTAGGGTGGTGGGTAGTTTTGATCCATCAGAAAACTGGGTAAATATTAGTGGAGTGTGGTATAAACTAGGTAGACTCAATCCTAAAGCTCAGCAGAATGTGTGGGGAATCAGATACAACAAACCTGCTCTGTGATATTAAAATTTACTGTCCAGGCATTAGGTAGGAAGCAGGTTTTGAGGCTTTTTTTAAGGATGCTGTGCAGAACATAGGACATTTTGAATCAAGATAGGGATGGGGTGTTTGTTTTGTTCTGGAGCTGTATTCCTGGGGTCTCTAAGACACCGAAGTCTCAATCCAGTGCAAGTCCAAGAGGTGTGTTTTGGTGGGAAACCTGCTGCAGTACCTGGCTGGTTGGTCCTAGAACTCTCCAGTTGTTTTTAGGACAGGGTCTGTGGCAGGTGGGCACTGGGAAACACCCCAGATTCATCCAGGGGATTCACACCTGGCAAAGAGAAGGTCTGGTGGGACAGGTCACTGGGGAAACCTGTGCAGTGTTCTGGAAGGAGCCCCAGAGGGGGCAAGGGATGGAATCCTGTGTCCAGTGGCTGTCCCTGGGGGTATCCAGGCTGCACCAAGGGGAACAGAGCCACATCACCCATGTGGTCCCCCTCCTGCTATAAGTGAAAGGGAAGGAGGAGAGGAACTCGTCCCAGGTCCTGGTGAAACACTCCCAATGTTCACCTGGAAGCAGGATGCAGAGGCACTGGCTGGGAGCAGGGGATGGAAGGACTCTCCTTCCCAAGAAACACCCTGTCCACTCCACCTGCACAGCCAGGCACTGGGGAAACAGCAGAACCAAGAGGCTGTGGCTGAGGAAGAGCAGCTCAGAAGTGAGGACGATTCCCAGGCTTCCCTGATGGCTCCAGAGGCTGCTCCTCTGCTGACTGGGACTCCAGAAAGCCCAGGAGGAAAACCTCTCCCAGGGAGCTCCTCCAGCGTCAGTGCTGGCAGGAGTGCCTCAGCTCATGGAAAAACTCCCCAGCAGCCAACACCCTGTAAGAACCAAGCTCCCCTCTCTCCTCCATCAGCCTGGGAAGTTGCTTTGGGCAGGCACACAGAGGTGGCATTGCTGCAGCCTGTATTCCTGCAGGCTGCTGGAGGAGAGGGGCTTTGCCCATGGAATTGGTGCCAGGTAATGTCCTCCAGCACAGAGTGGAGCAGAAGAAGTGTCTAAGGCTTCTGAGTCTATCATTTGGTTGCTGCTCTTACAGTCTGGCTCTCTTGCAGGAAAGCAGACTAGCTATTTAAAGTAATATTTACTTTTCTTATTTTTTTTCCCTTTTTTTTTTTTTTTTTTTTTTTTTACAAGAAATTGGCACCAGCTGCTTCTTTTATGCCAAATGTTAGTCTGAAGTGAATTAGTAGGCAGCCTGTAGCTCTTCCCCTTAAGCCAGGGCCTGATTAGGGAAATAATGACTGAGCCAAAGCTTTGGAAAGCACTGAGTGATGATTAATCCCTATCAAGGACAGATATCCTACGTTTGATTCATCTCTTCCTGAGAGGAAAGGGATATTCACCACTTACAAACCACATTTCTCCTCCATCCCCAAGCACACACCTCCCAAATTTTCCTCCTGTTCCAAGTAATGTCAGAGTGTGCCATCACACAAAGAGAGGGACAAAACCCCTCAAACTGTTTGGCTGAGCTCCTCCTGTTCTGAGTGTCTGCTGGCACCTGTCCTGTCAGCTCCCAACTCCTTTGACAGCAAAAGGGAAGAGGGATTTACAGTTTGCCTTTCCCTCTGCTGGGAGCTTCAGGTGGTGACTCAAGGGGCAGATGTACCACTCAAATCTGCTCTGAGTTTCTCTCTCCTGCTTCTCCTGGCCCATCCAGCTGGGTCTGGGATGATTTCCATCTCTTCTGCTGGACTTGTTGGTGGTCACTGCCCTCTGCACTGGGGAGGTGTGAGGGGCACAGACCTGCTCACCTGAGCAGGGGGTGTCTGGGGTGTGAGAGTGCATGTGGATCCATGTGTATGTCACTTAGTGTCCCTCCTACTAGAGAAGCTTTTCTGAGACCTAGATGTGCATGATAAAATAGGAGAATTAGGCGTCAGTGACATAAAATGAGATTTTTAGCCAGTGTTGTGTTTGCCTCGTGTATTAAGTTTGAGTAGTAGTAAGAGATGTAAAACTCTGCTAAGTTTCCAGTTACCCAGAAGAGCACATGTATCCAACTGAACTGAATGTTCACTGATAGACACAAACCCAAACTGTTTACAGCATTCAGAGCAATAGCAAAGCATACCTCATGCTGGCCCTGGAGTGCCTCTCCCCAGTCACTGCGAGCTCTCTCCTCCCTGGGAGCCTCTTTCCTTCTCCCTCCAAACCCTTCCCTCTTGCAGACCTGTCCTTGTGGGCTTCCCTTCCCCAGAGGCTTTCCTCCCTGGAGCACTCCTGGCCATGCCCCCTGCCTTTCCCCCAGCACTGCTTTGCCTCCTACATCTGAGCCTGGCTCTAAGGTGACCTCCTCCCACTCCCTGCAGCCCCAGCTCCCCCTCCTCTGTCCTTTGCCTTTTACTTCCCCAGTGCTTGTCTCTTGTCTTGCCATCTCTCTCTGTACCTCCTACTGCTGCTGCAGAGCTCCTAGTAGTTATTCCTTCCCCATTACCTAAGGAGAAAAAGCTTCTCATAGTCCCTGAGTTATCTCTTATTCCTGGGGCTACTGCAGTCCTCTTCTTCCTTGGCACGGTGTTTTCATCAGCATTATATCCCAGAACTGGGATTAAAGCACATTTTGCTACTGGACCTCAATGCTTTCCTTTGCAGCAGCTCACCTGGTTCCCACCCCACCTGCTGTGGTGAAGGGAGAGGGCAGCTGGGCTGGGGCAGGGGCACAGCTGGGCTCCCCCTTGGCTTTCAGATATGAAGAAGAAGGAAAAAAAAAAAAAAAAGACTGTAAATAAAGGTGTGTGTGTGTGTTGTATTTGATTAGTAAAGTCAGTCGTTCTGTTCTGTGCCTCTTCTTGGTGTTACTGGGGGGATGTGCCTCTAACTGGGGACTGGGAACTCAACTGGACTTCAAGGAGCTGAGGGCACGGGAGGAGGGTGGTAGAAGGGTATGAGCTTGTGACAGAGAAAGAAGAAAGAAACCAAACCCAGCACATTTCTGGCAAAAAGGCACAGAAGAAAAAGCAGTCCCTGCCTCTGGAGGGAGGAATGGGGTGAACTGCCTTGGTGTGAACTCCTTGTCTCCAGTACCCCCAGCTTCCAGGGTGAGGGCTGGCAGTGGGGAGGGCTCAGCAGACAGGGAAAGCATGTCTGGGGACCTGGGGGTGCAGAGCAGTCAGGGGGGCTGGGAAAACCCCAAAAGGCCACTTTAGGGTGTCCAGAGGAGGCTGGGAGGGGTCAGACAGCAGCTGAAGGCAATCCCTGGTGCTAAAGAGGCAAGGGGAGGAGCTGGGGAGGTGTCAGAGGTAGGGGGGCAGCAAACCTCCAGGGGTTGGTCCTCACCTGGAGAAAAGGGTTCAGAGCATCCCCTGGGCAGAGCTGAGGGGAGGGAGAGCAGGGAGTGACCTGCCTTGGGGACACAGAGGGCACTGCCTGGGGCACATCCCACCCTCCCTGCCAAAAGGTGAGTGTGGGCTGTGTGGGCTGCAGAGACTTCCATTAAAAACAAACAAGCAAACATCAACATTAAATGGGCTTGTTTTTCTCTGGGAATCAATGCAATGGAATTTATCAGTCTCTCTGTCATCTTTTTATTTCCCCTTCCCCCCCCCCTTTCTTTTTTGCCCTAATTCCCTTTCCTCCTTTTACAATTTTTTCCTTTTCGTTTGCTGCTTCTTTCTTCTCAGCCTCCCTCTGAGCCAAACCAATTTGCATGCACCCAGGGAAGGATCTGCCATTAGTGCTGCTCTGCCTCTCCTCTTACTCGGGATATATTTAGCCATTGCCTTTGGTGGTGGTTTTTGTTTTGTTTTGTGGGGGTTTTTTGGATTGTTTTTCTTGTTTTGTTGTGGGTTTTTTTTCCTGTTCAGTGGCTTTAAAGAGCAGGTGCTGGGAAGAGAAAGCAAAGCTTCCCCAGAGCTGCTCTCAGTTACCTCTCCCTACCCAGAGCCAGCAGGGTGGGTAACAGCTGCCCCGGGAAGAGCTCAGTTGTAGTTTTAATTTTTAAAATTTATTTTTCTTTTATTTCCATCTTCTCTTTCCACACTGCTAGAGATCTCCAGAGCAGCAATTTCCTCCCGTGCCTCACGTGAGCTCCGTGTGTGCTTTTGCTGGGAAGAAGTTAAGCTCCCTGGTGGGCTGTGCTGTGGCACACAAAGAAACACTGGAGAGAGGGATGGATGGGGCCAGGCTCACCCCCAGCCCCAGAGCATCCCTGTCCCACCAGCTGTGCCCCTGGCCATGGCTCAGATCCTCCTTGGGGACCCCTTGGGGTGTCCCCTCTGCTGCTGCAGCCTCGGTGGCTTCCCTGCTCCCTCTGGAGATGCTGCAGGGCTTCTCCTGCAGGTGCCTTCACAGCCTCCATGGGCATGACAGATGGTGAGGAGAGGCTGAGGGAGCTGGGGCTGTTGGGTCTGGAGGAGAGGAGGCTGAGATGAGACCTTCTGGCTCTCCTCAGCCACCTCAAAGGAGGGTGGAGCAGGGAGGGAGAAAGCCTCTTCTCCTTGGTGTGTGTGACAGGACCAGAGGAGATGGATGCAAGCCACACCAGGGGAGCTTTGGGCTGGATATTAGGAGACATTTTATCTCTGGAAGGGTTGTCAGACATGGGAATAGTCTGCCCAGGGCAGTGGGGGAGTCACCATCCCCAGAGGTATTTGCAGGGTGTGTGGTCCTTAGGGACATGGCTTAGGGGTGAGCTTCCAGCTGGCCAGAGCTTGGGGTGGGTGATCTTGGAGGTCTCTTCCAACCAAACCCATTCTATGACACAGCTGAGCTCCAGTGCCCAGGGTGGTCCCCCCCAGTCCCCCTGGGGTTGCTGGGACCTCCCTGGCAGACCTGTGAGCCCAGTTAAGGCTGGTGGCTGGGGATGGGAGGTGGGCTTCATGCTGGAGGGGCTGCAGCAGTTACAGGACTGGAGCCCAGCCCCGGGCATTGCGACACAGATGAGGTTTTTTGTGTGTTCCAAAACAAGGACTGATAATGGCAGTGAGTGAGCTGGAGCTGCAGGAGGCTGCTAAGCTAAATGAGGCAGGAAGCACGTAATTAAATGAGATAGAGAGCAGCACACAGACATCTGAGTACAAGCACAGCCCTGGGCTCGGGGGCTGTTGCACAACCCTGCTGAAGGGCTCTGGGTTAGAAGATGTTGCACCTCCTGCATCCCGGGCTGGGGACCTGCCCACCCCTGCAGAGCATCTCCTGCCCCACCAGTCAGGTGCCTGTCGGTCTCTTCTCCCAAGTAACAAGTGACAGAAAAAGAGGCATTGGCCTCGGGTGCTGCCAGGGGAGGTTTACTTTGGATGTTGTGAGAAATTTCTTCACCCAGAGGGTTGTCATGCCCTGGCCAAGGCTGCCCAGGGCAGTGGTGGAGTCCCCATCCCTGGAGGGATTTCAAAGCCACAGAGATGTGGTGCTGGGGGACATGGGTGAGTGGTGGCCCTGGCAGTGCTGGATTAATGGTTGGATAAAATGATCCTAAGGGTCTTTTCCAGCCTAAATGATTCTGTGAGTCTGGCTGAGTGACTGTGGTGCCCAAGAAGATGCAGCTTTTGATAGACTCTTTCCCTCCCAGTGAGCTTTTCTAGGGGTGTCTCCTTCATGTGGGGGCTTACAGGGACCAGGCTCCCCCCCAGCCCTGTCCTGCTGCCAGCTCTGCCTCACCTGAGCCCAGTGGAGGGCACAAAGCAAACCCACACATGGATGGACAAGGTAAAACCACGCGTGCAGTTACCCCATTGGTTTATTTTGCTGGCTTTTATGTTGATGGGGCAAAGCAGTGGGGAGACAGGGGCTGTCCTGGTCCTGCTGCCAGAAGTCATCTGTCCAGATGTGTGTGTCTGTAACACGTGCACAGCCTCCCAGACATTTTCCTCCGGGCTTGGAGGATGCTTCAAACACCAGGAGAGTCACTGCAGCATCCTACAGCTGCAAACCTCTGGGTGGGGGTTGCTCCCCTCCCCCTGGTGGGCTCCATCCCAGAGCCACCCTCTGGGGAAGGGCAGGGAGGGCAGATCCCAGGACACTGCCTGGGCCTGGGGCAGCACTGGGGACCTGTTGGCTCTCACAGACCTTGGGGTTCCCTGGTGTGTAGCTTGACACTGATTTAACTCCTTTTCATCCTTCCTCTTTGCTGGTTTCCCCCCAGTTTCCAACCTCTCCTCTGCTTTTAGTCTTTTTTTCCCCCTTTGGTTCCACCTTTCCCAGGTGCTTTCCCATGCTTTGCTCAGACTTGCTTTGATGCACATCCCTTCTCTTCTCCCACCCCAGCAGAGAATTTTTGATGAAGTGCAACTTCTTCTGGCTCCTGGGGTCAGACCTGGGTTTATCCTGGCAGTGTAATTTGGGTGAAAACACTCCAAAGGCAGCACAGAACCTGGTGCTCTATCTGCAGTGCGAGGTGGGTGTGCTGGGGAGGGCAAGCCCTGGAAATCCCCAGGATTTGCAGCTGCCCCCGGGATGCTCCCAAAGACCCCAGCTCTGCTGAGGACGAGCATCCTCTGCTGAAACCCCCTGGGGAAAAGCATCCCGCTGCCGTGTCTCCACACCAGCCTCCCAGCAGCACCGGGAGGTTTGGCAGCCCTGGGGCAGGGGGATGGAGCTGCCGTGAATTTCAGCGCCTGTCCCGGTCCCTCTCCCACCCCCGCAGGTTACTCAGCAGGCTCCGCACGTCGGTGGAAACCACCCGGGTTTGGGTTTGTTGGTTTGGTTTTTTTTTTTTTCCTGTTATTGGGGAAGCAATCGCGTTACTACTGTGATGCTGAAGGCCAGGCCTGGGCCTCCCACTTCCCCCCTCCCTTCACGGCAGAAAACAAAGCTACCTAAGCTGTTATCTTCGCCGGGAGCAGCTTTTGGTTGGCTGGAGGCTGGAGCTGTGCTGGGCCCCCCTCCCACCTTCCACCCGCTATAAATCCCGGCTCCCCACCCCTCTCCCAGCCCGCAGCACCGGACCCTGGGTGCGGGCAGCTGCCTGTTGCTCCTGCCACCTCCTCCGGGACCCGATGAGCTGCTGGGTGCCCGGGTGCCCACCTCTCGGCATGTGCCGGGGTGTAGCCGCGCTCCCCGTCACTTGTCTGGAAAGGTAAGGGGGGGAGAGGGCTCCTCCACGCCGCAGCCCCGGGGTGCAGAGGGGTGAAAGCCTGAACCTCAGCGGCGGAGGGGCTGGGCCGGCCCCTGCTGCTCTGCTTTGGTAGAAATTGGGGTGCAGACCACAAGGAAGCACAGGGCGAAGCGTGGCCAGAGGGAGTTGTTTCGTCAGCATCCCCCTCCTCGTCCCGACCCCCCAAATCCGGGAGGGGAGCGCGAGGCTGGAACCCCCCGAGGGAGGGGAGGGATGGAAGGGGAGGGAGGGAGGCTGGGGGCTGCCCTGTGCCTGTCTGGGCGGACACACGCACCCGGGCTGCTCCCTCCCGGCACAGTTTGCCCCAGGTTGACGGCAGCAGGACTATTTTTGTCAAGGCGGCTGAAAGGTTAAAGCGGCACGTTGGCTCCTCCCGCCGAACACAGCTCCAGAGCATCACGCTGCCGGCTTGGCATTTAAACACTTCATTATTTTTATACGGGCGCCCAGGGATGCCCGAGGGAGCTAAAGCAGGCAAATAGCAGCGGGGCTGCTGGAGGAGGGACACCCTGGGGACAGGAACCCCTTCTGCCGTAGCTTCTGCCCTGTTGCCACAGGGACCTGCCGGTAGGGACGTGTCCGGTGCCACCGCCGCAGAGCCACGGTGACGGGCAGCCTGGGCACAGGGACGTGCTGCTGCCGCCTGGGTCCCGGAGCCATGGGGTAGGTGGAGGGTGCCACCGAGGAGAGCAGAGCTGCCATGCCCACGGCGTGGAGACAGGTTCCTGGTGACTCAAGGGCAGGCAAAAAAAAACCCAAAACCAAAAAACCCAACCAAAAAGCAGGGGAGCATCAGCCCCCCCAGCAGGGAGATGCTCCCGGTCTGCAGTCTCTGTGTTTTCCCAGTGTTTTGAGAACAGCAGAGCGCTGCCAGGAGAGAGGGATGGGAAGAGGAGCCAGGGGAGCCGGAGGGGTGGTGGGGGGGCTCCAGCTGGGCACTCAGCAGCTGCTCCGCTCCCTGCTCCAGAGGGAAAACAACGCTTGGTAAGCTCATGCGGTGTTACCTGGGAAGAGAGGGGGGAGAACACGGTCCCCAGGGCTTAATGCACTGCTGAGCGTGGTTGCCAGGGAGCAGGAAAAGCAAGAGCAGGAGTATTTATTTTCTACATCAGAAGGCAAGGAAGCCGGAGAAGCTGTGGAGCAAGGGCTGTGCCAGGGCTGGGGGGCTGGTGGCAGCAATCCCACCTCTACCCTTTCTTCCTTCCAGAGCCAAGGATCTGAAGACCCGCTTAGGGATCCTGCTTCACACACCAGAGCTGAGACAGAGGATCGGGACCTCCAGCAAATTGCAGCTGGGCTCCAGGTGGAGGTAAGGGAGAGCTGTGCCATGTCCCAGGCTCAGCCCGGGACAGGTCCCCTGGGCCAGCCTGTCCCGGGGGATGCTCCTGCCCATCTGCACAGCTGGGAGGACAGAACTGCAGCTTGCCCCCCCCACAGTCCCACCCCAGCAGGCAGGGAAGGCGGATCACTTCCCAGCTCCACCAGTTATAAAATGAGGCTGGGGAACGGATGCTCTGGCATTAGGCACAAGAAAGCAGGGCCTTAGCAAGAGGCAAGAAACCCAGAGGGCTCCTGCAGCTCCTGGTGTCTCTGACCACTGCCTGGGAGCTCCAGGGAATGAGGCAGCAGTAAAAGCAAAATACTGAATATTGCTGCTGAAGGCAGAGTGTCTTCTTGCAGAGGAAGCTCTGCTGGGCTTGTACCAGCAGAAAAGAGCTCCTCTGAGTATCCTCTGGAGAAGCTGCACCATGGAGCTGAGGTCTGGTGAGCCGTCGGGGAAGGTCAAAGAAAGGGAGAAAGGAAAGAGAGCTCACAGGTAATGGCTACTGGGGTCTCACTTTGGTTTCCTACCAAAGCTGCTGTCCTCCTTGTGCTGTCCTGGTTATCAGAGCTGCTCGGGTGAAGTGCCGTGGGGCAGGGGAGGTGGTGATGGTGGGAGAGTGAGCCTTATGTCGTTTTGTCTTTTCCAGAGACTCCTCACGAGAGGCACTCGAGTGGAGGGAGTCATTCGACCAGCTCCTGAAGAGTAAAAGTGAGTAGGACCTTGTTTTCTCCTCTTGGTGTGAGCGTGTGGGACAAACACAGTCCCAGTGAGCCAGGGGGTGGCTGCATGCCTGGGGCCAGTCTATGGGGACACCTTGTCCCACCTCCTCAGGTTTAGGAATTAGGAAGAGGCCCCTCTCCTGCCCTGGCAGGGCTGGTGCAGAGGGCTGGTTGCCTGGCTGGGGAAGCTCTACCCTTTTCTTCTGGCTGCATGCTTTCTTTTTTCATGCTTTCTGGGGGGGCACAAGCACTGCCTTGCCAGTGCCTCACTGCTTCCTCGGGACAGGAGCATCCTGGTGGGCATCCCGTGTGGAGGGGTCCCTCAGGGGGAGCATGGTGCCATGGGCCCTTTCCCCACGCTCAGGAGAAGGCAGCCTGGTTGCTCTCAGTGTCCTTCTCCCTTGCACAGCAGCAGCCACCTCCCCACAGCCTTCTGTGTCTCAGAAAAATCTGCTGCGTGCCTCCAGGGGTGGCTCTTCCACAGGAGAAGGAATTCAGCCTCTTTGCTGAGTTACACGCAGCCATTTTACCCTCCAAAATTTGCTTTGCCTGTGCTGATGAGAAGGGTTTCCCCAAGGGGCTGTCTCCAGCACCTCTGGACCCAGAGAGGGGATGTCTTTTTGAGTCCTACACTTTACCCCTTCCTTACACCAGGCTTTACTGCAGGTGCACAGCGGTAGGAGTGCCAAATTTTAATATAAAAGTAGTTGTCTACCTTAAAAGCTGTTCCACAGCAAGAGAAGGTGCTGCTTTGAGGCTAGTGATTTTTTTTTTAATATTTTTTTTTCCCCAGCCTTCCTCACGTGTGGTGATGGCTGTGAGCACCTCGGGCTTTGTAACTTCATATATTCCCCCAGCCTGGCTCTGCAGTCCCTGCTGCAATTACTCTCCCAGACTCCTCAGTATCTCATTTTCCCTTAGATCTCAGCTGAGAAGTGAATATTAAGCAGTCGCTTCCCAGTTCCTGCAGGTGTACCCAAACCTCAGTGGGTTTCTCCTGAGGTAGAAGGAGCTCTTTTCCAAAGCTGTAAAGAAAATACTCTGGAGCCTCATTACAGAAAGGTCAGATAAATAAAACCAGAGGATTACTTGTCTGTGGGAAAGGATTTTATTGGAGTCCAGAGGCCAATTAGCAGTGTCTTGGAGAGTGGAATTTGCCCAGAGGGAAAGGAAATCTGCAGATGTCATGGTCTGAGCTCCCAGGGCGATGCTGGCGGGCAGCAGCTGGCAGGCATCCTCCTCTTCCTCCCCTCCTTCTGCCCCAGCTGATGGCTCTCCTCTCCCCTCCCCAGGTGGGGTGACTGCCTTCCACACCTTCCTGAAGACAGAGTTCAGTGAGGAGAACCTTGACTTCTGGCTGGCATGTGAGGACTTCAAGAAGACCAGATCGAAAACCAAGCTGGCATCCAAGGCCAACAGGATCTTCGAGGAGTTTGTCCAAAATGAGGCGCCCAGGGAGGTGAGAGCATTTTCTGCCTCAAGTGGCATCTAATAGGGTGGGGAAAGGGGTACAATATCCTGGTGGATATAATTAAAGTGGGAAGAGGTGGTCTCATTCACGAGAGCTTCCATGTCTAACCTCACGTGTTCCACCCACATGAGTGGGTATAAAGTCTTGACAGCATCTTCGTGCACAGCTGAAGATGGAGAAAACACTTCTTCTCCCCCCATCGGTGTTAATATTTGTGGGTGCTGTTTCCTTGCAGGTGAATATCGACCATGAAACCAGGGAGATCACCCGGAAGAACCTCATGGGTGCCACCTCTGCTTGCTTCAACGAAGCCCAAGCCAAGACCCGCACGCTGATGGAGAAGGATTCCTACCCCCGGTTCCTCAAGTCTGCCTCCTACCAGGACATGGCCAAGCAGGCCACCAGCCGTGGCATCAGCAAGAGGTCACATACCTGACCCCAGCCTGAAGTCATCACAGGGGGATCCCCAGGGGGACCGGGGCTGAGGTCCACGTGGCGTGGTTTCAGCTGGAGCCCTGGAATTTTAGCAGGATCCCCAGAACCCTGAGTGCTTCCCGCTTCCCACTGAGCTTCTGGGATGAGAAGTCCTCCATTCCCAGGAGAGCAGAGCAGGTGGGAACCCGATGCCTCTCCTTGGAGCATGGCTGGAGACCCACACCACCACGGGGACAAAGGAATTGGATTTGGGTTGCAAACCCAGGACAAAGAGACAGGATTCCCCTGAGCATCAGTAACCCATCTGTAACCAGGGCTCTCCTGTGGCAGGCTCTGGGGAGCTGGGAATCCTCACTGGACATGCTGCAGGGCTCCTCCTGCCCAGCAGCCTCCAGAATAACAGTCCAAAGGCAAGGAGGTGTTTTCAGCTGGAGGGACCCTGTGCCTGCCTCCTCCTGATCCCGAGACCCAGCTCCCACCCTTTCCTCTGCACCTCCTGCAGCAAAGCTCAGCGCCTTCTCCCAGCACAGCCTGTCCCTCGCTGGGAGGTTTTTACCCCCTGCTTAGCTACAGAAGCTTCAGATCGTGCCTCCTCTCAGGCCACACACCCAGCTTGTCATTGCAGCCGTTGTTATTTATTTGATCCCCGGGGTTTTACAGGCACCCCCCATATTTATTGGCAGGGCACTGCTGGGAGCACACGCACGCCCCTCGCTCGGGGGACTTTGACAATTAAATGGTTTCTGATCTTGCAGCCCTGAGCATGCCTCCCCTCTTTTCTGTGTAAAACATAGGAGAGAGAGGTGAGCGGGCAGGTCCCTGGCATGAGAGGGGCAGGGGGGCAGCAGCAGTCAGAGCTGAGGCTGCTGGAGGCAGCTGGGCTGGGAGGATGGCACTGAAAGGATGCTCTGCCCTCTGTGCTGCTTCCCTGCTCCCCTTCCAGAGAGCTCTGGGGACAGCATCTCAGCACACAGCCTGGCACTTTGTCCTGCACAGAGAATAGTAATGTGAAACCTGTGCTTTGGGAAGGGTTCCTATTGAAAACTTAGTTTGAAATGTCTGGGAGAGGAAACCCGGGGCTTTCCCCTGATTTCAAGTTGGGTTTGGTGTTCCCTCAGCTGGTGAGACCAGTCTGCAGCCCCAGCACTCCCCAGGGACCCGGGGAGCCAAGCAGCCAGCCACGTCTGCTGGGAATTCAGCATCCCAGGGGACAGCAGAACCCTCCATCAGCTCCATCGGGGTCTGGGGCTCAGCTCTGTGCAAGGCCCCTCTGAGGAGGGGTTTCTGGGTCTGGGGGAGCTGTGGGTCCCATTTGGCAGCACTGGGTGGGCAGTGGGAGCCCCTGTGCTGGGTGCCACCAGCTTGGTTTCCTACAGAGACAGCCTGGGAGTTCCACCTGTACCTCTGCTTATCCCTACAGACCAAACCTGGGGGTGTTTATCCTGCTGGTGCTCACTCTCTGGGGGGGAAACCACAGTTTCCTGGCACCACACAGTGCCCTGGCACTGGATGACCTCGGGCTCCCTGGGGCTTTCCAAAGCTGAGCAGAGCAAGGGACTGAGGACCAGTCTGGGGTCGTTGAGTCTTCTCCCACTGTCCCCATCCTGGTTCCATCTCTGAGCCTCAGGGGGTGCTGGCTGCGTTTACAAGGAGATTTTATCTGTTTTCTTATTTAATATTTATTTTTACAACTGGAACCACCTTTGTTGTGTTACTGAAGTGGATGCTGCACTATGATCTGTTTGCATTACTAGCACAATATTGTCATTATAAAATAAAATGTAAAGATGAAAATGCTGTGACAACACAGGGTGGGGTTTTTTTGGGTGTGGGCTTTTAATTTTTTTGCATTCTAATTTTGCCTGGCTGGCAAAGCAGCATAGAGCCAGGTGCTTGTGCTGGATGGCTCCAGGGGCCTTTACAATGGGAAAGGAAGGGGAAGACTCGTGAAGAATGAGGCTTCCTCAAGGCACTGAAGAGAACAGAGCAGTGCAGGGCAAGAATGAAAGGAAGATTTAAGGTATGAACATATCAGTGGTCGGGGTGCAGAGCATTGGTGTATTGCTCACTGTTTTCTGAGCATTTAGAATCATCATGGCTGGAAAGGACCTTCAAGATCACCGAGTCCAACCATCACTTCTGCACCCCTGTAACCACTCAGTCACCTTGTCCACCCCTTTTTTAGTGCCTCCAGGGACAGTGACTCCAGCACCTCCTTGGCCAACCTGTTCCAGTGCCTCTTGGGGAAGATGTTTTTCCTCATTTCCAGTCTGAACCTCCCCTGGTGCAACCTGAACCCTTTTCCTCTTCTCCTGTGACTGGGGAGAAGAGGCCAATACCCCTCACCACAGCCTCCTGCCAGGACTGCAGCTCCCAGCACCCAATAAGTGTACCCGACCTTAGTGCCTCTCAGAGGGAAGGCATGAGCTGAAAGGTGTCTGGGAAGTAGTTCAATTATTTGGCAAGAAAAATGTGGTGCAGTAAAACAATCCAGAAGCAGCTAGAAACAAAAAATCATGCTTATTAAAAAAACAAACAAACCTGCAGCTTCTAACCGAAAAAAAAAAATTTTCTTGCATACCTCAAAATTAATTTAAAGCTTATTCTCTATTTAAAATATTTAAATCGACCCAGGAAAAAAGGTAAGAAAAATTTTGAATGATAATAGTTTTTGAGCTTTCTTTAGAAGGAAATCTGGGGTTCTCTTCATCCTCAGGTCAATGTGCCTGCCAACGGATGGCCCAGTTTCATCTCTGCAAGCCTGAGATGCTTCCCCAAGAGGAAACTTGGCCAAGAAATCCACGATGCATCCAGCCTGTCCTGTGTGAAACCCAGTGGTAATACAACAAAACCTTTAAAGCCCTGGGGGGTTAAAAATCCTCAACCCACAAAACTTTGTTGAGAAAGAGGAGCCCAAGGTTCCCTTTGGGCAGGGCTGGCTGCGGTTCCTCCCAGTAAACCACTGCTCCAGTTTCCCAGGCTGGGAATCTGGAAGCAGCAGAGAAGATCCTGAGCTGCAGGGAGCCAACGTGGGGGCTGGTGCTGGCCCAGGGCTGACACATACTTGCTCCAGGGCCAGGTTTCCATGAGCTGGGATGAGGGGTGGATTTATTTGGTGGGAAAAAAAAAAAAAAGCAGCCAAACCCACCCGTTTCCCTCTGCCCTGGGACCTGGCATGTTCCCATGGGTGGCATCACTCCATCATCTCCTCCAGCACCAGGGGGTCCCCAGCCCAGCATCCTCAGGGCACGAGTGTGTGTGCACAAGTGACCCCCCAGAGGGCTTTGGAAAGGTGGCTGTGCACAGGGAGCTGCATGGATGCACCTGCAGAACAGCAGGGACACGCAGGCAAATCCCAGAGGGTTTGCATGGATGCACCCATAGGATTTTATCTTTTTTACAGACAGCCTGCAAAGGGATGCTCAGTGCTGCTGAGGTGTGTGCTGGCAGGCAGCTCAGAGGTGGAAGGGATGCCCTGAGCCATTGCTAATGCTGCAAACACCTTGCCCAGCAGCTGAAACCCACAGCTTCCCATCCCACAGCCCCAAATAAAGCACCAGAAACCACCTGGGATGTGTTTCCATGTGGCTTCATGTCCCTTTCAGTGTGTGTGCAGCTCAGTGCCCAGGCTGCCCACCCAGTCTAGGTGTGTGCAGGGATTCTCAGCCCCAGGGTGCCTCAGGAATCGAGACAAGGCTAATGACAATGTTCATGATTGCAAGCATCCAGGTCCAGGTTGGATGGGGCTTGGAGCCACCTGCTCTAGTGGGAGGGGTCCCTGCCCATGGAGAGGGCTTTGGGAATAGATAACTTCAAGGTCCCCTTCCATCCCAAGCCATTCCGTGGTTCCATGCCAAGCTCTGCATCCCCTCTGCCTCCTGAGGTTCAGTGTGGGTGCTGGAGCTCAGCTGTCACCCAGAGCAGCTGCAGCCTGGGCTCATCCCTGGGGATGTGCAGGGGATGAGAGGCAGCTGGGAGAAATTCCCTGCAGGGGAAATGCATTTAAGCTCAGGTCCTTGCCTGGCTCCTTGCTGGACCTGCTTTGTCTGGCCTGCAGTCCTTCTGCTGGCTCTGCTCTGCTCTCCTTGCCCAGGACATGAAGCTCTGCTTGGTGAGTTCTCTGCCTTGCTGCTGCCCTCACCTCTGCTTCCCAGCCCACTCCTACAGCCTTAAAAGCTGGGAAACGCAGATTAGAAATGTAAAAATCATCCCCAGAAAAACAAAATGTGGTCAATAGTCCAGCAGGGGTAGCATCACCTGTCCATGGTTAAATCCTGCCCTTCAGGGGACAGTTTTCCAGGGCTGTGTTCCAGCACTGAAGGTCACAGCGGCGTGGCCAAGGACATCAGCCCTGGGATACTCCCATTTGTGAGTATAATAAGGAAGCAAGTGCAGGGAACATAAAGAAAAAACCCATCCTACTATTCATAGCCACTTTAAAAATTATTCTGACTTTCTGTGGGCAGCTTTTGTTGCCATGTTTTAGTTCATGTTTATTTGTGGCTGGTGGCCAGGGTGTGGGTGCTTGGAAATGCCATGTCAGGGGAAGGGCTGCAGAATGGCTGTGGGTCCACCAGGGTGGAAGGGAAGGAAGATCTCCTGAAATGTGCCCTTGATTTCTCTGCTGCCTGTACCTCAGCAGCTCATCTGTGTGTGAGGGGTAAATAAGGACTCTGCCAAAGTACAAATGCAGCAGGGATGATGTGGTCCAGAGGGATGGCTGTGGAGAGGAGCTCTGTGACTCCTGTGCTTCACAGCACATCTGAGGCTCTTCTATGCCTCATAAACTGCCTGTCACAGTGAGTAAGGGTTTAAATTTAGGACTCTATGGAAAGCAGTTTGGATCAGAGAAGAGAGAAAGTGCTAGCAGCAAATCCTTCTTTCCTGGGGTATGGTCACACCTTATTCCTGGGGTTTGGGTTCCTGTCATCCCAGGGTTTTTCATCCTCCCCCCATAAGGTAATGAACTACTTCAATTAAACCAGGAAGCTGAGGAAGGCTGTTGGACACGGGTGGCTGGGTGACCTGGCACTGGTAGGTGTTTTGAGGCTGACTTCTTCTTTGATGTTTCTATTGTTGGCTCTGAGGCTGTGATGTCCCCTTGTTCAGCTGGTTCATCTCTTTTCCAGCTTGCAAATGTGGAAGTTCAACACTGAGAGTCCCAGCTGTGGTCAAACAGAGAGATGCTGTTGAGTTGTGCAGATTCCTGTGAATTAAAACAAGATCTTGAGAGCTTTGAGGTTGTTTCCAGAGTTTTCATGGTTTTTGTTCCCATGGAAAGCCAGGCGTCTATTCCTTGATGCATTTTCAGCCCTGTTTCTGGTGTGATCTGAATCTTGGGGCTGGCAGGGTTGGGTGGAGGTGATGGGGGAAGTCCCATGGGCTCTCTGCTCTGGGGACCTTATCCTTGGGGTAAGGTCTTTAATAAATGGTTTTTAATAAATGTAATAAGTTTTAATAAATGTATTGCAGGGAGGTATAGAAGTAAAACTCTGCTTTGTCCTCTTGGATAAATGAGTGAGCACAGAACTCTGAGGCAGCATCCTGCAGATGGGGGTCCCAGCAGCCCAGTCCTGCTGGTGGGACTCCTGAAGGCTCTTTCCTGACATTAAACACTGGGATGTTGAGTTGGGCTCCTCTGAGCTGTGCCCAGGCCTGCTGCAGGGAAACAGAGAGCAAAGCCAAGGAGCTGAGGGGCTTCTGCATGGAAATGGGCTGAGAGCAGCTGGATGTGCAGCTCGTGTTGGGAAGGGATTAATGACAGGACATCACAGGAGGCTTCCTGGAAGGCCACTGAAGACCCCCCTTCCCCCAACAAAGACTTCAGATGTCACAGTCATTTCCAGGAAACCAGATAAATACTGCAATCAGTTCCAGGAGCTCTGCTGTTGATCTCAGTGGGTTGTACCCACGTGTGCCCATCAGCACAGGAGTCCCCACCGTGGCACCCGTGGCTTTGGAGCTCTCTCAGCACTGTGACCAGGAGCCCCTCAAACACAAAGGCAAAAGTGTTAGAGGGTCCGTTCAGCCACCCAGTGTCCTGGTGACAGCCCTTCCCGGCCTGTCCTGGTGGGTGGCAGGGGGTGACAAGGGGCAGGGTGACTCTGCACGCCTTGGGGTGGCTCCTGGCCCAAAGCCAGCGGGGCGGGACCCAGCACCAAACACTCCCCAGGGTAGGGCTGCTGGTTCTGGTGGTTCTGCTGCACCCAGGAAGAGGAAGGCGCTCGGCTTTTGCCCTCCCAGGCTGAGGTGGGGAGCTGCTGCCCAGGGGATGCTGCTCTGCTGCTTTTCAGGCCAGGAAGGTAACATTTTATTTTATTTTATTTTTTCTCTGTGACAGGAAGTTCAGAAGTTCCTATGATGAAATGAAATGTGTCTGAACCAGTGAGACAGGGTATTCGTTTCCTGCTGGGCGGGGAGGGAAACCACCCATAAAATGGCCCCTGGCTCTCCTAGGGGTAAATTCATGTGAATTTATGCTTTGGCTTTATACCTGAAGACTTCTCGGTCCCTTTTCTGATTTGCTTGGGTAATTTATTCCCAGTTCATCTTGGCAGAAAGTGCTGATCACTTGTTACTGACCTTTGCAGCCAGGACAAAGGGGTACTGGAGTTCCAGCTCTTCTAGATACTGGGTGGATGGAGCGAGATCAGGTTCTACCCAATGAACATCTTAATGTCCCAAAGAGCTTAGGAAAGGCTTCTGGTCAGGTAGTGCCTCCCGGGGAAGCAGGAGGGATGAGGGTTGGCTTTCTGTCCCACTCCAGGTATGGGATTGGGAATTTCCCAGGACTCCTGTGTGTGCCTGCCCTGCAAAGCTGAAGGGGAATGTCCCTGTCTGCCTGCCTGCTGCCTTCTCTGCCCAAACACATCCCTGAGGCTGCTTATTAGCTGACCTGTGCTAAGTCTCAGGTAACGTTTATAGCAAGAACACCCTGGGCTCTCCCTTGTCCCAGGGTCCCAGGGGGTACCTGTGATTACTGCTGAGACCAGGCAAGAAAACCTGATGGGGAAAGTGCTGAAGTCATGCTTCTGGCCAAGCCCTTAGGACAAGCCTTGCTGTCCTTAGCTGCCCCTCGTGTATGGTCACATACACCAAATGTCGATGGTGAGGTTCCACAGCCCAATAAAACAACACTTTCTGTTTAACAGGTGAAGGTCTCACAAAGGCCTCAGAACAGCAGCCCACCCCAAAGCCAGAGCCTCCCCCCCGGGAAGGGACGGATCACTGAACACCCCCCATCCTTCAGGGGGACCCCTGGGCCACCAGCACAGCCCCCCTGCCATGGAGCCCCCAGCTCAGGGCCCGCGGGAGGCATCCACAGCTCCCAGCACGGAGACAGCCGAGGAGCTTGCCTGCGGGTTACACACTGCTGTGAGGAACAGGAACAGTGAACTCGTGCGGGAGCTGCTGGAGAGAGGGGCAGAGGTGAACTCCAGAGCAGAAGCTGGTTGGACCCCGCTGCAGAGTGCCGTGAAATCTGGGAATCGGCAGCTGGTCCAGCTTCTCCTGGACAAGGGTGCTTGTCCCCACGCCAGGAAGGACAACGGCGGCACGGCGTTTATTGAGGCAGCCATGGTGGGAGCTGTGGATATCATGGCGCTCCTCCTTGGCTACGGGATACAGGTGAATGACCACGATGACAACGGCTTCACGGCTTTCATGGAGGCTGCGTGGTATGGGAAGGAGGAAGCCTTGGAATTCCTCTATAGGAAAGGAGCAGATGTGAACTTGAGGAGGGCAGTTAGTGAGGAGAAGGAGAAACTGCACAAAGGAGGAGCCACAGCACTGATGGATGCCTGTAAGAAGGGCCGCTTCTCAGTTGTAAAAACTCTTGTTGAAAAGATGGGGGCTGACATAAACCTGTGTGACAACAGGGACAGGAATGCCTTGATCCATGCCCTCAAGGAGGATCCTGACAAGGAGAGGGAGTCGGCCATCTCCATAAGCCATTTCCTGCTGGAACACGGTGTGGATGTGAAAAGTAAAGATGAATGTGGGAAAACAGCCCTCATCCTAGCTGTTGGATGGCAGAGCTTGGATTTGGTGGAAGCTTTATTGAAGAAGGATGAAATAAACATTGATGATGCAGATGAGAAGGGCAACACAGCGCTGATGGTGGCTGTAGAGAAAAATCATTACAAGATAGCAAAGCTGTTGTGTGAAAAAGGAGCGAGGACTGACATTGGGAACCTTATTGAAGTGGCAGACAGGAAACGTGCTCCTGACATGGTGTGTCTCCTTCAGCAGCACGATGCCCGCTTTGTCCCACAGCCCCTTGTCAGCTGGGAGCCAAACAGTGAGCGCTGGAGGCAGCAGCTGAAGGAACTCTATAAAATGTATCGCCCTATGATTGGCAAACTGAAGATATTTCAGTATATCAGGCAGAGAATTCAGACCACTTCCCGGGGTGCCATCTACCTGGGGCTCCACGATGGGACGGAGGTGGCAGTAAGAGTAAGCTGCAGTACAGACTGTGACAGAGATAAAATCTTCTTTGAGAAGTGTCGTGACTCTGAACATCTCCTGAAGCTCTTCCAGTCTGAGAAGGAAAAAGGCTGCATGTACTTGTGCTTCCCTCTCTGGGAGAGGAACCTTGAAGAACATCTGCAGGAGCAAGGAGACCAAATGGATTACAAAGATGCTCTGAGGATGATCTTCAAGGCAGTGAGAGAACTGCACTCCCTCGGATTTGCTCACCAGGATCTGCAGCCCAGAAACTTCTTCATAGGTTGTCTTTTCCTTTCTCAGCCTTTTCATGTTGCTTTCCTGTGCCCGCAGTTTAGAGAAGGGGTTTCATAGCCATCTTTAAAAAACAAACAAACAAACAAACATCTGAAAGGCCATTGCAGATGTTTTTATGTAGCATGAGGCATCTGTGGCTCTAGCTGTGATCCTGGAATAATATGGATACATTCACAGACAGCCTCAGAGGAGTGAGCAGAGCAGCTTTACATGTCTCATTATCTCTGCCCTCCTTTCCAGGGCTTTGCAGACAGAGCAGCCCACAGCAGATCTCTTCAGAGAACTGTTTTCTAAAGAAGGGGCCATCTGGGAGTCAGTCACGGACTGTAACAAGCTTTTCCACCATTATTTGTTGACTGTTTCTCTTATTTCCTCAGATTTACGTCACAAAATTTACTTGGCGGACTTTGATAATAAAAGAAAGTTGATTGAAGGCAATAAAGAGCTTGTAAACTCAGATTTAGAGGTAACTTCCCTATGAATCAGTGTATGGTATGAAATTGCAGACATTTCTCTGCTGCTTTCTGTTGCTGTGAATCCTAGGTGAAGCCTTTCTGCATCCTCAACTAGAAAACCCCTTAATTTTTTTGGGGGGAAAGCCCATCCAGCAATAGGTGCTGCATAAGAATCACAGAATGGTTTGAGTTTGGAAGGGAACTTGGAGATCATTTACTCCAACCCCCCTGCATGGGCAGGGACACCTCCCCCAGCCCAGGGTGCTCCAAGCCCCATCCAAGCTGGGCTGAGACACTGCCAGGGATGGGGCAGCCACAGCTTCTCTGGGCACCCTGGGCCAGGGGCTCAGCACCCTCACAGGAAAAAATTTCTTCCTAGTGTCAGAAGAATGACTTTAGATGTAAGGCTGGGGCTGGGATACCCACAGATCCCCTGTGAGCCTGACTGTGGCCCCTGTCTCCTCTGCCTGCTGCTTTGCCTGCTTTGTTTGCCTTCTTGCTTCCAAGTTTGTGTGTGTGCTGCTGCAGACCTGCAGATGCTCTCGTGTGTTCCTGTACGTGGTCCTCATCCATGTGGGAAGCAGCCCGTGCTCCTGGGCTGGGAGCAGTGATGTGGATGTGTCTCTTTGCAGGACCTCAGCAGGCTCGTGCTCTATGTTTTAACACGAGGGAGGAAACCATTTCAGCAAGTCACTACTGAGGATCTGGCTGGGGATTCCCCAGATTACGAGGAGGCTCTGGACCTCCTAAAGAGCCTGAAGTCCCCCGATGAGCGAGGCTTGGAAGGCTTGAGCAACCATCCCTATTTCTGGAGTACCAAGAGGTAAGGACAGAGAGCATAGAGCAAACGCTTTTGGAATGGGATCTGGCTGTAGTGCTGGGAACAGGGATGTCCTGTTGTAGCTAACAAAGCTCCTCGTCCCACAGCAGGTTCAACTTCCTGAAGAGTATATGGAATGAAATCAAAGTTCAGAGCCAACAAGACAAAGAAGCTGCTTTTCAGGCCCCTTGTGTTGATGGAAGGTTTCCTTACCCTTCGTGGACCAAGAGGGTAATCCTCTGCTCTTTGTTTGGCTGGGAAGTTTGAGGTAGACTCTCAGGGAGAAGCTTTTCCTGGGTGCTTGACAGGTCCTGTTTCAAACAGTGTCTGGAAAATCAGCCCCACTCAAATACAGGCAGCTTGGGCAAACACATCTAAGCCCTGTGGTCAAAAGGCACCAGACTAGAGATACGGATGCTGGGAGGAGCTCCTGTTGACTGGGGTGATAGTGGGGGATGGTTGTTATAGAATTAGCTGGGAAATATTCAGGGTTGTTGCTTTCCTGGCGTTTGAAAGGCAGAGAGTGATCCATGTGCTTTTTTCCAGATTGACAGCTTTGTTCTGGAGACCATGAGACGTCCTCCTAATATGAAAAAGACATTTGTGTATACAGATGATGTCACGAGCCTACTGAGGCTCATCAGAAACCTGGATGAACACCCAAATACCAGGTACATGTTTTCTTCCTTGCTCCTGCCCCAGCTGCCCTGCTGTGGGAACACCAGGGTATCTGCAAGCATCAGTGAGTTTGAGAGCAAAATCTTCTTCAGATGATCTTCCAGAGAGGTGAACCAGGATGTGGGGGAGAGCTGCTCTGGTGAGATGAGCTTTATGGACCGTTTCCTCTGGCAGCACAATAGTGTGTAGATTGCCTGAGCTCAAGCCAGGCCGTGGCACCACAGCAGAGGATCATGAATGTGTGTGTCCCTCTGGGCTGTCTCCTGCCACAGCTCAAGGGAGGTTTTTAGATCACTCAAATATTTATGGCAGCCCCTATAACTTTTAAAAAGCCTTCTTAACTCCCAGGCCAGTATTTCCAAAGTGCTGGTGTTTGCTGTGCTGAAGTGCCTTGAGGTACAGAGCAGGAAGCATGGGTCCTGTTAGAAGATCCTCTTTGGGAGATCCTGATGCCTCAAGTGCTGCTGGAGTTCCCGGCCCCCTCCAGCACTCACACAGGAGGTTAGGGGTGCTGCTAATTCCTAGTGATGGTTCCACTGAAGCTGGTGCCCAGCACTGCTCTTCTGTGAAGATGCTGGTGGGACCAGGCAAAAGGAAGTGCTGGAGGAATAGCCGAGAAATGGATTTGAGGATCTTACAGAAGATACAGCAAAGCTGCAGCTCAACAGTTTCTTAGGAAAACTTTGTGTTATCAGCCTCTGAAATGGCTTTTTCTCTGCAAGGGAGGAACCAGGGTGTTCTGGACACTTGACTCCTTGGGCAAGCTTTAAAAATCCATTCTATTTTTGTTCTCTTTCAGTATCAGCCAGAAGATAGGAGATTATGCTGAGTATTTCTTGAAGGTTTTTCCAGCACTTACCATCTATGCCTACAACAGCTTACGCCAGAATTCCAAATACAGTCACCTCGTGGACATTCAGGAAGGCTCTCCCTAGGATGCCATTGCCTCAGACCCTGTGCCTCAACCCCCCACTGCTGCCTCTTTTTATGTGCAAAAGTGGAAGAAAGTGGGCAAGGAGGTGGGAGAGAGCATGTGCAGGGGCAGAACATGGAGGACTTGGACTAAGAAATGAAAGATGCTACAGAAGCACTTGGTGCAACAACCACTGCCTTTGGAGAGGAATGATGCTGAGTGCCAGCATCTGGGGGCTAAAAAGTAGCTAAAACCAGCTGAAAGTTAAAGCTGGGAGCTTGGCTGGGGAGCAGCCAGCAGCAAGGTGCAATAAAGGGCACGGGCTTCCCTTCATGGGCTCCAGAGAACACTTCAGATTTCTGCAGCTTCCTGGTGCTGTGGCAAAGCCACCCTGACCCAGGGTCACCTGGGGAAAGGGAAGGTCTTTGTCAGGGTCTGGTTAATGCTTTGTCAGCATTGCTGACCCCGAATCAGGAGTGGGATGGTTTGAGTTGGAAAAATTAGAGAGGCTGTGGTGTGACAGGCATCACCCCAGCCCCCAGGCTGGGCTCCTGGGGCCTTGCCCCTGGCAGGAGGTGTTTGGTGTGGGATGGAGGGTCAGGAGCAAAGCAATCCTGCCCTGCTCCCTCTGCAGCAGGGCTGGAGCAGCCCCCAGGGTGGGGGGGCTTCCAGGAGCCCCTTCCTTGGACAGAGTGTTGATTGGGACTGTTTTATGGCCTTTAGAACCTTCTGAATTTCTTGGGGAAGAGCTCAAGGGTGGTGGCACGCTGTGCACCCAGTGTGATTTGTTACTGGGTCCCAGCTAAGGGTGATGCAGGGTTTTACAGATGCAAGTGAGGAAGGAGAGGGTTGTGGGACCATCATGGGGTGGGAGGTGGAAGTGGGTGTGCTGTGGCACATCCCTGCAGGAGCTGAAGAGCAGGGCAAGCTGGGGGATGCTCTGAGTTGCTTTATTTTTAGGTCTTGCAGCTGATTAAGCACAAACTGCAGTGTGTCTGAGCTGCTCATCTCCCGTGGAGCTCACATCCCTGTCCTGCTCAGCTAGGAGCTCTGTCCCTCCTTGGAGCTCTGGTCTTCCCTTGGTGCCTGCAGGGAAGGGAGATGGGTTGAATCAGAGGCCAGGGGTGATGGAGGCAGGCTGGGGGTGAGCACCACAGCTCCTGGGGGCACAGAGGGGGCAACAAGCAGGGATTTTCTGTGAATGTTACTGGAGGTGGTGGTGGGGTGGCCGGCATCCTGCACAGATCCTGCCCCCTTGGCCTTTTGGTTTGAAAGGGAGCTGTGGCTCTGCTGCTCCAGGGGTTGGTGTGGTCTGGGGGGATGCAGACTGCCTCTGTGCCCACCCACCTGCTCCACGGGGTGTGAGGCCACCTTGCTGAGTGGGAGTCCTTTGTCAGGAGTCTTCTCTGAACCTGAGGAAGCCAAATGTGCTCAAACCTCCCCTCAGACACTGAACACCCAGCTCACAGACTGGCAGCACCAGCTCTTCCTCCCCCCCTTTGGCCCTTGCTCACCTTTTTGCTCCTCCTGAGACTCCGTTTTCTTCTGAGAGTGTGGCAGCAGGATCTGGACACCTTTCTGAAGTGTGAAGACAATGATGGTGTTATTGCCTGGGGAGGAAGAGGAGGGCAAACACTGTGAGGCAGGAAGGAGGTGATGTCCCCTTGGCATCCCACGGGTCTTGCATAGAGGTCAAGGAAGGTGGGGGACAGGGTGACCAGGAGCCAGCAATGTGTCCTTGTGGCCAAAAAGGCCAGTGGCATCCTGGGGGGCATTAGGAGGGGGTGGTCAGTGGGTCAGGAGAGGTTCTCCTCCCCCTCTACTCTGCCCTGGTGAGGCCACATCTGGAATATTGTGTCCAGTTCTGGGCCCCTCAGTTCCAGAAGGACAGGGAACTGCTTGAAAGAGCCTCAAAGATAATGGAGTGGAACATCTCCTGGTGAGGGGAGGCTGAGGAGCTGGGGCTCTGCAGCAGGGTGGCAGGAGAGGAGGGGGTTTGCCGGGTTTGGGGGGGCAGGCACAGCCTGTACCCCGTGCACAGACGTGCTCCGGGTCTGTGTCCCCCGCGGGCGGCAGCTCCCCAGAGCAGCTCCAGGTTTGCTGCCCGGGAGGTGGGGTGCAGGGGGGGTCCTGGCGGAGCTGCGAGCTCTGCTGGGCCTCAAGGCAGAGCCACAGTGACTCCTGGTGCCGGGAGATGGAGATGGAGCCGCGCAGGGACCTCCTCAGCCACGCACCCACCGGCAGCCCCCAGCCCAGGGTGGGCGGCTCTGGAGTGACAGCTGCTTTCTCCGGCAGTTTTAGTGCCTTTTTAAAAAGACAACGTAAGCGATTTTTTTTTTTTTCCCCCCCTATCTGGAAAGAAGAAAGTTCTTTCTCCAAACGTCAGAAAAGTGAACTCCTTGGGCAAGAGTCACCGGTGAGAGTGGGGTAAAGTAAGGTGGCAAAAGGTGGCACAGATGTTAGCCCACTCAGGAGCAGCTTCTGACTTGGTCTGTTCAGCCTGGAGAAGAGGAGGCCGAGGGGAAACCTCATCCCAGCTTACTGCTTCCTCAGCAGGGAAGGGGGAGGAGGAGGAGGAGGAGCAGGCACTGCCCCTGTCCTTGTCCCTGTCCCTGTCTCCCTGGTGCCGGCGGTAGGACCTCGGGGAATGATAGGAAGATGTGCTGGGGGAAGTTTAGGTGAGGTCTGGGAAAGGTTTACACCCAGAGGGTGGTTGAGCACTGGAAGAGGCTCCCTGGGAAAGTGGTCACAGCACCAAGCCTGCCTGAGTTCAGGAAGCTGTTGGATGAGGCTCTCAGGCATGTGGTGTGATCCTGGGGGTGCCCTACATAGGGATGGGACAGTTGGACTTGATGATGCTGATGGGTCCCTTCCAGCTCAGCAGATTCTGTGGCTCTATGAGGTGGCTTGGTTTCTCCTCCCTGGCAGGCAGGGCTGCCGCTGGGCTGGCAGGAGGTGGAGGGCAGGAGCCAACCTGCTCCACACCCCCTGGGCGAGCTCTGGCCACCCAGGCTGGGGTAGGAACGTCCCATGGACATTCCCAGCAGGAATAATGTCAGAGGGAGAAAGATTAGAGTCTTTTCAACGTGGTTGGTGGTCTCGGAGCACAGCAACATGGGGGTGGGTTGCCCCAGCATCAAGCACCTGACCTGTACTTGACAATGATAAATGGCAGGGAACAGAACACCAGCTTGCTGACACCCACTCAGCCATCAAAGCAAGGTTAGAACACGTCTATTTTGGTTTCCCTTTTAATCAAAAATCAATTAGACAATTACCAAATGAATATTCAGCCGTGGAGCCAGGTTGTCAGGCAGGCTGACAGCAGGCAGCACCACTTTTTGTGTGGTTTTCAGTTCAGAGTTATTCAGTGTATTGAAGCTAAATAAAAGGGGGGGAGGGGGGAAATACCTCCCTTCTCTCAGAGATGTCCTAGTGAGTGTCACCTCAAATCCTGATGGAGCTTATCCTCTGTCCCAGATGCTGAAAGCATCCTCCAGGTGAGGCCACTGACCCTGGTGTTTGGCTGCATGGTTCTGCTTTTTCCCCCTCCCACCTGACTTGCAGCTCCCAAGCTTAGTTGCTTGAGTTCTGCTTTAGGGTGTGTGTGAGAGTATTTTTAATCTGATTTCTGCAGTAAACAGGAGTTGTGCAACAACTCTGCTTGCAAACTCTCTGCACCCACTTCCCTGTTCCACAAAGAAATCAACTGGGCAGTTTTAACTGACTTTGACCAGAAGGAATAGTTGCAAAGGTGCTGTGAAGGAAGGAGTCTGGCACTTTTCAGGGAAACCCCATGGGACACTGGAACCCCAGCTCTGGACCTCTCTGCATGGGGAGAGGAAGCCTGAGGACCAAGGTGGAGCAGGGGGACAGGCACTGTCCTTACCTGGGCTGTAGAGTTCACATGATTTGGAGGGTTTTCTGCTGTGTGGAGAGGCTGGTGCTCTGTCCTTCAAGAAGACTGGAAAGGTCCTCATCACCTTCCAGGTGCAGAACCTGCGTGAGAAACAGTGAAGGCAGCACAGCCCCGAGCAGACACCTACAGGTGAGCTCCTGAGCTGCCTTTTCATCATGTCAGAAGAACAGAGGGATGGAGAAAGAGACTGGAGGTGGCTCTGTGGATGACAGCTTGGGGGAAAGGGGATGGGTACCTTCTCCAGAAGTATATCAAGATGGGGAAGATGATGACCTTGGCCCTGTGGTAGAGAGCACGATTCAGTATCCCCTTGGAAGATAAACTCCAGATTAAATCTCTCTCTTCTTCAGAGATGTTTACCTGGCCAAAGAAGAGACCTGAATTAGCCCAGGCAGTTTGTGGCAGTCCTGGTGCACCCCAGAGCCATGTTTCTCTCCCTGTCCCCCACCTGATGTCTCAGCAGTCTCTAAGAAGAGTGACAGTAGTTATGTCCTGCCTGGCTGTCCCACGTACAGGGATGGGCAGACACCTGGATGTCAGTGGAAAGCATCCTGCTGTGCTTTCCAAAGGCAAAGAGTAGCCACAGCTACTGCAGGGGAAAAGGTGGGTGCTGTGGGGAGGGCATGATGGGGACATTGACCTCTGGAGACTGAAAGACTTGAATTGGTGGAGTGCAGCACCCATCTTGGAGCAGCAGCCCTGGCATTTCTCCAGCTGGCAGGGGATTTCACCACCTCCCTGTCCATGGGCTTGTTCTCAAGCTGTCTGGGTCAGTGCTAGGGGGGGCCTGGTGGTGGGTCAGTTCCCAGCCCATGGAGCCCTGGTGGAGGTCCCAAGCTCCAGAGCATGCTTGGGTGGAGCAGAACCTGACCTCTGCCTGCTTTCCCTTTCCCCACAGCCACTCTTAGCCCCACTAGAATGCTCCTCAGCAATTAGCAGACAGCAGCCTTCAAGCCTTCCTGGTGGGTCCCAGCATCTTACCCGCAATTTGGGGGGAATATCAGAGTTCAGGAAGAGTTTGCTGATGATTCCAGCTTTCCTCTTGAGAAAGGCAACTTCCTTTCTTGATGTCTTGTTGAGCTTTGACAGAGCTTCAACTCCATCTGCCAGCCTGGAGAACCTGGGGAGGCACGTGGGGTGTTGCCCTGAGACAGTGCTCTGACTCCTGCTCTGCATTTACTGGGCTGGAAAAAGTAATGTACGAGGTGCAGAAGAGTGAAACAGGTGGGCTGAAAAGCCACTTCCCTCTTCTTTCTGGCTTTGTGCGTGCAGGGGTGTGCTGGGTGGGGGGCACTGGGCACGGTTTGGTCTTACGGGTGTGCCAGGGAACGGGGAAAATGCCACAAGTGCAGGAAAGATGTCAGATTGGTTGGGACTGTCACACAAAATGGACTTCTTGGGCACCCAGGCAGGAACCCTGCAGCTGACAGGAGCTGAGGGGCTGGGTGAGTGGAACCAGAGGGTCTCACAGGGTGGGAGGCAGGGCAGGGCAGGACAGGGCAGGGCACTCACTTGTCGATCTCCAGGTAAAAGCGGAGGTCGTTGACGAGGAAGTTGACAGTGATGAGCTGGTTGTTAAACAGGAGACGTTTCACTGGTCTCGCCTCCTTGTCCAGTGAGGTGGTGCCAGAGGAGAGATGGGTGCGGGGAGTGCTGCTGTGCATGGAGCTGGTGGGCAGGTCTGAGAGAGGGGAAGAGCTGTGCTGTCCTGTCCCGTCCTGTCCCATCCCATCCCGTCCTGCTGCCCCCAGGGCTGAGCTACACACAGCACCTTCCCTGGCCTTGCTTCTCCTGCATGCACCTTATCTGCTGAGGATCTTTCTAGAGGCTTCCTGCAGCCAGGCTCTCCAGGGAATTCAGCTTTTCTCCAAGCTTACTAACCTCCTCTCCTCCTCCTCCTCCTCCTCTGGGCAGCCACAGGAAATCAAAAGTCTGACTGTCTGCCTGGCCCTTATTTGGGGTTGGACTAGATGATTTTCAACAGCCCCTTCCAACCCATTAATAATTATCATTCTATCTTATTTAATTATTATTCTATAATTATCCTGTCTCTGACAAAGAGCCACAAGCAGATGAGGAGAAGGAAAGGTAAAGCATCTCTGTTACTTCCCCCATTCACAACATTCTCCAGCTCCCTGTTGTCATTTCCAGGGGCTTCTTGATCTAGATGGAGGTTCTGTGTATTCAGCAATTTTAGTGGATTCATTTTCTGAAAGCTTTTCCAGCCTTCTCTGGGACCTGGATCTTGATCCTCTTTAAACTTTGACAATCTACATCCCTTAGAAAAACAGTCTCTAGCTCAGCTCCCTGGTACATGGAAAACCATCTCCATTTGTTTACTTTTGGCTTGTGACACATTAGGTTCATTTAATGCCTCCTGGGTTGTTTATTTGGTTTTTTTGGTGGTTTGTTGGTTTTTTTTTGTGGAAGGGGTGCAAGCTGACCTGTATGTTACTGCTTGAGGGAGATGAAACAGCATTGTGGGGCACCAGCAACCCAGCTGGTAAGTGAACATGTATGTGTCCATGTTGCCTGGGCAAAATTCCAGAATTTGTCTCCCAGCTCCAGTGCTGAGTGTGCAGATGTCTGCACAGCAATACCTGCATCCTCAGACCCTGCCTCCTGGCTCTCTGTCTTCAGCAGAGCCATAAGTCAGGATATAGGGATGGGAGATGAGCCACAGCTTTCCTCTGCTCTCTGCCTAAACCTGGGGCTGCCTTGGGGAGGGAGGAGAAGGGGGAATACCCTTGGGAAGGGAAGGAGGAGCCAATATTCCAGCCATACTTTCCTCCTCATTTCTCAGTTCCCGGCGGAGAAAGTTCTCAAACTCCATACGGTGTTTCTGGTTGTTCATCTCCCTCCGGAACTTGGAGATGCTCCTGATGATGGCCTGGATGGCATACCAGGCCCACTGCTGCAGAGACATGGCACAGCTGGCATCAGTGACAGGACCCTCCCATTTGGACCCAGCACTGGGACCCGGAGCACCCCAGCCTCAGCAGAGGGGCCAGTGACCCTGCCATCACCTTTGCTTTCTGGGATTTCTGGGTTTCACTGGTGGCTACAGGTGACAGTGTGAATCACTGAGCCTGTCCTGACCAAACCTGCATGCATCAGGACTCCAGAGACTGGAGGGCTGAGGCTTTCCCTCTCCCTTGCCTCTCTGCAAGCCTCCAGGTCTGATGCTCTCACCCCGTGACGTGGGCACTGCTCAGCCCACAGCATCTCCTGCCACCAGCCCCAGCCTCCGGGTGAGAAGGTCTTTCCTTACTCTCTTGCCTGTCATGAACTTCCCCATCCTACGCTGCAATTCAAGGTCAGACCCCAGGGTGTCATCTGGAGGGAACAGGTCCTGGTACTCCTTAAACCTGCCGGATGGGAGATCAGAGAGAGAGTGAGCAGCAAGGGCAGCCTGGTGCATCAGGAGGGGGTGCAGTGCTTTAGGGGGAGCATCTGACAGGGATAACCCTGGGGCTGGGATCCCGTGGGACTCCTGTTCCTGCAGGAGGCTGGAGAAAGGGACAGGGGGCTGGGTGTCCTCCCCTGGGCTCGGGTCTTGCGTGTAGCAGGTTTGGTTTGTCCATCCTGCTTCTCTACAGCAGGTTTGCTCCTCCAGCCCAGAACCCTGCACCCCCAAGAGGGCCCTGGTCTCCAGAGGACAAGCCCTGCTGGCCTTGCACAGCAGCAGCTTTGTTGGGGTGAGGGTCTGGCCAGGACTGTGCTCTGGCAGGCGGCTCCCAGGGACACGTTGGTAGCAGCTGCTCTGTCACCTTGGGGCTCCCATGGGGAGGATGTGTTTGTGTAACCTCTGGGCTTTGGGACCAGTTCCACCCAGGTCCTTACCATCGTTTTTCCATTGCTTTCTGGACCAAGACCTGTGCTGTTATCAGCATTAAGGGGCTGACTACTTTGGCCTCCCTTATTTCACCGATGATAGAAGAGAGGCAGTTCAGCTGCTCCTCTGGAAGAGAAGTCCAGTCACCTTCTGCCCCTGCCAGCCACCCCCAAGCCACCAGGACATCTCTTCCTATCCTCACATCTGCAAGGGACACCCTGTCCCACCTCTGCCTGCTGTTTCCCAGGTTTTGTTGTCTCATTTTTTTTCCTCTCTGGTCAGTGCTAGGGGCATACCTGAGGAGTGACCCTGTGAATCCCAAAGCATCTACAGGAGACAAGCCAGAGAGGAGCTATTTCTGCCACTGCAGGAACTGAAATCTAAGTGGCAGTGGGAGTCCTCAGCAAATAAAATGCTGCACTGGGTGGCAAAGGAGAATTGGTGAGTTCCTGCAAGAGGATAGAAAATCTGCACCCAGTGTCCAGCTCAGGGAGAAGAGGCTTTCCTCATGAACGGGGTAAAATGCAGGGTGGGAGGGTGCCTACCAGCTGGGATCCTGCCATGGAAATATTTTCTAACGATTTTGTCAATGAGGAAGTTCTTCATCTTGGGGCTGGTCTCTGCAACCACCTTCTCCACATCCAGCCAGAAGCTCAGGGGCTCTTCTGCATCACGCTCCTCCAGAAACCACTTGAAGAACTTCAGGTGGGCAGAGCTGTGCAGGACTTTCACAAAGTGCCTGGGACACAAGGAGATGTGACCAGTAAGACCTGCCCCTACCCAGGACTCGTGTCCTGCTTAAAATTTATATTCCAATGTGGAGCTGCAAGGACTCATGTCTGGGGTGTTCCCAGGGGGTGAGACATGAGAGCTCCAGAGGTGGTCACAGAGTGAATTCAAGGGATGTTTCTGGGGATTTGAGCTGTATGGGTGCCATGCCAGGGCATGACTGAGGATGAAGTGAGGAGTGAATCTCAGCTATGGGGTTTGGGAGGGGTGTTAAAAGATTTTTCTCCATTCCTTGGTAACTTCATGCCTCCAGCTGGGAGGGCCAGCTGATGGAGCAGGGAGCAGTGGCCCTGCAGGAGAGCACTGGGAGAAACCTACCTGCTGAAAGAGTGGAAGTGGCAAAAAACCAGCCAAGCCCTGTGCTGGAAGGTACCTGGGTCTTCTAGATGGCTTTTCTACTACAACAGTGATTGTAGTGGTGGAGTCTGTTGGGCTTGCTGGGGGTTCTATCACAACAACAGTCTTCTTCTTTCTGTTCTTGGATTTCGTGTCTGTGGGGACACAACAGGGTTGTCCCTTTCCTCAGGGGACAGCCAGAGCCTACTCACAGCTCTCCACAGAGGAAAGGACCTCAGAGCCACCATGCTGATGTCTGCATCCTGAGTATGGCTGGGAAGAGCTGGGTGCTGGGGGAGCTCCTCACCCCGGCATGGTCTGACCAGCCTGGCATGTGCTTCAGACAACCCTCCCACCCCCACCCTCTCAGGCTGGATTAACACCCCAAAACCTACCCCCTTCAGAGGTGGCCTGGCCTCTCTCTCTTTCTGGTGGTACTCTCCCAGGTGCTGGGGTGCAAGCAGGGAAAATCCTTGCTTCTCCAGTCCCCTAAGTGTATGCTGGGGCTCCTGCAAGGGTGGGATGGTTGGGAGCCCACCCTGCTTCTAGGCTGCTCTGAGTGGACTCACCATCTTCTGGGCTTCTGAGACCAGGAGGCTCCTTTTTCTTGCTCGAGCTATCCTCATCCAACTCATCTGCCTGCACCACCTTCTGGGAGTCTGCATCTGGCAGAGAAGAGATGAGAGATCCTGTGTTCATTCCTTCTGCTACAACAGCCCCTCAGCCACTTCGTGGTTACCTCCTTTCCCCTTCTCTCTCCTGTTCCTAGGACACTGCATTTCTGAGGTCTGAGCCCCACCAGCTACCCTGGGTTTGCTGTCACTCAGAGCCCTGAGAGATGCCCAGAACTTGGTGTCATTCTCCAAGAAGCTGTGAGCAGACAAAGCTGAGGCAGCACTCGCATCCCTGGGAGGAGGTCGGGGTGTGGAAGAGGGGTGACAGTGGCTTTGCTGACTTTGGGTCTCAGGGACTTTGCTGAAGCCCCTGCTGCTTCTGGTGACCCAGCTGGATGCCAGGCTGTGGTGGTTGGTGCCTCTGGTACTGGCAGGTGGGAATTTGGCCCGTAGGTCACTGCCAAAGCTTGGATTAGAGTTGCCCTGTCCCAGCCCACTCCATGATGTCCATGCCCTGTCAGCAATATGGAAAAGCATCCCTGTGCTGGGGACATTGGTCACCACAAGTGAACAAAAAATCAACAGGAGCCACAACAGAAAGTCAGAGCCTCCTTTTACCAGAGCTGCATGGGAGAGGTTCCACCTCTGCCTGGATGGACCCTTCTTCACAGGGGGGCTGGGTGGACCCTTCTTCACACGGGGGCTGGATGGAGCCTTCTTGAGGGAGGTCTTGGATGGAGCCTTCTTTAGTGGGGGCTTGGATGGAGCTTTCTTTCCAGAGGTCAGGCATGGCAATTAATTGCCAGTGTTCAGAGGAGAGGCTTTCCAAGTTCCTTGTGCCATGCAAGGCCTGGCTCAGCTTCAAGGACTCATTGATCCTCTGGGACAGGAGGAAATATTTATCCTCCTCAGCAGCATGGCCTTGCACCCTGGGCATCTGGGTGTCACCCTGGGGAGCCTACAGGGAGAAGAGCAGTGGGTGATTGCACAGAGCATGTCCCCCAGCTGAGAAGCCCCCCCTGCACTGTGCCCAGCACCTCCCTGCAGGTTCTGCTGTGCCTTGGAGCACCAATCTACCTGAGCTACATCTCTGCTTTAGCTTTCAACCTTCCGGAAGAAATCTATGTGAGCACGAAGCTCAGCAGAGACCTTCACCCCAGCCGTGCTGGTGCACATCTGCCTGCAGCTGGGATGTGCTGGGGACACATAGCAGGTCCCCAGGCAGCCTGGACAATGGCTTGATAGCAAAAGCAGCAGCTTTCTGAGGCCACCATCCAGCCAGGGAAGCTGAGAACAACCCTGAAGGTGTCCCCAGCAGACAGGAGGGCTGGTGTGCCCTTCTTCTTGGCTGCTCTCCCTGGCCATGCTGGGTGGGTGCCCCTCTTGTGCCCCACTGAGATCCTCCTGCAGGTTTTGGTTGTCCCCAGCAGCAGCAGGTTGTGTGAATCACCAAGCAGCCAGGTCAGAGCGTTTGGTTTCTGGGAGTGAGCTCCAGAAATAACCCTGCTGAGCCCCTGAGCACTTCCCCTGGCAGCCAGAGCCAGGAGGAGTTTGGCTCAGGGGAAGGTGCCCACCAAGAGCCTCATCACCTGCAGAGCTGCTAATTGTGTTCCCAGGCCAGGTCTGGGCTCTGAGGGGTAATTCTCTTGACAAGAGATTCTTAAAAAAGCCACAAAGCTAACAACAAACCTAGGCAGCCAATTAACTTACAGCTCAGAGCGTTTAATGAGGCAGGGTCAGGAGCTTGCAGCTGAGTTCTGAGATGATGGCATCCCTATGAGCCAGGTCTCTGGGGGCATTAGCCCTCACAGCCCTTCCTTGCCCCTTCCAGGACCAGCTGCTGATTTTATATTGCACATTGCTGGAGAACAGAATGCTGTGGTGGAAGAGCTGAGGATCATTGCTCCAGAGCTGGAAGCAGGGATGGTTCTGCCCTATGACTGTGTGGCAGCATTGGCTGGAGTACACCAGGGGATGCTGGACTGCTACAGGTAACGCTGGGGCTTCTTCTCCCTCCCTCTCTCCCACTTTTCACATCCCCATGGGTGCCTGCACAGCACCCTGTGTCCCCTCTCTATCCCCTTTACCATGAACTGGAGGAATGTCCTGTCATCTGCATCCAGAAATTCTTCGTAGAAGCAGCAGAGCACCTGGGGAGTGAGGGTGGGTTGTCCTCAGCCAGGGCTCCAGCAGCAGCTGCCACCCAGCAGACCCAGCAGACCCTGAGGCTGCTGTGGGCAGGTTACACCCTGCTGAGGTGCCCAAGGTAGCTCTGCCAGGAGATGGACACCCACACTGCTCCATTGGGCTGCTCACGGGCTGTCCCCAAGGGCTTGGGTTGTAAAGGTCTTTTACTCACATTGTGGTGGAAGCAGTGACTCAGCTGGGAAGCACAGCCACTGCCCTGCCATCCCTTGGCAAACAGGGCCACCAGCTGCCACCAGACTGCTCACCTCTGGGCCACCTCCCAGCAAACCATGAGGATGCTCCTTTCCACCAGCCCGGTGAGCCCTGGTCAGTGGTTCCCGTGCAAGGTGGTGGTGACTGGCAGTTTTTTCCCTTCCTAATCTCTTTTTGTCTTCATTGCCTGGATACCTTTCTTCTTCAGCTGCCCACAGCCCTCACACCAGCCCAGGGGTGGCAGTGCCAGCTGTACCTCCCAGCCCCAGCACTGCTCTCTACCTTGCATATCTCCTTCTGGACTGTGTACAACCAGGGGGAGAATTCTGCAGCCATCAGGTGGTTCCGCAGGCTCCTCAGAGTCTCCACCTCCAAGGGCAGCTGGCTGATGGTCTCCTCCTCCAGGTAGGTCTTGCTTATCCTCTCCCCGATCAAATGGCGCAGGAAGAAACTGTTTTCTCTGCTGGAGTCCAGCACCACTGGCAGAAACTCCTCCAGGTCCTGCCACAGGTCCAGAAGCTGAGTCTCCAGGGACCGGTCCTGGCGCTTCAGGAAGTCCCGGAAGGGCCGACCTGCACAGACCTCAGCACTGAGGGCCCAGGGGAGGAAACTCAAGGTCTCAGCTGGCTTCTGGAGCTGGATGCTGGGTGCAGAGGGATGCAGGTTAGAGAGGACTTGCTCTTCATGCTGCCCTGCATTAGATCTTTTGGGAGAGGTTGTTCTTCCTTTGCCCCCAGAGGCAGGGGCTGCAGGATGCTGTGACTGCTGAGGGACCGGTCCCAAGGCATCCTTATCCACACAGGGCTCCTCTCTGCAGCCTCCTGGCTGCACTGCAAAACTGGGTGTCTTCATCTCTTGTGTATTTCTCCCCACCTTGGCCAGGGCCCAGGTCTTCACTTTGGACTTCTTGCTGCAGTAAGGCCATGAGGAACCCTGACTCCTTTTAATATGCATTGTGAAGAGGTCCTCTGAAAGGTCTGAGGGCTCCTGGGGGTCAGCCTGTAATAAACGTTCCCCGTATTCCTGCAGCAGAGGCTGGCACGACTTCTCTTCTGCCATGCCCATCTTGCAGTGGATGAAGAATTTAGGGAGCCAGTAACTCTGGATCATAAAAAGGGCCTGTTCCTGCATCTTACTTAGCATCTCCCTGGTGCTGCTGATGGGCTGAATGCACCTGGATTTTGGCCCTGTCCCTGAAACGGATGCAGGGGATTATGATGGGGCAGGGGGAGTTGGCTCCATCCAGACCTATTTTTGCCAGGAATAGCTAGTGGTGATATCTTATCTCCTATCCCATCTCCAGCACGTTCACCTTGCTGGAAGGTCACTGCCTACCCCCAGCTCCCGTGTTTCGTACCACTGGTGGCCCCACAGAGTGTGACGACGCTGGAGCCTTCACGCAGGTGAGTGGCTTTCAGCCTCTGGACCAAGGACAGGTAGATGTCCCTCTGCTCTGCATCCGACTCATTGAGCCCCAGGAGCCTTTCTGTGGTGAGCCAGAAGTCAGTCAGTTCTTCCCCTGTGGGTCAAGACACGGGATGGGAGTTTGAGGGAGCCCCCTGAAAGCCCTGATGATGAGGGCTGCTAAAAAAAAAAAAAAAAAAAAGGGACAGGTCACCTGGATGAACTGAGGGAACAGAGCAGAGAAGAGAGAGGGCTGTGCATTGCCCCAGGGTGCAGCACCCCTGCTGGGGCTCTGCTGCTGGCTTGCTTTCCAAAGCCATCCTTGGGATCCTGGTGTCTCCACTGCCCCACCAGTGCTTACCTGTGGCCTCAGCTCTGTGCCAGTGTCCCACTGGGCAGCTGGCCCACGGCTGGTGAGGAGGGGCTGCAGAACACCCCGTGCCCACCTGCCGTTCCTTTGATGAAGGCTCGGAAGCGCCACATGCCCTGGCTCCCACTGATGCACTTCTCCAGCAGCCACTGGTCAGCACTTTGCCAGTTCAGCAGTTTTGCTGTCAGAGAGAGAGCAGGGCACAGCATTGGGAAGGGGAGGGCAGGAGGAGCCCCCAGAGAAGCCCTCCAGACCCCACTGGTGTCCCCCCAGCCTCTCTGCTGGAGGGCAGCAATGCTGCCAAGCAGGAGGCCAGCAGATCACACCCAGTGGGCATTTCAGAGAGGGTTGTGGGATGCACAGAATCACAGAATTATTGAGGCTGGAAAGGACGTCTGAGATGATCAAGCCAGGCTTATGACCCAGCACCACCACAGTGGCAGGACCATGGCACCAAGTGCCACATCCAGCCTCTCCTTAAACACCTCCAGAGATGGAGGTTTCTAACTGGTCTATTCCAGTTTGCAGGGATGCAACCCCCTCGTGTTGGTGCCAGTCTGCCCAGCTATCCTGCCTCTTTCCTGTGCAAACTTCCATCTTTTTTGCCTGTGTTTGTGCCTCCTTCAGCTTGAGGTTCAACCCGGCTGGGAAGGGGCAGCAACACATTCAGAAATGCCACTGGGGCAAGCTTTGGTGGATTGCTTGTTTTTCTGAAATTTAACTGGGGCTCCCTGCTGCCAGAGCCCTCTCTCTGGTGGCCTTTCCTTGTGTTGACACCCAGGCTGCCAGAGCAGTTGGCTGGGCTGAGACAGCTCATTTTAGGGGTAAACTCAGCACACCCCAGGCTTTTGCTGCCGGTAAGACAGGTCATGGCACAGACCTCTTTTCCCAGCGCAGGATGCCTCAGACAAGCAGTATTTCTGTCATACAGCACCAGAGCTCAGGGCTCCCTGCCTAGCAGCACACCCCAAACGCCAGGACCCCGGTGTTTCCGTGCCCCAGGATGCTCTCCAGCTCTGCTCCCCCCATGGAGCGCAGGATGAGCCCTGCCGAGCAGCTCTGTGGGGGCAGCGAGCCCCGGGGCCGCGGGGTAAAGCCCCCCTCATCCCACGGGATGTGCCTGGGTCCCTACCAAGGGGATGGTGCGGTGGCTCCGTAACCCGGAGAGAGGCAGAAGGTGCTGGGCAGGCGGAGAAGGAGAAGGAGAAGGAGGAGAAGGAGAAGGAGAAGGAGAAGGAGAAGGAGAAGGAGAAGGAGAAGGAGAAGGAGAAGGAGGCTCCGGTTCTGCTCCCTGCCAGGCTGACTCACCTGCTTCCTCCGACCGAACGAACCCCAGGAGCTTCTGGCAGAGGATGAGGTGGAGGCACAGGCTGGATTTGCAGAAGTGAGGCAGCCGGTGTTTTTCCAGCCAAGCCAATAAAGCCGGGGGGCTGAGATCCTGGAATCCCAGAGCCCAAGGAGGGGATTAGGCTGCGGAGCAAGGAGCCGTCTCTCCCGGGGATCGGGGTGAGTAAACGGGCCCTGCTACGGGGAGGTGCAGGGGAAGGAGCCCTGCTGCCAGTCGGTGACGCTAAAAAGTCCCTGGAGTGCTGAGAAAGGGGGGCTGGGGATGGGGAGGGTGGTACTGGGGCTCCAGCCCCTGCCTGCATCCCTGCAAACCTGGGAGACCCAGGGATGCTTCTGCAGGCAGCCTGCCTGCTCTCCTGAGCTGCTTGCAGGGTCCCTTTTGCAGTTTGGGATCTGAGCACCCCCGGAGGGTGCTTGTGGCTGTGGGTGGGGGATGTCCGTGGGGAGGGCTGAGCCCGTCTGAGGAGCAACAGGACTTCAGTCCTGGTGCATCTGGGGCTACAGGAGGTGAGGGGCGGGTGTTCATCTCCTCCTTCCCTGCCGCCACATGGACCCCCTGAACTCCAGCTATCCATGGTAACCGAGGGATGGGCGGACCCCCTAAGCTGCCTCAGGACTCCTCCTAGGGCTGAAATGCAAAATGACGCCTGGGTTGGAAATAAACCCCCGGCTGCACGAACAGGCCAGCCAGAGGGTGGCTTTGGAAATAAGAAACTGGATCCCTTTCCTCTTCCTCTGCCCTGTGCCCTTCCTCCTTCTTCTCAATGAGCACTTTCTTACCAGGCAGCTTGGCAGCTCTGGCCAGAGGTCCCACCGACCCAGACTGCTGATGTAAACAGGTGTCTGGCCAAAAACCTGTGTCAGAAGAAAAGAGGACTGAGAGAGATGGAGGGTGGCAGGGGAGCCCAGAGCCCAGCTGTTCTCCTTAGTCCTCACTACGGAGAGAAGCATCATCTTCCCTTTCAGACTCCTATCTCCAGGCTGAGGTCCCTCAGGTTTCCCTCCTTTTCCCAGCCTGAGCATGGCATATTCCTAGTTTTCCTGGGGCTACCCAGGAATTCCCCTGAGAAGATCTCAGAAAGGTCCCGGGCTTTATGGCTCAGAGTGGACTTACAGGAAGACTCAGAAAGGTGTTGAAAAAGTCGACAAAAACATCATCTCTCAGCAGAAGCCAAATTTCCGTGGAGGCTATGGCTGCTGCAAGGGGGAGAAGAGAGTGTTACCTGGGCCTTGTGTTGCCAAGTATGATAAAAATCTGAACCAAAGGATGAGTTTGGAGAGGAAGAGCTCTAGGTGGGTGGCATGGGCTTATCCTGTGTGCACACAGGAGGATTTGGACCTGGGACAGTCCATGAAATTTGGGTGCCAGCACATCCATGTGCACTGGGTGGGTGGCACGAGGTGTTTGGAAAGCACCAGGTTGAGCTGCATGTGGGAGCTGAAAGTCTGAATGGCAGCATCTTGCTGTTATGGAGAGGAACCGTGTGCTGTGCTCTGGTGCTGCTGCTCCAGGCCCACTGCCCTCATGCCCTCTGAGCCCTCTTGCTTATGTTCTAGCAGCAAATTCCCCCAAATCTCCAGGCATCATCAGGCTGGGAGCAGGCTGTGGCTCTGGGTAGGTTGACAGTTGCTGCAGATGTCCACCTAGGACATGGAGGCAATGGGCCAGCAGTGTCCAACACCTCCCACTGTCCTCTGGAATGTTGTTAATGTCTGAAAGATCCGGGTGCAAGGGAGCCAACTGGCATCAGCCTTGGAAATGCCCACATGCGTGAGGGCACAGCTGTGTCACAGGGATGACCCACGTTTCAGAAGCCTAAGGTTGCTTTTTCCCCCAGCTGTCCCCTCTGGGGGGCTCTTGAAGGGGCTGTAGCCTCCAGCAAAGGTCACTCACCGGTGGTCGTCATGCTGCCTGTCCCCGGGCTGTGTTCTGGAGTGCCACGCTGCTTGTGACGTACTTGTCTCACAGATTCTTGGGGGCCAGGGGAGGCTCTTGGGACCACAGAGTTCCCAGCACCTCCCTCTTTGCTGTCATTCAGGGAAATGTCACTTTTTTTGATCACTTCCTGGGCAGTCCTGAGAGGAACCCCTTCCCTCTCCCCACCTGGACAAATTTCTCGCCCTCAAGCCACAGGTTCTAGGTAGCACCTAGGCACCGTGTGGGGTTACTGTCTGTGTCTGCTGAGGTGGTTATGGGAACTTCCCAGGAGACCTGGTGAGCACTGCCTGGCACAGAACAAAGGTTTTGTGTCCTGCCAAGGGGGTGGAGCAGAGGTTTTGTGGTTTCCGTTCTCTCCGGAGAGGAGGCTGCAGGACAGACTCTGCCAGCCTCGTGTTTCTGAGAAGCCCCGAGCACAGCTGTGGCATGTGGAGTGTCACACCCCCTCCTGTCGCTGCCGTCCTTGCGACTGTCACCTGCCTGGGCAGGTGTAGGTGTGCACAGCCTCCCCCCGAGCATCCCCAGGAGCATCCTCTGTGCCCGGGGTGTCCCGGAGCGGGGACACAGGAGATGGCGCTGTCACATCAGGAATGTGGAGCTGTCCCCAGGCTGCAGCGGGGCTCTGCAGCTCAGCGAGGGGCTGCACAGGGACAGCGGGTCCTGGTTAACTGGGGGAGCAGGGGGGGCTGGTGCTGGGGACCCCAGGGTGACTGTCCTGGGCTACTGGACCAGCTCACACTGTCACCCTGAGCAAGGGAGCCTATTTCTTTCTGCAGCCCTGTGCAAGGAGGCTAACTGGTGCTATGGGACATGATGGGGACTGATGAGAGCATGCTAGAGAGCACACCTGAGCTGTCCCTGCACACGCGTGTGCCCCAGGGAGGTCACATCCTGCCGTGCTGCAGGGCACCCACCACCCTGCCTTTGTTCAAATGAATAACAGGACCACAGGAGAACAGGTTGGAGGGAGCCTCAAGGTTCATCTGGTCCAACATTACTTGGCAAAAACATGGGCTAGACAAGATGGTCCTAGCACCCTGTTCAGCTGAATCCTAAAAGTGTCCAGTGTTGGGGAGTTTATTAGGAAACCATGAATTAGGAAATCATGTTTCCATTAGGAAATATTTTTTTCACTGAAAGGGTTGTCAAACATTGGAAAAGTCTGCCCAGGGCAGTGGTGGAGTCACCATCCCTGGAAGTATTTGAACAGCCTGTGGACCTGGTCCTTAGGGACATGGTTTAGTGGTGAGCTTACACTGGTTGGACTGGGTGATCTTGAAGGACTCTTCCAACCAAAGACATTCTGAGATTCCATGGTGCACGTGGGATGTGTGTGTCTCATGGTGACAACACAGGGGGGTTGTCCTTTGGGTGATGCTTTGCTTCTGGGAGGTGGGGGGGAGGACAGGTTTGTGCCCTGCTGCAGGGTGGCTCTGGGATGGGATGGGATGGGATGGGATGGGATGGGATGGGATGGGATGGGATGGGATGGGATGGGATGGAGGACAAGCCCTTTGAGGATGCACACTCACCTTCCTTTGGTCACAGCTCGGTCACTACTCCAAAACCCAAACTGACATGGAGAAGGGCCAGCCATGATCTGCAAAACATCTTCTTGACCGAGTGGTGCCAGGCAGGAGTTAGGGGAGGAGTAGGTCTGATCCCCAGTCCGTATGGATTGGTGCTGCTGAGTCCAAGAGATGAGAGGTGTTGGGGATGAAGTGGTGTGGTGGCTGTCTCACACAGGAAAGATTCAAAAGTCCCAGGGAAGGGTTGCAACTGTCAAAAACTGTATTTGCCAGTTGGTAACTGAGCAGATGCCCAGTGAGGTGCTCAGATGCTGGTGTAGCTCCAGTGCTGCCTGTCTGGCTCTGACTGCCCTCAGTGGGACTCTGCTTGTTTCTGGATGGTAAAGGACCAAGGCTGTGAGCAGGGACACGGTCGCTGTAGGGGTGCCCAGGGCCATTTCCATGGAGTCTGTCCCTAAGAAGAGGCTCCCAGAGGTCGGGCAGGATGGATCCCCTGCTCAGCCTGGCTGCAGCTCCCCAGGGTTTGCTCGGTGTGTGCACATCTGCTCGGCGTGTGCACATCTGCCCTGGTCATCTCGCTTCAAAGGCTCCTGGCAAGAGAAGCTCAGGTGAGCTGTGTGAGCTATTAAGAGGAAAAAAAAAAAAAAAAAAAAAAAAAGGCTTAAAAAAAGAGGCTTAACAGAATAGATGGACACATGAGAACAGCTCAGATTTAGAAAGGGGCTCAGCGAGGAGAGCAGAGTGCTGGACCCTTTGTACCAAGGGCAGGGTTGCAACACCAAAGAGGTCAGAAGGGCTTTGCTCCTCCTCTGCCCCAGCCCCAGTTACCTGCATCTCCTCTTCCCTCCAGTGGAGGGGATGGAGCAGACCTGAGGCCACCTTCAGGTGCTCCCGGGGTGGGTTTCTTCTCCTTGCTCAACAGAACCTGGCATGGCTCGCTGCGGTGGCAAAGCCCAAGGCTTCCCAAGCGTGGGGTCAGGCTTGGTCAGTGGCAGCTCACAGCCCCCCCCAGCCAGCCCCATCTGCCCATTTTGGTGCTGTGCCTTTGGTTGGAAGAGACCTTCCAGCTCATCCAGTCCAACCTTTGACCAACACTGTAAGCCATGTTCAAATACCTCCAGGGCTGGTGACTGCAGCCCTGCCCTGGGCAGACTATGGCAGTGTCTGCTGGTGAGGCTGTTCCCCTGCCAAGCTCTGGTCAGCCCCCACCAGCCCACAGCATCCCCCAACACTTCTGTCTTGCTTTTGGTCTCATTGTTGGTCTACAGCCCCTTCCAGCTGGGAATCTCCAGCTCCAGGTTTGCTGCACAAACCTGCTCTCCCTCCAGAACACTATTGTGTGCACAGGATGAGCTTTTGGGGCAAGAGCAGGGTATTTCCCAACCCCCCCTACAGCCCCAGCCTGTTTTCATACAAATAGTTTAGGACAACTCAAAGGTTTTATAAGCAATGGGTTTGGTCCTCTTTGGCCCACAGCACCTAAAAACTAGAGCTGTCTGAGGTCTCAGGTTCTGCAGTTCAGCTTTAAATATTAATTCCTTTCTTGATTATTTCCTTCAATGTGATTTTTTTTGTTTTTTTTTCAATCTCATGCGTTTGTAAGACTGGTTTGCTGAGAGAAGAGGACATCTCTGGTATTTCTTACATCGAGTAGAGGTATTTTTGGAGCCTATTGCCATCTGTCAGGGGTTTCCTGGCTGGGGATTTATGGGGCAGGCTGGTCTCTGACCCCTTACACCTGACAGCCCCTGCAGGAGCCCTGAGGTTTCCTGCCTCTTCTCCAGCTCCAGCAAACTGGCTCATGTAACCTTATACCTGTGCCCGGGGCTGTTGGCTTCACCAGTCCCCCAGGGACCTGCTTCAGCTGCAGGGAAGGGACAGGGACAGCAGCCCTTTGCTAGTTACCTTTGCTGATTTACAACACCAGGCCTGGATCCTGCCACTGGCTCCACTGGCTGGGCTCTGGCTTACAGAGCATGAAGCTGAAATTAATCTGGCAGCCTCAGAACGCAGCCCTGATCTAGCTGAGAGTGCATTTAGCAGCCTGAACAGTGCTAACCAAAGAGAAGACACACACACACAAAAGATTTAAAAAAAACAACAAAACCAAACCAAAAACCAGCAAATAAAAATACCCTGCCAGTGCTCACTGAGCCCGATTTCCAACGGCAGGGGAAGGCATGCGCCGAGCACTCCCGGGGATATTCTCCACCCTTGTACAGAGCAAACCCAGCCAAGCAATTTCTAGGTCTCAAATCCCGCCTGCCCCTGACGTTCTCATCTTCCAGCTTCCCCAGGGTGGCTCCTGAAGGCCAGCACGTGCTCCTCGGCGGTGGCCCCTGGTCCACTGAAGACGCTTGGCCTCTCTGCAAGGTCTGGGGCACAGTCAGCAAGAGGTAGGTGCTGCCTGCCCGGGTTTCTGCAAAAAAACCCCCCTGCCCTGGTGTGGGGGGAGCTGGGGAAGGGGGGGTTGCTGGGGGGGCAAAGCCACTGCCATGGTTTGCCTGCCAGTGGTGGCAAGGTGAGCATCAGGTGTGGCAACTGGCACCAAGATGGCTGAGAAAAGGGGTGGAGAGGGAGGTGTGAGCAACCTGGGGGGGGAGCTTTCCTGGCTGCTGTGTTCCTAAGGCAGCACACAATCCCCACAGTATGTCATGGGTGGGTACTGCAGCCGAGCAGCACGGGGAGAGAGGTTTGGTTTGGTTTGGTTTGGTTTGGTTTGGTTTGGTTTGGTTTGGTTTTGTCGTTGCGTGTACCCTTGTACGTTTTTATTTATTAATTTGCTTTCCCCAGATTCGCCCTCCTGTGCAGCCCAGGTAATCTGCCCAGTCTCCGACAGCCCCTCTGGTCACCAGCCCTGGGCTACCCTTGACCCTGGCAGCATCTCAAAGGGAGCATGGGCTTGCTGCGGAGCCTGCAATGTTTGCTCACTTCTCGGGCCAGCAGCTATCGCCTCCCTGCCCTGGGGGGTTTCATCAGCCTCCCCCTGCGCCCGGGGGGAGACCGCTCGGCCACTGCTGTTCACACAAGGTCAGTGTCCCCCCCCAGTGCAGCACTGAGCTCCCCATCCTCAGCCAGCAGCTCCTGTTCCGGGCTGGTTGGGGCAGTTTGTCAGTGACAGTCCAGCTCAGGTGTTTAGTTCATTTCCCAGCTCTTGCTAATCCAGGGGGAAAAGGGGCTCAGCATCTCCATCCACATGAGTCCCTCCTCCCGGGTCCCAGGGGTGGTGGGCACACCATGGTGGGCTCAAGGCAAGGCAGCTGTGCCCAGCAGTGGGCAGAGATGGAGGAGATGCACCAGTGGGATGGCCAGCATGTGCCTGTCTCACCTGGTGTGCTTCAGTTGCTCAGACAGGACCTTGCAGCCCAAGCACTTCCCTGGATAGGTCTGGAAATGGCATATCTGAATTTGGGGATGTCTTACCTGTTGGGTGCAGGGAGAGGAGAGATGCTGGAGATGTCCCTACTCACTGCAGGGGAGCTGGACTCAAGGACTTTTAAAGATCCCTTCCAACCCAGCCCATTCTGTGATTCTCTGCTCATCCCTCCTCCCTCCCAGCTGTGCCACTGCTAGGGGCTGGGACATTTTGGGTGCATCAGGCCTCCTCCTGGAATCCAACTGGTCACAACAAAATGGCCCATTCCTCCTCCCAGCTGGCATCTCTTTGAAAAAGAAATCATTAGTTTCTATTTAAGAATTATTTGGGTTTAGTGCTGCTGAATGGCAAATGGGTTCCTGGGCTTAGTGGACCAGCTCTGCAATCTGTTGTGGCTGAGATGCTTGAGGGTGTCCAGCCCTCCAGCTGCAGGGTCTGCAGTGAGGGGCCAGGCTTTGAAATGGCCCCAAAGGTGCTGGGAAGAGTCCAGCACTGCAGCAGCAAAGCCAGTGGCTACCTGCCCCAGGGCCTGAGCCACGGGGCAGTTTCATATCCTGCCTTTTTAACCCTCAAATTGCCAGTTTTTTACCTCCCTGTGCAGTGACATTTCTACATGTTAAGGTATTCCCAAATTTGGCAGGGCCCTTGTGCTGAGAGCAAGCTGCTAAGGGGGACATGAGGACAGGGATGAGAGGGGAACACATGGAGAGGGATGGGTCACAGCAGCCCCAGCAAGGCCTGGTGGGGAGGGAAGCCCCTTGGAGCTGCCTGGCTCCTGGCTGGTCAGGAGAAGAGGTACCAGGGTGGTATCAGATGGGCACACACAGAAGAGGGTCTGTCTCATGCTATCTGTGAGAGTCTGATGACCATCCTGTCCCCTGAGCTCTCCCGGGGGGGCCAGGGACTCGGCTGGGTGCTGTCGGTGCCAGGATGGCATCCCTGCTTCGGAAGCAGAAGGTCCCAGCCCAGCCCATCCCAGCCCCGGACCTCTCCTGGCACATCCTGCCGGCTGCAAACCGCGCCAGGGAAGTGCCGGGGTGTGCGGGTGAGGGTGTTCCCACGCATCACAGGAGGGAAAAGGCAAACCCTGTGGCGGTTCGGGCTCGGCCCTGGAGCCAGGCGTGCTCTCCGGCTGGCTCGCTGCGTTTTTAGAGCCGGGGCCCTTTGAAGGCGAATGAAATCCCCTCCCGGGAGGTGTCACCGGTTGGCATCGAGCCTTCCCCAGCTCCCCCATGAGGTTCCTTGGGTTTTTGTCTTTTGTTTTTTGTCTCGGCGACAATAAGGGTCACTGGAGCACGCAGCTGGGCGAAGGCACCGCCTGAGCCGTGTCCCCCCCCCCCAAAAAAGAT
>JAAWXA010000008.1:577991-594074 GCA_038090715.1 Florisuga fusca | reverse complement strand
GGGGTGCGGGGCGAGGCGGGGAGGGGGGGGGGCAGCTTCCTCCCCATTGCTGGGGGAGGGAACCGAAACCAGATGCACCGCGGACACGGAGCCACCGGAGGAGGAGGGCGAAGGAGGAGGGACGGCGGTCCCGTGTCGTCCCCCCAGGTCCTGCCCCCGGCCCGGTCCTGCCCCCGGCCCGGCCGGCGCTGCCCAATCAGTGCGACGGGGCCGGCGCTGAGGCGCCATTAAATGGCGGCGGGTGCGGCCCCGGGGAGCCGAGCGTGGGATCCCCGCGCCCCTCCGCAGCCTCCCGGAGCAGGTAACGGGCCCCTCCGGGGACAGGGGGGTTGTCCCCGGCCACCCTGACCCCCACCAAAGCCTCTTTGGGGCCGGGGAGGAGCGTGGGGGGCGAGGACGGCTTTGCTGTGCGCTGCCCGACGGCTGCTTGGCGGGCGGACCTTCTGGGGGAAAATTCCTGTTCTGTTTTTCTCTTTCTCTGGCGGGGGGTGGGGAGAGGCAGCTCGAGTTTTCTCGGGAAAACAGATGCTTTTTGCATGGTTGTTTTTCTTAGTTTTTCCTCGGCGGGGCTGGAGCCTGAGTGCCGTCCGCCCTGCCGGGAGGGGAGCGGGGAGCGGGATCGGGGGGAGTCCCCGTGTCCCCCCAGCACAGGCTGATCGGGGCAGAGCGGGTGTCAGGGCTCGGCGTGGCCTCTCCCTGGCACTGCCAAAATCTTTCGCTTTTCTGAGCTCCTCCTGTGGACCCCCACTCCAGACTGTGCTGGGCTTGGTGGAGATGCAGGGACCAGAGCCCCTCCAGCCCCACATCACTGCCTGGGTTGCTTGGGCTGCCTGTTGCTTTCCTTTGGGCTGCCTCCTGCCCCGGACAAGGCTTGGATACCTTCAGCTGATCTGAGAAGAGCTGACAAGCAGCCCGTGCCCAGGCAGTGGTGTTAAGACAGCCCCAGTTAAGCTTTCCGTGTGCCTTGGACTCGCTCTGGAGCGGTGGTGAGTTTGGAGGTAGAAAGCTCACCCTGGGCTGAGGAGTATTTTTGAAGCTGTCACTGGGTGGAGGAGGTCTAGGTGAGTGGCAGGGTGTGGGCAGCAGTTTGGGCATGGTTTGAAGGCATCCCCTGATTTTGGGCTTTCCTAGCTGCCTGCATCTGCTGGAGCGACTGTTTTCTGCTGGCCAGACCACCACGGAACCTCTGGAGGTGGCTCAGCTCCGTGGCCAAGCTGTCTGATGCTCCTCCCTGGCTGGGGGGGTGAAAGATGTGGGAGTTCAAGGAAGGGCTGACGGCTGTGTTGTTGTTGTTGTTGTTGCTGTCCTCCCCTGCAGGAACCCCTTGGCCCGCTCTGCAGCCATGGCCACCTCGGCGAGCTCCCAGCTGAGCAAAGCCATCAAGCACATGTATATGAAGCTGCCCCAGGGGGAGAAGGTCCAGGCCATGTACATCTGGATTGATGGGACAGGGGAGCACCTCCGCTGCAAAACCCGCACGCTGGATCACGAGCCCAAGAGCCTTGAAGGTGAGAGGGCTGGTGCAGGATTCACAGCCCCTCTCCAGGTGGAGGAATGGAGAAAGGATGCCATTTCTCCCTTTCCCTGGCAGGAGGATGGTATTTGGGGAAGATGCTGCTCCTCTCCCCTTCCCAGTTTCCTCCTTCCTCCAGATACCCTAGGGGGGACATTCCCAGCTCTCCAGATGTGGCGTTCCAATGAGATGCCTGGGGTTGGGAGCCATTCCCTGGCCCTTCCCTGCTGCGGAGGGGGCTGTTGGCAAGGGCTGGGGGCTGTTGGCAGTGGCTCGGTGGCCCATTGGCTCTCAAGTACTCGTTTTGGCCGGAAGTAGTTTGGCAGAAGAAAGTGGAGGGGAAAGAATGGAGCTATCCGGTGTAATTAAGAGCTTGTGTCCCTCAGAACAAACAGTCCCAGCTTACACAATAATAGCATTAGGATTTTCCTCAGGTTGCCATGGTGCTGGCTGGAGACTGTTATGAAATGAAAATACTGTGTGTGACTGAGCAGAATTATATCTCCTTTTTTTTCCCTTTTTTTTTTTTTCATTTCCTCTCCCCTTTTCCCTTTAAGGGAGTGGTTGGCACAGCTCCTTTGCAATCGTTCTGCTTCCCATCCTCCCACTTTGCCCCCAGGCAATGGAGGAGATAACATTTCCCCGGGTGGAGTTCACTGCTTCTCCTGCTGTGCTTTGACCTGGAGGGCAGTGGCCGAGGGGGCCAGCCTGGTCATACTTTATCCCCATCAGACTCCAACTGTGTACAATTTGCTTTCCCATCTTCTCTGTGCTGTGGCAGAGTGAGGAGGGTATTTCATGGCTCCCCTCACTCCTAGGGGTTGAAGATCCCCTGCCCTCTCCCAGCCCTGCCATGGGACTGGGTGTTCTGCTCATCCTGGTGGTTGTTGTGACATGGGAAATGTCCTCAGTGCTGCTCTGTTTGCTTGGCTTTGGCCAGCAGCCCAGCTCCTTGCCTTTCCCAGGGTGGTTGGGGAGTTGCACTCTGCTGGATTTTTTGCTTGTTAAGTGGTTTGTTTTGTGGTGGTGTTCTGTTTATTTTTTTCTTTTGCTTCCCCCCCCTTGGAACAAAATCTGGGGTGAAACCTCTTGTAGGTCTGTTTTCTATAAGCTCCTTCACCTCGCTGGAGCCCATCCTTCTGGTGGCCAGGAGCCCTGGGTGACTGGTTTGTTCCTCAATCTTGCTGCAGATCTCCCCGAGTGGAATTTCGATGGCTCCAGCACCTACCAGTCTGAAGGCTCCAACAGTGACATGTACCTGCGACCTGCTGCCATGTTTCGGGACCCTTTTCGCAAGGACCCCAATAAACTCGTCCTCTGCGAGGTCTTCAAATACAACCAGCAGTCTGCAGGTGAGGAATGGGCCTTCTGGTGGAGGTGGTGTTCCTGGGGAGGGGAAGGGGTGACATGCTCAAGGGCTGCTCTTCGTGTCCTTGACATCACACATGGCAGAGAAATAATACCTGCTGGGAGGGCAAACCAAGTGCTGGTGGTGGAGAAAGGGCTGGCCCTGGGGTCCTTCACCAGTGCTGCTGGGATGCAGGCTGTAAATACAGGGAGCTGGGGAATGGAGGTGATAACAAGCCTTGTGTTGATTTTCTGTTCTAGAGACAAATCTCCGACACACTTGCAGGCGGATTATGGATATGGTGTCCAACCAGCACCCCTGGTTTGGGATGGAGCAAGAGTACACTCTTCTGGGGACAGATGGACATCCGTTTGGCTGGCCTTCCAATGGCTTCCCAGGACCCCAAGGTAACCTCTTGGGAGTCTGTGCTGGACCAAGTCAGCAGACCTCAGTGCTGTGCCTGATCCTTGGGGTGCAGTTTAAGTGCTCCAGGAGAAGGGGGAGTAATAGCAATGGGGATACTGGGTTGGGTTTTGCCATGAAATTCAGACTGCTACAGAAAGGCCAAGATGAAGACTGGCCACGCTTCAAGTTTGCTGCTTGCTTCTTTAGCCTGCAGATGACTTCTGTCCTGCGTGATGGAGCACAAGCTCAGAGGGAGTTGCTTTGTGTCAGTGCTCTGCTAGGGGCAGATTTGTTGGGTTTTTTTCCCACACACCCCAAGCCTTTTCAGAGTTCTTCCATGTGTGTGTGTGTGTGTGTGGTCTTTGCTGAATTTAAGTCCTTTTCCTGCTGGAAACTCATGGTGCCCTTGTTCTTCACCTGTGCAGGTCCATACTACTGTGGGGTAGGGGCAGACAAAGCCTATGGCAGGGACATCGTGGAGGCCCACTACAGGGCGTGCCTTTATGCTGGGGTGAAAATTGGAGGAACCAATGCAGAAGTGATGCCAGCTCAGGTAAATTGCTTTGGGTGCCTCCTAGCATGGGTCGGTACAGAAAAAAAAAAATAAAAATCCCAGGCTGTGGGAGCTTTTTAGCTCTGAACTGTGTGGCTTTGTGCAGAATGGGAGCACAAGGGGGTGGGAGGTGCTTGGTGTGAGTGTCTCTGCAGCACTGACTCCTCCTCCTTGTAGTGGGAGTTCCAGGTGGGGCCGTGTGAAGGGATTGAGATGGGAGATCACCTCTGGATTGCACGCTTCATCCTCCATCGGGTGTGTGAAGACTTTGGTGTCGTCGTGTCCTTCGATCCCAAGCCCATTCCTGGGAACTGGAACGGTGCTGGCTGTCACACCAACTTCAGCACCAAGAACATGAGGGAAGACGGAGGTCTCAAGTAAGTTTGTGGTTTTGTTTTTTTTTTTTGAGCTGGTGTCTGTTTGTGAGGCAGCTGGGTGGGCTTGGTTGCTAGCAGGAAGGTTTCTGCAGAGCTTTTGAGGAGATGTCACTTGGTGCTTGGCTTGATGTTTGAGTCTTGTGTGATCTGCCAGTGCTGCAGACAAATTCTTGACTTTTTTTTTATAATCATGAGGAAAGAGACTGTTTGCTTCTGGCTAGGCCAGGCTGTGGAAGAAAATGCCATTTTCTTGGAGATTCTGGAGATGTAAAGCCTGAGTTCCCATCTGGGACTGAGGTGCTGAGTGCAGGGAGGGACCTGGGTTGCAGTGGAGCTCTGAAGGGATTTCTCTTGGCACCCGTGTTTTCCTACCTTAATCTTGTGCCCTGAGATAATGAGCCAACCCATGACTGTGTGACCTTCCCGTATAGAAACGTCTGTGTTCAGCAGTCTGCATTCTTGAGAGCAGGGTCCCCGGGCAAATGCATCTGTGGGGTTTGGCCGTGGATCAAACTGGTGGTGTCCCACACACATGACTGATGGGGGACATTTGGAGCCCATGAGGATCCTTTTCTAGGACCCAGCCTGGGTCAGAAGTAGGAATGGGGAGAAGCCCTGTGTCGAGATGATCAGAAAAGGAGGTTGCAGGGTGCAGGCTTCCTCGGGGAGCTTCCTGGGGACAGCGCTGAGTCTGCTGTCCCTGGGGTGGCTGAGCCCTGCAGCGGGGGTCTGATGGGTGCTGTGTCTCCCCCCGTCCCTCGCTGCCCTCCCAGGCACATCGAGGAGGCCATTGAGAAGCTGAGCAAGCGTCACCAGTACCACATCCGGGCCTACGACCCCAAGGGGGGGCTGGACAATGCCCGGCGCCTGACGGGCTTCCACGAGACCTCCAACATCAACGAGTTCTCCGCCGGCGTCGCCAACCGCGGCGCCAGCATCCGCATTCCCAGGAACGTGGGCCAGGAGAAGAAGGGATACTTCGAGGACCGCCGTCCCTCTGCCAACTGCGACCCTTACGCGGTGACGGAGGCCCTGGTCCGCACCTGCCTGCTCAACGAGACCGGGGACGAGCCTTTCGAGTACAAGAACTGAGAGGACTCTGTGCCCGCAGCCACCGCCTGCCCCCCGGCCTTCCCGCATCCCCTAAGCTTCCCTTCTAGATGTAATCCCAAGGGTACAAGATAACACGTTCCGTGTCTCAGTAACTCTTGTTGTCTCGAGGTGGGGAGGAGGGCAAACTTAGTTTTATCCGTGTCTGTTTGTCATTGACTCTGTGGAAGAGGAGAGGAGGAGGGGGTATTAGAGAACTCTTAACCACTGTTTTATTTTATGTCTAATTCATGTGTACATCAGATGGGACCCGGTGGCTTCCAGGGACAGGCTGCACACACAGACAGCCGGCAGGCGAGCAGTGGGGAGCTTGAAACCATGAGTGGCCTCCCCAGGAGTCACAGGTGTGGTCCTGGCCCCTCTGCTGGCTCTCTGCAGGTGGGGGGTTTGCTAAGGTTGGGGCCTTTCTGTGGAGAGGGGAAGACGGGAGCCGTGGTGGAGCCCCGTGTCCTCCAGGCTGCGTGGTGTGACGGGGAGATCTTCACCCTCTGGCCACTCCTGAGATTTCTGGGAATTCTTCTTCCTCAGCATAGGAGCCTTGAGGGGAACTCCTAGTTCTGTCACTGGAAGTCAACTGGTCTCTGGCTCATAACACAGAGTGGAGTAGTATTTTTCTATTTAAATATAAAAACAAACAAAAAAATTCTATATGAAAGCGTTTTTGTTTTTTTAAGACAAAGAGATGATGTTCCAATGACTCGCCTGGCTAGAGCAGACAGAACTCCTCAGGATGCTGTCCGAGGGCTTCCAGGTGGGACTGAGGGGGAACTTGGAGTGCTCAGAGCAGGAGACTGGGATGAGATTTGTTTCAGTGTGGAGTGGGTTTTGCAGGAGGAGGTTCCCAGCCCCGGGAAGCCTGCAGGAGCATTTCTCACTGCAGCTTGAGCAGGCGGGAGGCTCTCTGAGCACGCAGATCGACAGGAGGAGGCTGTCCTGAACTCAAAGTTGACCGGTCAACTTCACTGCCTTCGGGACAGAGCTGTAGGTGTTTGACCTTTCCAGCAGGGCTAGCATGTCACTAAAGCAGGGCTTTTGATAAAGGAAAAAAAAAAAAGTTTTAGATTATTTTTTTTTTCATAATGTTCTTAGTTCTAAAACTGAATGGTTGTACAGAGACTGTTGATGTCACTGTTGTGTCCTGGATCTCGGGCTGTCTTTCATCTTGGCTGTGATTTGGGCTAGGAGAAGGGAAAGGCCACCTGTCCCTCCTGGCCAGCTCTGGTACCTCCTAGCTCATGCTGGGAGTTTTGAACGTTCCAGGATTTTACACTTGGCTCTCTTAGATGGTGCCAGTTATACTCTGTTGCATTTGGACTTCTTCCAGATAGGTTTGGTTTTTTATAATAAAAAAAAAGAAAAAAAGAACAAAACCTCAATTCTGACTTCTGCCTCCTTTCTGTGGTTCAGCCTGGCAGCTTCTCTTGTGTGTTTGTTGCCTTCAGCATTTGAAGATTTGACCTTGGTGGTGGGCAGGCTGTGGCTTTTAATTTATGGGGCAGGGGTTCTCATAATCCATGTGTGCTCTCCAGAAAATGAGGGTTATGGGGGTGGCTGTGGATTCTGTGGTGAGTGATGGTCCAGCTGGGACCAGAGTGTGGATCTCTTTGTGTGGGTATGGGGCTTGTGAGTGTCCCCCCAGGGAGGGTTCAGGGATGAGCAGAGGTGTTTGTTCTCAGCCTGGAGAAGTCCCACAGAACTGTAATAAACTTGGAAAAAGGGGCTTCGTGGAAGAGGACCCTCCCCCACTCTTCCCCTGAAGAAAATGCTGTTCATCCTATTAGGTAAGGAATAGGCATCTGTGTACCAAGTACCTCTGGTATAAACCCAGGCACTTAGAAAAGTGAAAAAGGTGGTGGAAATGCCATGTTGCTCTCCCAGTCCTTTAGCTTGTGGTGCTGTGTATTCCAGCTCCCTGAGAGGTAATTTCTTTTGGGGGTGGATGCTTTAACCATTTCCATCTTCAAATCTGGATCAGCCATGTGGGAGCATCCTACTGGGCTATTAAGGCTGTTCTGCCATCACGTTTTTGTGGACCAAGTGGTCTTTTGCTTCTCCCTTCTGGGGAACATCCCAGGTAGCACATTCCACACTCCCAAAATTACCCCGTGCCCCTGTGGGGTGTCCCTGGAGCTGAAGTGGACACTATGTCCCTTCCTCCAGTTGTGACCTGGCCCTGAGGACTCGGGCTGGGGCAGGATTAGTGCAGGCAGAAGAAACCCATGCTGCTCTGGAGTAACTGGGGAGCCCAGAGATGTTGGGAATTTTCTGCTGGTTGTAGGTTGGGGTGGGAGGAACAGCCACTCTTCTTTCTGCCTTCTGAGAAGATGCTACACAGAGAAAAATGGGTTACATCTAAATGAAGGGAACTTCTGTAAGGGCAGACCCAAAGGTGTCACTGGGTGTTCTCAGTTTGCTCCTTGTGACTCTGCTCTGAGCCAGTGCTGGGGGTTTGGGGACTGTCCCCTCCCTTGTGCAATGACCTCTGATGAGAACATGCAGAGAAGGACTCTGGACAGACCCAGCCCTGTTGGTTTATGCACTCCAGTGCCTCCATGGTCTCCATCCCCACTGGGACATGTGGACCAGAGCCTCTCCCAGCTGCTGCTCCCTGAGGTATCAGGCCTCTGGTTGGAAGGGATGGGTCCTGTGGATTAGCACCCAAAACCTGCCGTGGCCTTGCACACAGACCTCAGAAGAAACCTGCCTGGGTGGGGAGAAGCCCAGGGGCAGAGAGGGAATTTGGGGTGGAAAATCCATGTTCTGTGCCTCTGGAACAGGCACCAGGGCTGCAGCTGGTGTTCTCCATCACTGCTCCTCTCCTCCTTCCCCCGGTGAGATGGTGCCAGGCTGCTGGGCTGGCGGTGCAGGGGACAGCTCAGGAGGCTTTGCCTCAGCCAAAAATGTTTGGGTTTTTAAAATTTTTTTCCCCAACTCCCTCTGTCCTGGCCTGCCCACAGGCTGGCACAGCCGGGCTGTTCTGGGCTCTTCTGCTTTCATAACCCACATTATGTAAAGCTCATCTCCAGTAGGGACGTGGCCGGTGCCAGTTTGGAGCGGGTGATGGGAAGGACTCCTGTTCCTCTGCCCCGGGGTGTAATCCCTGCCTCCTGACACAGTCGGTTTGCTGGGAGGAACAGCAGGGCTGGGCCAAGGTTTCTAATCCCTTGCCCCAGGTGGAGCTGGCATGTTTGTGCTGGAGCCCTGCTTGCCTTCAGCAGCAGCAGGTCCTGCCTGCTGCTCCTCCTAGGGACCCCCTTCCTTGGCCCAGACAAGCACCACCACACCTTGGGACCTTCCCCTCCTCCCCTTGTGTGTTGAACTCTCTGCTCCGTGGCTCTGGTTGCCTTGGCTCGGAAAGCTGAGGAACAGGGGGGTTGAGAAAAATGGGAGAGGAGACTTCTGCAGCTCTAGCTCCAAACCCAGGAGCAAAGTTGGGCTGCGGGGCTGGCATGGAGAGCAGGGAGGCTGCAGAGCCTGAGGAAGACCACAGGGGTGCCAGCAGCTTCTGTCCCACCACTGACTGCCCTCCTAGGCTGCTGTGTCTGCAGCACATTCCAGTGAGGATCTGGAGGAGCCACGGAGACCCTGTGGCAGCATCCTGGCTGGGTGCAGGACAGCAGTGGGTGCTTGGCAGGGTGTTTCTTGGCTCCCCAGTAGCCGGGGTAAGCTGCCTTCAGCCCCTGTGCTCAGCATGGATGATCTTCCAGACTCCATTTGGCTGGACATGCAGGCTCAGAAGGAAAGGTCCTCGTGCTCTGCTCAGGTCTGAGATGGAGCTGAGGACAGCAGTGCCCACTGTGTGTTTTCACATTCTGTGGGTGGGTGAGACACTAGACTCCACAGCTTTTGCTGCCAGATTTCCCCAGTGCCAAATCTGCTGTTAAAATGAGGATTATTAATCTGATACAGGTTTGGGCTGCTTTTTCTCATCACAAAACTGGGTGGCTGGGAAGGTGCTGAGCAGCTGGCCAAATTGCCCAACTACTTCTGTCCTGAGCCAGAGCTTGCCCCAAATGCCTTAAAATACCAGAAAAGCAAGTGAAGGTGGGATCCTTCCCCCTGCTTTGATTTCAGGGTGAGCTGCTTCTAAGTGAGGAATTGAGAGCTCGAACAAAGAATATAATGATATGCTAAAAGTGGTCATGTTTTGCTGCAGCTAAATCTAGCCCTTGTGCCAAACAGATTTATTTCTGAACGAGATCATCTGCAGGAAGGCAGACCCTGCTTTCTGAGCAATGGTAGCATTGCTGTGGCTGCTGGGCTGGGTTCAGGTGATGGGCAAGGCAGTGTTTGTCAGGAGAGGTAATACTTCTGCTTGATGGCTTCTGGAAGAAAAACAGACAAGTCCCTGGCATGGGCGAAGGAAAACAAGGAATGTGTAAGCAGAGACATGGCCAGCTTCAGAGGAGGCATGGGGCTCACTCTGCTCCTGTCAGCCCGGTGTCTGAAGAGCTCTTGTGCCATCTCAGACCTAAGGTGGGTTTGGGCCAGCATCTCCTTGGGGTTTTCCTTGCTGTCTCACTAGAAGAGAGATTTTAAGGACTGGACACCTGCAGTTTATTCATCCTCACTTTCCCATGTGAACAAGGCTAGAAGGGAGAAGATGAAATGCATACAGTGCTTTCCAGAGCTTCCCACCCCACGGCGCTGGGGAAGGGCTGTGCTGGGTGGGAGGTGAGCCAAGAGGGGCTGGGGCTGGGGGTCAGCTCCAGGCAGGATTAATGCAAACAGCAGGTCCAGCAGGCAGCAGCTGAAGGGTTGGATGGTGGCTCCTGGTACCTCTCCTGGGCTGGTGCCTGGGGGGGAAGGGGTTGATGGCCCCGATTCTGGGGCAGTGACACCGCATCCGGGAAGCGCTGCTGGGGGTGCTCAGGGAAAGATGACTCCAGCTCGTGGGTGTCACACCGGGGCTGGGGTGAAGCAGCCAAGCAGGCAGGAGAAACAAAGATGCCTTTGTGGCTGTTCCCCTGCCCTGCAGAGCTGCCTGGCCCCAGGCCAGCGAGGTGCCTGGCTCAGTACCCAGAGGAGAGGTTTGGGGGGAGCTGTGACCTCCTCAGAGTCACCCCCTTGCCGGGCTGAAGGGGATGCTCAGAGACCCAGGAGCACAGGTACTGGGACTTTGCTCTGGGAGGGGAGGAGATGAGTCCTGCCAGGTGCAGGCTGCATCCTTAAAAATGCAAAATTCTACCCCGAGGGTGGAAAAAAATATCTCATCCCCTAGGATCTCCATGCAGCTTGTTCCACCAGCGTGAGACCTGTTTAAAATCCACCCCCTTTTGGGGGTAGGGAAGGTTGCATCCATCCTCATGCTTGTCTGTGAAAACAGAGAAACTTCTGTTGACCAGCACAGGGCAGGTAGGAAGCAAGATCTGCTGGTAGGTGTTCAGGATGCTGTTTGTGTTGCATGTTGCTGCTCCTCTTTGGGAAAGCCCCTGGGACCTCGAGAGTTAATTCTTCATCCCAGCTGCTTTCCTCCTAGAGCTCAGCAGGAAGAGGGATTGTGCTAGGCAAGGGGCACCACTTCGGAGGGGGAGGAGAAAAAAACCCCCAAAGCTTCGTGTTCAGACCTTTTACCTAATTTCCAAAGGTTCAGAGCCGAGGGCTATAGCAACAGGAGCAAGCAGTGGGGTGATGGGAGCGGGCGGCTGTGCCGGGATTGTCCTCCCAGCCACCATCCTCACTGCTGGACGTGGTTGGCTCTCTGCCTCCCCTCCCCCTCATCTGCAGGATGAGTTCAAGGCATATGCTGGTGTGGATTTTGGTTTTTTGTTGGTTTTTTTTATTTATTTATTTTGTTGGTGTTTGGTTAGATTTGGTCTTGGGTCTGTTTTGTTTCAGCTGGCTGTCTTTGCTCATTTCAGGTGTGTCTTGCCTGGTTCCTAGGAGTTGTTTCAAAAGCTCTTGGCACTTGTGAAATCCACTTGGCATCCAGGAAGGACTGGGCTCATGTCTCTAGGAATTAATAGGGTGGTAAAAATCTGGAGAGTTGTTGTGTGTATTTGTATAAGCATGTAGAAGTGAGAGGGGGTGGCACTCTGTCCAGAGACACTTCCCTTTTACCAGGGTCAGAGAAGCCTTTGCAAAAATGCCAGAGATTCCTGCAAACAGAAGGCACAGACACAGGACTTTGGGGCAACACAAACAGCTCAGTGTCCTGGTGGTGCCTATGGCTTGCCAATTCTCCTTTTGGACTTCAGTCTCTGGTTCAACCACCAAGGTCATCTTCGAGCACAGCCCACCCTATAGGAACCCTATAGGAACCCAGTGAAGCTGGGATCTGCTCCCCAGGGCTTTCCTGGGCAGCATCATCCCCTTTTACTCCTTGGTAGCACTCGATGCAGCCGTGGGCTCAGTTTCTGCAGGTCACTGGGATCACATCACCCACTTCCACAGCCACTCCTGGGAGCAGGATTGTGTTTTACCCCGAGGCTGTGAGTGTTCCTGGCAGAGCCAGAGCTGTGCAGGCAGCAGCTCATGGGGAAAGGAAGCAACCAAAGTGGTTAAAGGCAAAAAGCACTTGGCAGGGGAAAGATGGAGATTGTAAGAGCAACTGAGCTGGTTTAAATAGAGCTAACCTGTATTCCCCAGGTCTTCAGGACCACTGCAGCTCCAGCAGAGCAGCTCTGTGTGGTTACATCTGGTGCACGGGCAGCTCCATCCTTGGTGAGCCACAGGCTCAGCAAAGCATCTGTTGGAGCGAGTCATTGAGTCCATTGAATTCCCCATACAGTGGCACAAGGTTCCCTTTGTCACAGGACAAGTTTTTCAAGGTGAAGCTGGGTGTGTTTCTGCTCCCCCTGGCCTGTGCACGGCAGCATGTGTTTCTGTGCACTTGGTGTATTTATCTCCAAGCTGCCATTAGTATTTAAGAAAAAAAAGGTGTTGATAGACTCAGAACAAAGCTACCTTTGTGATTTCTGGAGACTGTGTGTCCTCAAAAACCTTTCTGTGTATCCCAGCAGCATCTGAAGGCTGTCCCAGCTGGACTCGGTTCATCCCTAGGGAGCTGGGTGCAGAGGATCAGCTTCCTCTGATAACAAGCCATGGAATTGGGTATTTGGCTGTTTGCATTGTTCTAGGACTCTCCTCTGTGTGTAAATGCAATTTGTAGCCCATTCGCCTTAAAGAAGCTCTATTGTGATGTCCATGTGAAGTGTCCTGTAGCAGGAAGGTTGTCTCCTCAGCCACAGCCTCCTCCAGTTCTCACCTGCCAGCCCATGGCCCCATTCAGCAGCCCTGAGCAAATCCTGAGGTCTGGATTTGGGGCATGAAGAGCTTTTTGCAGCAGTCAGTTGCAGGAGAGGTGCTGTATGACCTTGTGTCAGGTTACACAGAGGGATTTCCACTGTCCCATCCCTCCCACATCCCCAGGGTGTGTCCCCACTGGATTTGTGCAGAAAAGCCTTGAAACCGTGGAGTTCCCCTCTTTTCCCAGGGGTTCCAGCCCTGCAGGAAGGTTCCTCTTGCAGGCACAGAGCTGGATTGCTCCCTTGCATTCAGCTTTCTGTTCTTAAGGAATCACTGGCACATGAATAGGATCTTTATCAGACCAGGTTCATCCAAAGGACAAGGCCATATTAATTGTTTGCAGAACTCTAGCAAATAAACAGCATTCCCCTGGTTCCTTATTTGCCTGCTTGTACTCCTATGGCCAACTAAAGCAGACACCACAGAGCTGGCCAGTGGGGGGCTGATGGACTTTGGCAAGTGCTGGCCCATGCCCAGCTTCCCAGGTGGTTTGACCAAGCACTGTGGAAACAACTTCTGGCTGGAGCCTTTGCACTGTGTATTTTAGGAGGAAAAAAGGGAGTGCCTATTGCACCTAGGGGTCTAAATGTAGAGGGGAGAGATCTGCTGTGAACAAGGTTGGGTTTTTTTTTTTCCCTTGAGGCCATTCCTATGCTCTGGAGTTAAGGTGGAGAAAATGGATTGCAATAATGGAGATAAAATGGAAATTGGCTCCCTTCCCGGGCAAGGATTGGCAGCCCAAAGCTTAAGGGGCCAAAAGCTATAATGACTTTCTGGTGCCTCAGGTAGTGACACAGGGCAAGGCCAGGGCTCTCACATCTCCATTGCTTGTGGAAAGTCCTCTGTGGTGAAGCTGGTCATCTGCCTGAAGAGGTGAGAAAAATTTACAAGCATCTTCCTTTGTCCCCGAGCAGACTGGATGGCCAAACCCCCTTCCTATTCCAGCCAGGCTGCCTTGCCCACCCATCACTGCTCTCTGGGGCATGGCTGGCTGGTTGCTGGGGGGCAGCCAGGGGGCTGCTGGGCTGGGGGCTCAGAGGCTGAGCCCATGGGACAGGCAGGGTGCTTGTCCTGCCTGCAGGCTGGCAGGAGCCAGCGAGGACACTGGTTCACCAGAAGGGCTCATGGCTGCAAAGTTCCAATCTAGTGCTAAATTTAACCCCCCAAACGCTGCATCTAAATGCCCAGAGCATAGCCCAGTCCTCATCTCTGGCAGCTGGCTCTAGCCAGCCCTCCCTTTGGCAAGGAAGCAGCTTTTGTTTTCCCTGGACTCTGGGCCAGGCTGGAATAATCCCAGCAGCAGCCCCCTCCCTGGCCCAGCACAATGAGGCAGTGCTCAGTTCCCAGATGTGCAGGAGGGAAGTGCCCAGCATGCCTGGTGCTTCCCTTCCAGATGTGGGCAGGCAGGGAGCTGGAGGAGGGCTGGGGAGAGGGTAGTGGAGTTTTCCTCTGGAAACCCTCTGGATCTCACTGCTCAGGGCTGGGGGAAGTGGTTTGGGCTGCCCTGCCAAGCTGCTCAGCTGGTCTGCACCAGCACCAGTGGGATTCTCAAATGCTGCAGCAAGGCAGGGTGCCCCCAGCAAAGGTGAGGATGTCTTCCCTCCTAGATGTGTCTTCATCCTTGAACACCTCCATCTGCTACTCCTGAGGAACACCACTGAGACTGGACTCTATTAAGACCCCTGCAGGCAAATTGGCAGGTCAAATCCCCATCACCAAAAAATCTCCATCACCAAGAAAGCCCCATCTGTCTGCTCAGCACTCATGTCTCGAGGACAAGAGGCCACATGAAACCCTCTTGCACGTGAAGCCCTGTGCCCAGGTGACCCCAGGTGAGCCCCAGGTGAGCCCCAGGTGAGCTAGTGGCCACGGGGGATGGAATTTGGAGACTGGAGCCTGTCCCCCTGGGATGGGGTCAGCCGTGTTTTGGGTTCAGCTGGCCCACGAGAAGGGCCTTTTTGGGCAGTGCCCCAGCAGAGGGATCCAGGCAGTGCAGAAAGGGGCTGCCCAGCTGCCTCTCACCCTGCCAGCAGATCCAAGCAGTGCAGAAAGGGGCTGCCCAGCTGCCTCTCACCCTGCCAGCGAGCTGTGCAAGGCAGAGCCCCGTGTCCCGTGACCTGGTTTGGCCATACCTACCCACTGGAAAATTCCTGCCCATGGGAAATGTTCCTTCTGCCTTTATTTTTAAGCAGCTGGCTAAGGATGCAGCTACCACAGGCAGATAATAGCTGCTGACAGGAGCCTGGCTGCTAATTGGGTTTTGCCTGGGCTTACAGGGTATTTATAATTAAAGGAAGGTGGGAGGGGGTTTGCTGGAGGAAGGGGACAACAAGATACAGATGTGATGGGAGAGGCTGAGCTTGCAGCAGGGCTGAGGCTCTCGGAGGAGGTGGCAGGAAGGGATGCTTACTGTAAAAGGCAGCCCTGAGATCACTCACATCCATGACACGTGTGAGTTCCCTCCCAAACTGTCGGGGAGGCTGGGAACAGGGTGTTCTCACATGAGGGATGGAGATCCAGACCCTGCATGGCCAGAGCTCATCCATCCCCATGAGGTAACAGTGCTGAGCACCGGGAGAGGGCACCTTGAAATTGGGGATGATCATGGAAGCTTTTCAGAGGGTCTCTGCTCTTTTCCTATCCTTCCCTTTCTGCTCTCTTCTGCTGTCTTTTGCCATCTTTCCCATTCTCTTTCCCTCGTTTTTATGCAGCAGTACAGGCCACCCGTGGTCCTAGAGCTCACCCAGTTGGGGTGGATGCTGTGCTGACTCTTTGAAAATCCAACTATTTACTTCCAAAGCTTCTCCCTCAGTGCCACCCCCCCAAAAAAACCCCAAAACAAACAAACAAACAAAGAACACCAAACAAAAGAATTTGAGGTGCTTTTTTTGGCTCTTTATTTGCAAGGGAAACATGTGCACCAGAAAACAAAACAAAACAAAACAACCAAACAGGAGGTGTAGGTTAACTTTCAGCTTGAAACTATCCCACTTGCCATGAAGGAGCAGTGCAGGTGTCTCAAGCCAAAGATGTGCATGAGGCTTTGCAAGAGTAGATCTTGCAGTCCCTGTTCCCAAACATGTAAATACCTTTGAGGGAAACCTTTGCCCTGGTGGCAACTCCAGCCTATCTCAAAAAGAAATCTGGAATAAGAGTAGAAAGATTTAGACATACAAAAGCAATCTGCTCAAAGAAGGGCTGTACACAAAGCAAATCAGTGAGCAATACCCAGAGCCCTGGGGAAGAGCTGGGCCTCTGAGAGCTCAGGATGGGTGGTGGTACACAAAGGAGAGTAATTCAGGTGGGAATACAGGTATGGATGATGCTGGGAAAGGGAGGGAGAGAAGATGCTTCATACTGGGCTGTAAAGCCAGGGCTGCCCTCCTGACCCTGGAGCTGCATATTTATTGGTGCTGGATGGGCTCACATCTGCACCAGCATCTGCACATCAGCAAGCCCTCATCTCCCTCAGCCTGGGGCAGCCCTGGGATGGGATGGGATGGGATGGGATGGGATGGGATGGGATGGG